>NC_069474.1:7601079-7616079 GCF_026875155.1 Cherax quadricarinatus | reverse complement strand
TGTCTCATAAAACACAATAAACACTTAAGAGAAGTGTGATCAGCTTCTTTAGTGATAGGATTGTGAACAATAAAGACAAATCTTGTGGAACATAGTGTACAAGTGTGCGTTTTCCTAGACTATGGAAGACGTGGACATCCAAGGACACTTCAGCTTCTATCAAGTCACCGATATCTGTCAAAGGTGTGAAGAACACCATAGCTCACGCTACAAGAGCAAGGTAGGTTACGAATTTCTTGTAGTACGGAGGACTGCACAGTTCTTGAGTCGCAAGGAGTTTGTAATCAACCTATAGTCGGCAGTAAGGGGCAGACTTTTGAGTCCACACAAGTAAGTTTGTCAGCCATCAGTGAATGAAATATGCTGTCATAACACCCCTTAGGGGTAATTTATAATCTTACAAATTATAACTCTTGACAGCCCGTTGAGAGATGACTTCGACAGCTTGTCAAGACCTCGTCTGCAGGGGCGGCTTTGCAGGCGATGATTTGTCTTTCTAAGTTAAGTACAAACTCTTTAAACTTAACTGGTAATGCCGTTTCTCAACATAGCACGATAAAGAATAGGCACTCAAGTATTCAATAAAGAATAGCAATTGATAATTCAATGAACAAGGTGAGTAATTTTCTATAAGCTAGGTGGAAAGGCAAGCTTTTAAGGGCAATATTGTAAGTAGATGCGGGTCAAGTCCCAGGAGGCTGGGGGTCAGGTCACATGAAGTTGTGGTCAGTCAAGGACCACTGAGACTCCACATTACACCTCACAAGTCACCTACCTCACACACATACACAAACACACACACACACACACAGACACAGACACACTCATACACTCACACACACACACACACACACACACACACACACACACACACACACACACACACACACACACACACACACACATACACACACACACACATACACATACACACACACACTCAGACACACACTTATCTAGACTCACACATACACTCCCCACTCCCCACCGACATCTAACTCCTTCCCCTGATCCCTCCCCTCCATCTTTCACCCTTCCCCTCTCCACCTCTCCATCCTTCCCCTCTCCCTCTCCCACTCACCCACTTGGTTCTCCTCCCTTCCCACTCCCCATATTTTCCCCTAAATCCCCCTCCCCACTCCTCTCCCATATAGCCAGAGTTCCTACTCTACCTCCCCCCCCTCACACTCTGACATACACACTACTACCCTAACACACAGAATTACATAGGTTTCCCACTCTGAGGCAACCAGGATAAAACAAAAATAGCTTGCCACAGAGCAACAAGAATAGCCAAGGTACAGGAGGAGGAAGCTGCAAAGGAAGATTGAGCAGAAGAGCTCATAAAAAGAGAACATGAATGGGAATAGAAATTAGAAGAACGTAGCATGAGAATGGTAGAGAGGATATATATGGAAAGCAGGAAGTGGGAGGTGCAAGTCAAAGCAGCAGAGGCCAGGATACATAGTTTAGAAGAGGAACTGAAAAATCTGAAACAGCCTAAAGAACTAAAGAACATTTTGGGATTAACAACAGAGACTGCTACCTCAGTCACAAATAAGGGGACTGTAGGGAAAGAAGGAGCAAAACTGCATGTAGAAGCTATATCAGTGGAGACTGTAGTAAATGAAAGAGCTAAGCTATATGTGGAGGCCCTAACAGACCACAGCAGAGCCCAGGGAAAGCCGAGAAGGGAAAATGACAGGCCACTGAGCCCAAGTACATTAGCTAGTGAATCTGAAGAATGGAAAGCTGCAATGTTGGAAATCAAATTGAATTAGGGGATACACAGGGATATGCAGTGGGAGAATGAAAGGGTGAGGTCAGTCTTTGTGTAAGGGCTCCAGAAAGTTGAAGGGGAAACATATGAAGCAAGAAAACAAGGGGAAAAAAAGCAATTGAAAGCATCATCAAAGCAATAGGAGAAGACGACATGACCCAGATGGAAAATTTTCGTAGAATAGGGGGGTTTGTAAAAAAAAGAACCCGGCCAGTGAAAGTGACTTTCAAGGCAGAATCGACTCGGAACAGGATCCTGAAGGAGAAAGAACGATTAAGCGACATGCCGGCATACAGGAAGGTGTATCTCGACCACGACAGAACACAAAAAGAAAGGCAGAAACTTAGAGAGATGGCACAAAGGTGAAAGGAGGAAAGATAGGGGATGGAGAAGACAGACAGGAGATCCCAGACTCAGGAAGAAGATCAAATACAGCCTCCCTCACAACTTCCTATAGAAGCCTCCCAACCAGGTCAACCCAAGTGCAACCAAACACACTAAACCAAAACATCCATGCCACATCCAATGCCCCCACCCACTGTATTACAAACTCCACCCCCACAGCAACCACCCGTATTTCCTCATCAGGTCTCCCACTTCCCCAACCCCAATACACCTCCCAGATCACAGTCTTAGAAAAGAAGTTGAAGGTGTCGTATACAAATGCAGACGGAATAACAAATAAGTATGAGGAGTGGAGCGAAAGAATCAAGGAGACATAATAGCACTCACAGAAACAAAACTCACCAGAATAATAACAGATTCAATCTTTCCATCCGGATATCAAATCCTCAGGAAAAATAGAGGGAGGAGAGGGGGAGGAGGAGTTGCACTTCTCATTAAAAATCAGTGGGGTTTTGAGAAAATGGAAGGAATGGATGGCATGGGCGAAATAGACTACTTAGTAGGAACAATCCAGTCTGAGGAACATATGGTGAATATTGCAGTAATGTACAACCCACCACAGAACTGCAGGAGGCCAAGAGAATAATACAATGAGAGCAACAGAGCAATGGTCGACACACTAGCCGAGGTGGCCAGGAGACCACACATGGGGGAGCAAAGTCACTAGTTATGGGTGATTTCAATCACAAGGAGATTGACTTGGAAAACCTGGAGCCCCATGGGGGTCCCGAAACATGGATAGCCAAGATGATAGATGTGGTACTGGAAAACCTCATGCATCAACATGTTAGAGACACTACCAGAGAGAGAGGAGAGGATGAACCAGCAAGACTGGACCTTGTATTCACTTTAAGTAGTTCAGACATCGAGGATATCATGTATGAAAGGACCTCTTGGAGCTAGTGATCACATGGTTCTGTGCTCAGACTACATAGTTGAGCTCCAAGTGGAGAGAGTAGCAGGAATAGGGTGGGAAAAACCAAACTACAAAAGGGGGAACTACTCAGGCATGAGGAACTTCCTTCAAGACATTCAGTGAGAGAGGGAACTGACAGGAAAGCCAGTACAAGAAATGATGGACTATGTGGCAACAAAATGCAAGGAGGCAGAGGAGAGGTTTGTTCCCAAGGGAAACAGAAATAATGGGAAGAACAGAACGAGTCCTTGGTTCACCCAAAGGTGTAGGGAGGCAAAAACTAGGTGAACTAGAGAATGGAAAAGGTACAGAAGACAGAGAACTCATTAAAATAAAGAGATTAGCCGAAGAGCCAGAAACGAATATGCACAGATAAGAAGGGAGGCTCATCGACAATATGAAAATGACATAGCATCGAAAGTCAACAGTGACCCGAAGCTGTTGTACAGCCACATCAGGAGGAAAACAACAGTCTAGAACCAGGTAATCAGACTGAGGAAGGGTGATGGGGAATTCACAAGAAATGACCGAGAGGTATGTCAGGAGCTCAACACGAGATTTAAAGAAGTATTTACACTGGAAACCAGTAGCACTCTAGGAAATCAGAACAGGGGGGTACACCAGCAAGTGCTGGATGAGGTACATATAACCAAGGAGGAGGTGAAGAAGCTGCTATGCGAACTTTACACGTCAAAGGCGGTGGGACCAGACAACATCTCTCCGTGGGTCCTTAAAGAGGGAGCAAAGATATTGTGTGTGCCATTAACAAAGATCTTCAACACATCAATTGAAACTGGGCAACTCCTTGAGGTATGGAAGATGGCAAATGTAGTCCCAATTTTTAAAAGGGAGACAGACATGAGGCACTAAACTACAGACATGTATCACTAACGTGTATAGTATGCAAGGTCATTGACAAGATCATCAGGAGGAGAGTGGTGGAGCACCTGGAAAGAAACAAGTGTATAATTGACAACCAGCATGGTTTCAAGGAAGGAAAATCCTGTGTCACAAACCTACTAGAGTTTTATGACAAGGTGACAGAAGTAAGACGAGAGAGAGGGGTGGATCGACTGCATTTTTTTGGGCTGCAAGAAGGGCATTGACACAGTTCCTCACAAGAGGTTACTGCAAAAGCTAGAGGATCAGGCACACATAAATGGAAAGGCACCGCAATGGATCAGAAAGTACCTGACAGGGAGGCAACAACGAGTCATGGTACGTGACGAGGTGTCAGAGTGGGGGGCTGTGACAAGCGGGGTTTCACAGGGGTCAGTCCAAGGACCTGTGCTGTTCTTGGTATATCTGAACGACATAACGGAAGGGATAGACTCAGAAGTGTCCTTGTTTGCAGATGATGTGAAGTTAATGAGAAGAATCAAATCGGATAAGGATCAGGCAGGACTACAAAGAGACCTGGACAAGCTACAAGCCTTGTCCAGCAACTGGCTCCTTGAGTTTAACCCTGCCAAATGCAAAGTCATGAAGAATGGGGAAGGACCAATAAGACCGTAGACACAATATAGTTTAGATGGCCAAAGACTGCAAATCTCACTCAAGGAAAAAGATCTGGGGGTGAGTATAACACTGAGCATATCTCTTGAGGCGCACATCAATCAGATAACTGCTGCAGCATTCGGGTGCCTGGCAAACCTACAGATAGCATTCCGATACCTCAGTAAGGATTCGTTCAAGACTCTGTATACAATTTACGCCAGGCCCATGCTGGAGTATGCAGCACCAGTTTGGAATCCACAGCTAGTCAAGCATATCAAGAAATTAGAGAAAATGCAAATGTTTGCAACAAGACTAGTCCCAGAGCTTCGGGGATTGTCCTACAAAGAAAGGTTGAGGGAAATCGGCCTGATGACACTGGAGGAAAGGAGGGTCAGGGGAGACATGATAACGACATATAAAATACTGTGTGGAATGGACAAGGTGGACAAAGACGGGATGTTCCAGAGAAGGGACAAAGACACAAGAGGTCACAATTGGAAGTTGAAGACTCAAATGAATCAAAGGGATGTTAGGAAGTATTTCTTCAGTCATTGAGTAGTCTGGCCGTGGAATAGCCCTGAAAGTGACGTAGTGGAGGCGGGAACCATACATAGCTTTAAGGCGAGGTATGATAAAGATCATGGGGCAGGGAGAGAGAGGACCTAGTAGCAATCAGCGAAGAGGCGGGGCCAGGAGCTATGAATCGACCCCTGCAACCACAAATAGGTGAGTACATATCAGGGAATACTTGTCAGGAAGACAGCAGCGACTAATGGTACGTGGTGAGGTGTCAGAATGGGCACCTGTGACCAGCGGGGTCCCACAAGGGTCAGTCCTAGGACCAGTGCTGTTTCTGGTATTTGTGAACGACATGACGGACAGAATATACTCTGAGGTGTCCCTGTTTGCAGATGACGTGAAGTTGATAAGAAGAATTTATTTGATTGAAGACCAGACAGAACTACAAAGGGATCTGCACAGGCTGCAGACCTGGTCCATCAATTGGCTCCTGGAGTTCAATCCCACCAAGTGCAAAGTCATGAAGATTGGGGAAGGGCAAAGAAGACCGCAGATGGAGTAGAGTCTAGGGGGCCAGAGACTACAAACCTCACTCAAGGAACAAAATCTTTGGGTGAGTATAACACCAGGCACATCTCCTGAAGCTCACACCAACCAAATAACTGCTGCGGCATATGGGCGCCTAGCAAACCTAAGAACAGCATTACGACATCTTAATAAGGAATCGTTCAAGACCCTGTACACCGTGTACGTTAGGCCCATATTGGAGTATGCGGCACCAGTTTGGAACCCACACCTAGCCAAGCATGTAAAGAAACTAGAGAAAGTGCAAAGATTTGCAACAAGACTAGTCCCAGAGCTAAGAGGTATGTCCTACGAGGAGAGGTTAAGGGAAATCAACCTGACGACACTGGAGGACAGGAGAGATAGGGGGGACATGATAACGACTTACAAAATACTGAGAGGAATTGACAAGGTGGACAAAGACAGGAGGTTCCAGAGATTGGACACAGCAACAAGGGGACACAGTTGGAAGTTGAAGACACAGATGAATCACAGGGATGTTATGAAGTATTTCTTCAGCCACAGAGTAGTCAGTAAGTGGAATAGTTTGGGAAGGGATGTAGTGGAGGCAGAATCCACATATAGCTTTAAGCAGAGGTACGACAAAGCTCATGGTTCAGGAAGAGTGACCTAGGAGCGACCAGTGAAGAGACGGGGCCAGGAGCTTGGACTCGACCCTACAACCTCAACTAGGTGAGTACACACACACACACACACACACACACACACACACACACACACACACACACACACACACACACAAAGGGTGGTGACTACACAGGCATGAGGAATTTCCTGCAAGAGGTTCAGTGTGGAAATATAATTGGTGGGAAAATGAAAAGAATTTGATGGACTGCCATGAGGCAGAGAAGAGGATCTTTTCCGGGGGCAATAAAAGAAATTTGGGAAAAGTCCAGAACGGGGCCTTTTTTTTCCACCAGAAGGGGGATGGGGAAAAAACACAAAGTGGGGTTTAAGAATAAAAAAAATTTATAAAAGAAAAGGGAACACGGAACAAAAATTTAAAAAAGGTGAAACCCAAAAAACAGTTTGCACAGAATAGGAGTAAGGTCCAGCGATAATAAAAAAACAACATAGCAAAAGAAAAAGTTACCAAAAAACTGTTGAAATAGCCATATCGGATGCCCCTTTTACCCCAATTTAGCTTTGGGTCTCAATTTTTTGTTCTTATTTATTTTTTTGACTTCCATTTTTTGGTTCTTCAAATTAATGGTGGGGAAAATTTAAGAGGATTCGGGAGGGTGGGAATTTTAAAATCCCAAGGTTAGGGAGTTGTTAATGTTTTTTTGGGAAATTTTACAAAAAGGATGGAACGGAAAAAATAAAGAATGTTGTTTTATGTTTTGGGATACTAAAAAATTTTGGGAAAGTTTTTTAACCCTGGGGGGTTAGACCCCCAAAGGAAAAACCCCAAAAAAAATGGTCAATTTTATCATGGAGTATTTTTTGGCTTATTTCAATTTGGTCTTTCAATATTCCCCCCGGATGCTCCCCAAAAACCCCGGGGAGTTTTGTTTGGTCCTGGGGAAGAGTTGGAGTGCTTTTGTGTTAAAACATTCATTGGCTTGTTTTAAAGGCAAAATATCAAAGTGAATGCAGGTGATTGTTTTTTTTTTGGGAAAAGACGTGCTGCTATATTATGGGGGGCTTATTGTTTGGGGCTATATTAACACTACATCTATATTGTGAACAAGGAACGTTCTGAACGGAAAAAAATTTAGCCTTTCCTTAGTCCGGAGGCCTGGTCTTTTAAAAAATAAAGTGGGGATGTTGATTTTCCAAGAGGGTTTATTTTAACTAAAAAGTTATTCATTCTGGCAACACAGCTTTTTGAGAGATGAAAATGTTTTTTTTTTTCATTTTTTTGTGTAATGGAACCTCGGGAGTAAATGGCCCATGTTTTAAAAAAAATGTGGTATTCAAAAGGGAAATGTCAAAAATTTCTTCATCTAAAACAAAAAACGTCAGTTTTTACAACTACATCTTTTTTTTTCCAAAAACATTTTAATAGTCTTAGTTTAATATATTTCTTTCTCTTCTGCACTTTATATACCAGATGCTATGAAGCTCCCCCTTTAAACCTCTCTTGTCTTTTTTTTTGATGTACTCAATCATTATTTATATTCCAAACTTTTTAAGAGTTTTCTGTTTTTTAAAAATTTTCTCTAATTTTTCCTGGTATTTTTTGGGTCCTATCACTGTTGGGAACTTCTCTCCCCTTTTTTTTCTCACCTACACATTTCATACATTTATCTTCCACCATTTTAAAGCAAAGTTGTTCAGATGAACTAATGCTGTCCCCTTTTCTCCAGAAAAAAATTTTGCATCCCTTGCATACATGTATGTTTTTTTACAAAAATTTTAAAAAAGTTGCTAATGGTTTTTTTTTTTTTTTCCCAGTATTTTGCTAGCCAACAATCTACACAAATTCCTCTTCTAGGCAAATAAAAGAACTTTGGGACTTCTTATTTTGGCCTAATTTATTCAGTAGCTATCCTGTGTTTAGGTAAAAAAACCTCCTAGTATTTATCCAAATTCCTGCAATGTGAAAAAACCTTCTTACCTGAAAATGGTGTTTTTTTAACTTGACTCACGAAATCGTGATGACACGTTGCAAAAAAAACCCTCGTGTTAGCCACGGGGTCAGTTAGGGCCTAATAAGATTCATCCCAAAAGGGAAAAATTTCTACACCATAGGAAGGGGGGAGCCCCAGGCACCACGTGACCAAAAAAGCAGTTTTTACAGGCGAATTTTCCAGCTAGTCGGCCATGATGAACCCAGCTCAAGTCCCCGTGGTTGGTTTTTTTATTACAATTTCGTTTTTTCATGTTGATTGGGTTTTAAGGGGATGAGGTAGAAATTCGTCACGACCTTGTAAATTTGGGGGATTCCCTTTTTTGGGAAAAAAATTTTCATTTTTGGTACAGTGGTGGGCCCATGCTAAACCTTTCCCTTTTTTGGGAGAAAAATCCCAAAAAGGATGAATCTTTAAAGTGGCAGCCGGTCCATGGGGTAACACCGGGGCGGTCTGGATTTGGGGACTCTCTAATTTCGGGTTTATCCCCCCCCGGAAATGGTTTATGAAGTTATTAATCACTAAAAAAACCCCCAACTGCAGGGGAAAACCCGGGCGCCCCCCGCACCAGTTTTTTTGAGAAAACTGTCTCTGTATATATTTAATCTGCAAATTTCCAAAAAATGAGAGTATTCTTACTTTATGTGTTGAGGTAGTCGTCGCCCTTATCATTTTTACGCCTTCCCCTTTTACAACCCTTTCCCCAAGGTCCCTTTTCCTTTTATTACTTAAATAAATTCCCTTTTTAAATTTAAAAGGGTTTACAAAATGGGCACATGTACAAACACAAAGAGCATCTTCATTCCACACCCTTTTTATCCCTACAGCACTTTTTTTTTCAGTAGCAACTTTTATCGGGAACAGTGAAAGAGATTTGGGGGGTAATTTGAGGGATTAACTTCCTGGCCTCAATTTAAAAAGGGATAAAGTAAAATTTGCCCCCATTAAAAAGGTGATCATTTCCCCTTGGCATTTATTTCCCGCATAAAAAAACCCTGAAGATGGGAGTTTTTGCATTTGAACATCAAACGAGTTGCAGGGAGTTGTTTAAAAATCATCACAAGTGATGGGATCCCCTTGTTGCTTTTGTAATTTAATTTTAAAAAGGCCCGGGTATGAAGGTAAAATATAATGTCAGTAAAAGCAAAGTGTTTTCACATGAGTTTAAATCATCCCAAATTTTCATGTTGCAGTAAAAATTTTAAAGGGTTTCCCAAAACTCTTCTGAAACATAAAAACCACGGAATTTTTTTGAACTTTCTAACCATACTTGTTAGCATTTACTTAATTTCACAAATTGCACCTAACCCCCTTTTATGAAATTTAACATTTTAAAAAGGTTTTTAAAAAAACCGACAGGTTGTTAGGTAAGGGCACATATGCCAAAAGTTTTTGGTAAATTTTTTTATGAAACGTTTTTTGCCCCCAGTTTGGGTTTTTCTTTAAGTAAAAGAAAAGTTTTTAGGGAAACAGAAATACTTGAAGACGATGTAATCAGTCCATCACCCCTTTAAAATTTTTAGGTGGTAGTCCCCAGTCTGGGAAAGAGGGATTGTTCCATAGTATTTCCATAGTATGAAACAATATGGAGATGAAGTGACAGATGGAGCTTTTTATAGCGCCAAGAGGTGAGACGTAGGCCACTAGAGAGGTAAGAACTCAGATGCTGAGAGGTCAGGTCCCTCTCAAATCCAGCCGCTCTCACTAGTGGAAGTTGTCTAAGTTGATTGCAGTCTGTACCAAGATACCCTTGTGTTGCAGTGTCTGACAGATTGAACATTAAAATGGTATAAAATACCGACAGGTTGTTAGGTAAGACACATATGCAACAGTTAGGTATCTTTATTATGAAACGTTTCGCCTACACAGTAGGCTTCTTCAGTCAAGTACAGAAAAGTTGATAGAAGCAGAAGATACTTGAAGACGATGTAATCAGTCCATCACCCTTAAAGTTTTGAGGTGGTCAGTCCCTCAGTCTGGAGAAGAGCATTGTTTCCATAGTATGAAACAATATGGAGATGAAGTGACAGATGGAGCTTTTTATAGCGCCAAGAGGTGAGACGTAGGCCACTAGGAGAGGTAAGAACTCAGATGCTGAGAGGTCAGGTCCCTCTCAAATCCAGCCGCTCTCACTAGTGGAAGTTGTCGAAGTTGATTGCAGGTCTGTACCAAGATACCCTTGTGTTGCAGTGTCTGACAGATTGAACATTAAAATGGTATAAAATACCGACAGGTTGTTAGGTAAGACACATATGCAACAGTTAGGTATCTTTATTATGAAACGTTTCGCCTACACAGTAGGCTTCTTCAGTCAAGTACAGAAAAGTTGATAGAAGCAGAAGATACTTGAAGACGATGTAATCAGTCCATCACCCTTAAAGTTTTGAGGTGGTCAGTCCCTCAGTCTGGAGAAGAGCATTGTTCCATAGTATGAAACAATATGGAGATGAAGTGACAGGATGGAGCTTTTTATAGCGCCAAGAGGTGAGACGTAGGCCACTAGGAGAGGTAAGAACTCAGATGCTGAGAGGTCAGGTCCCTCTCAAATCCAGCCGCTCTCACTAGTGGAAGTTGTCGAAGTTGATTGCAGGCCTGTACCAAGATACCCTTGTGTTGCAGTGTCTGACAGATTGAACATTAAAATGGTATAAAATACCGACAGGTTATTAGGTAAGACACATATGCAACAGTTAGGTATCTTTATTATGAAACGTTTCGCCTACACAGTAGGCTTCTTCAGTCAAGTACAGAAAAGTTGATAGAAGCAGAAGATACTTGAAGACGATGTAATCAGTCCATCACCCTTAAAGTTTTGAGGTGGTCAGTCCCTCAGTCTGGAGAAGAGCATTTTTCCATAGTATGAAACAATATGGAGATGAAGTGACAGCATGGAGCTTTTTATAGCGCCAAGAGGTGAGACGTAGGCCACTAGGAGAGGTAAGAACTCAGATGCTGAGAGGTCAGGTCCCTCTCAAATCCAGCCGCTCTCACTAGTGGAAGTTGTCTAAGTTGATTGCAGGTCTGTACCAAGATACCCTTGTGTTGCAGTGTCTGACAGATTGAACATTAAAATGGTATAAAATACCGACAGGTTGTTAGGTAAGACACATATGCAACAGTTAGGTATCTTTATTATGAAACGTTTCGCCTACACAGTAGGCTTCTTTAGTCAAGTACAGAAAAGTTGATAGAAGCAGAAGATACTTGAAGACGATGTAATCAGTCCATCACCCTTAAAGTTTTGAGGTGGTCAGTCCCTCAGTCTGGAGAAGAGCATTGTTCCATAGTATGAAACAATATGGAGATGAAGTGACAGCATGGAGCTTTTTATAGCGCCAAGAGGTGAGACGTAGGCCACTCCTAGTCAACTGAGATAAACAGGTGTCGCACATGTGTCAAATTCATCAACTAGTTGGTACTGTTTACCCTTATTGTAATGATATTTATATAACAAGGCAGCATATTGATGATATATTCTAAAATATTGATGATTTATTCTAAAATTTTAATGCAAACCTCTGGTCTACTAATGACAAAGACCAACTTCCAGTAGTGACTCACAACCATCTATGATGTTTATAACTAGCTAACCTCTTCTCCATCATCTCTCTGCTTGAGATTGCTTATAAGCTAAGAAACTGAACGTCTATCACAACTAACGGATTGAAAATCCTCTGAATTACCTCTCCCACTATTGTCTCCAGTAGAAAAAAGCCTTGTCTGACTTGTCTATCACATCTACCTATTGGAATCTTGTTAGAAAAGATATTGTCTTCAGGACTATTGTGATATTCTGACTCTATTGGCTTTACCTACTTCTATTAGTGGCCCCTGCCCACTTATGTTGTCTTTAATTATTGCATCTCTTCTATGGCTAGAGTATATAAGCCTTTGCTTCATGACTAAGAGAGTGAACACCTATTATAGCTTATGATCTGAAAACCTTAAAATAATCTTTCTACTTTTTCCTCTCTCTAGTATAAAAGTCCCTCATGTATTTAGATACAAAAGCTTTCTGAAGAGGCTGAATATTTCGTCATTAATAAAATCTAGATTTGCCCATGTATCCTCTTCATTTCTCCTACATTTTTACCAACCACTTCGCACTCATCATTAAATTTATCCAAAAGAATTTAGAATTTTATATTCTCTTGAGAAATGTAACTTGTAGATATTTAAATTTTTCTAAAATGTAACGTTTCATCTACAAGTTTTTGAGGAAACTACGTTAGAAAATAATATTAAACATTCCACCCAGAACAGGTCATTACCAAGATATTTCATAATCGTTGACCACTGTCTACATTTCTGCAGATGTGGGTCAGGTTTCCGTGTCTGTCGACTGGGAAAGGCAGGACTGCAACATATGTTACTGAAGAACACCTACTTGAAGAATATACCAGAGGAGCTCATGTGGAGGCTGATGGAGAATGTGCCAGCGGTCGGTGTGTACCTTGATCCAAGTGTAACAAAGGAGGTGTTCCTGGACATCCAGAATTTACCCTACGCTGGAGACAATGAAATACCTGTATCTTGGATTTCTCCCACCGTTTGTGGTTATCTGGGTATGTTAGGGACAGAGAAAGGCTTCAGGAGACTGGGCCATGCAACTCTGGTAACAAGAGTAGCAGCCAGACTATTAGCTAGTAAGGGTTGCATCCCTAACTGCGATGTAGACATCACAAACACAGCTTCTAAAGAGATGTTTAATAAGATGACAGGGTGGGAACAAACTCACTCTGTAACCTCGTTCACAACTGAGAACAAACAAATATAAGTTAGAAGGAAACAATAACTTAATATATGAGATTTGTTAGGAATGTATCCAAAATACCTAAATTTATATAAATATGTTGTCATATAAATATCCACTTCTCCCTAAATTGGTCTTTGAAAACATTTCTTCTCAAAGAACCCCAATGGAATATTTACTCTGACTTTTTTGGGTTATCCAAGGTTCTCTACACATATGCTGCTATGTATGATAATCTATGTAACTGTATTTGTGTATACCTGAATAAACTTACCTACTTACTTATTCTTAATTTCTAGCCAATTGTCTGACCTCTCTTATGATGATAATTTCCGTTCATTAACCAAAAATGTCTCAGCTCTGATTTTACCGTCAATATTTCCACTGCAAACACTAACTACACACACACACACACACACACGCACACAGACACACACACACTCACACACACATACATACACACACACACACACACACACACACACACATACACACACACATACAAACACACACACACATACACACACACAGGACAGGCTGCAGACCTGGTCCAGCAATTGGTTCCTGGAGTTCAATCCCACCAAGTGCAAAGTCATGAAGATTGGGGAAGGGCAAAGAAGGCCGCAAACGGAGTACAGTCTAGGGGGTCAGAGACTACAAACCTCACTCAAGGAAAAAGATCTTGGGGTGAGTATAACACCAGGCACATCTCCTGAAGCGCATATCAACCAAATAACTGCTGCAGCATATGGGCGCCTAGCAAACCTCAGAACAGCATTCCGACATCTTAATAAGGAATCATTCAGGACCCTGTACACCGTGTACGTTAGGCCCATATTGGAGTATGCGGCACCAGTTTGGAACCCACACCTAGCCAAGCACGTGAAGAAACTAGAGAAAGTGCAAAGGTTTGCAACAAGACTTGTCCCAGAGCTAAGAGGTATGTCCTACGAGGAGAGGTTAAGGGAAATCAACCTGACGACACTGGAGGACAGGAGAGATAGGGGGGACATGATAACGACATACAAAATACTGAGAGGAATTGACAAGGTGGACGAAGACAGGATGATCCAGAGATTGGACACAGTAACAAGGGGACACAGTTGGAAGCTGAAGACACAGATGAATCACAGGGATGTTAGGAAGTATTTCTTCAGCCACAGAGTAGTCAGTAAGTGGAATAGTTTGGGAAGCGATGTAGTGGAGGCAGGATCCATACATAGCTTTAAGCAGAGGTATGATAAAGCTCACGGCTCAGGGAGAGTGACCTAGTAGCGATCAGTGAAGAGGCGGGGCCAGGAGCTCGGACTCGACCCCCGCAACCTCAACTAGGTGAGTACAACTAGGTGAGTACAGTATCGTCAGTGCGTGCGCGAGTCATGCCTTCCGTGCTCTGAGAATATAAGTATTTTCGAGGGCTACCCAAGTGATCTGAAGGGTAGCTAAGTGTGCTAGGGAAGTGAACAATTCCTTGAAGTGATTTACAATCTGCCTGAGCCACATAAGTGTAGGGAGAGCCGCAATTTTGTAAGAGATCTAGAAAGTAAAAAGTGGTGCGCAGTCAGAGCGGGCAGGGAAGGCGACGTTGCCACGTGTCACCCAAGAAGTATAATAAAGTGAAACAATCGTGTGACCAGTGAGAGAAATACAGTGAATAGGGTACATTACATAACGAGAAAAAATTGAGGTGGATCTTGGCCAGGCGTCACATCGAGCTGGACAATCTACTGGCTGCTACAGCTGCATTGCAAGTACTGTATTCACCTATGAGTGGTTGTATGGGTGTGGGGTTTCAGGTTCCAATTAACCACCAAGCTGATTGTGAATGGTCAACTCTCATACCACGATAAAGAATAGGCACTCAAGTATTCAATAAGGAATAGCAATTGGTAATCCATTGAACAAGGCGAGTAAGTTACTATAAGCTAGGTGGCAGGACAAGCATAAATGGAAACATTGTAAGTAGGTG
>NC_069474.1:7541079-7596079 GCF_026875155.1 Cherax quadricarinatus | reverse complement strand
AAAGAAGGTGGAGAACTCACAAGAAACGATCAAGAGGTATGTGAGGAGCTCAACACGAGATTTAAGGAAGTATTTACAGTAGAGTCAGGAAGGACTCTGGGGAGACAGACCAGATGGGGACACCAGCAAGGAATACACCAACAAGTGTTGGACGACATACATACAGATGAGGAGGAGGTGAAGAAACTGCTAAGGGACATCGATACCTCAAAGGCAATGGGACCGGACAACATCTCCCCGTGGGTCCTTAGAGAGGGAGCAGATATGTTGTGCATGTCACTTACCACAATCTTCAACACGTCCCTGGAAACTGGGCAACTACCTGAGGTATGGAAGACGGCAAATGTAGTTCCCATTTTTAAAAAAGGAGACAGAAAAGAGGCACTAAACTATAGACCTGTGTCATTGACGTGTATAGTATGCAAAATTATGGAGAAGATTATCAGGAGGAGAGTGGTGGAGCACCTGGAACGGAACAAGAGTATAAATGCCAACCAGCACGGATTCATGGAAGGCAAATCCTGTGTCACAAACGTTCTGGAGTTTTATGATAAAATTACAGAAGTAAGACACGAGAGAGAGGGGTGGGTTGATTGCATCTTCTTGGACTGCAAAAAGGCCTTTGACACAGTTCCTCACAAGATATTAGTGCAGAAGCTAGAGCATCAGGCGCATATAACAGGAAGGGCACTGCAATGGATCAGAGAATACCTGACAGGGAGACAACAACGAGTCATGATACGTAATGATGTATCACAGTGGGCACCCGTGACGAGCGGGGTCCCACAGGGGTCGGTCCTAGGACCAGTGCTATTTTTGGTATATGTGAACGACATGATGGAAGGGTTAGACTGAGAAGTGTCCCTGTTTGCAGATGATGTGAAGTTAATGAGGAGAATTAAATCTGATGAGGACCAGGCAGGACTTCAAAGAGACCTGGACAGACTGGACACCTGGTCCAGCAAATGGCTTCTCGAATTTAATCCTGCCAAATGCAAAGTCATGAAGATAGGGGAAGGGCACAGAAGACCACAGACCGAGTATAGGCTAGGTGGCCAAAGACTGCAAACCTCACTCAAGGAGAAAGATCTTGGGGTGAGTATAACACCGAGCATGTCTCCGGAAGCACACATCAACCAGATAACTGCTGCAGCATATGGGCGCCTGGCAAACCTGAGAACAGCATTCCGATACCTTAGTAAGGAATCGTTCAAGACACTGTACACCGTGTATGTCAGGCCCATACTGGAGTATGCAGCACCTGTTTGGAACCCGCACTTGATAAAGCACGTCAAGAAACTAGAGAAAGTACAAAGGTTTGCGACCAGGTTAGTTCCAGAGCTAAGGGGAATGTCCTATGAAGAAAGATTAAGGGAAATCGGCCTGACGACACTGGAGGACAGGAGGGTCAGGGGAGACATGATAACGACATATAAAATACTGCGTGGAATAGACAAGGTGGACAAAGACGGGATGTTCCAGGGAGGGGACACAGAAACAAGAGGCCACAATTGGAAGTTGAAGACACAAATGAGTCAGAGAGATATTAGGAAGTATTTCTTCAGTCATAGAGTTGTAAGGCAGTGGAATAGCCTAGAAAATGACGTAGTGGAGGCAGGAACCATACACAGTTTTAAGACGAGGTTTGATAAAGCTCATGGAGCGGGGAGACAAAGGGCCCAGTAGCAACCGGTGAAGAGGCGGGGCCAGGAACTAAGACTCGACCCCTGCAACCACAAATAGGTGAGTACAAATAGGTGAGTACACACACACACACACACACACACACACACACACACACACACACACACACACACACACACACACACACACACACACACTCACACACACACACATATCCAGACTCACATATACACTCCCCCTTCATCACCAATATCTCACTCCTTCCC
Organism: Cherax quadricarinatus; assembly: GCF_026875155.1. Taxonomy (NCBI): domain Eukaryota; kingdom Metazoa; phylum Arthropoda; class Malacostraca; order Decapoda; family Parastacidae; genus Cherax; species Cherax quadricarinatus. The sequence goes on along the minus strand of NC_069474.1, from coordinate 7,594,169 downwards.
CTGATCCAACCCCTCCCTCTTTCACCCTCCCCCTCCCCCTCCCCACCTCTCCCTCCTTCCCCCCTCTCTCTCCCATTCACTCACTTGTTTCTCCCTCCTTCCCACTCTCCATATTCCCCCCTAAATCCCCCTCCCCACCCTTCTCCCATATAGCCACAGTCTCTCCTCTACCTAGCCCCCCCACACTCTGACGAACACACTACTAACCTAACACTCATAATTACATAGGTTTCCCACTCTGAGGCAATCAAAATAAAACAAAAATATCTTGCCAGAGAGCAGGAAGGAAAACCAAGGGACTGGAGGAGGAATCTGCAAAGGAAGATTGGCAGAAGAGCTCATAAAAAAGAAACATGAATGGGAAAAGAAACTAGGAGAACTTAGCATGAGAATGGAAGAGAGGATAGATATCGAAAGCAGGAAGTGGAAGGTGCAAGTCAAAGCAGCACAGGCTAGGATACAGAGTTTAGAAGAGGAACTGAAAAATCTGAAACAGCCTAAAGAACTAAATAACATTTTGGGATTGACATCAGAGACTGCTACCTCAGTCACAAATAAGGGGACTGTAGGGAAAGGAGCAAAACTGTATGTAGAAGCTCTATCAGAGGAGACTGTAATAAATGAAAGAGCTAAGCTATATGTGGAGGCCCTAACAGACCACAGCAGAGCCCAGGGAAAGCCAAGAAGGGAAAATAACAGGCCACTGAGCCCAAGTACATTAGCTAGTGGAACTGAAGAAAGGAAAGCTGTAATGGAGGAAATTAAATTGAATGAGTGGATACACAAGGATGAATGAATGAATGAATGAATGAATGAATGAAAAGGTGAGGTCAGTCTTTGTGTATGGGCTCCAGGAAGTTGAATGGGAAACATATGAAGCAAGAAAACAAGGAAAAAAAGCAATTGAAAGCATCATAAAAGCAATAGGAGAAGACGACAAGACCCAGCTGGAAAATTTTCGGAGAATAGGGGGGTTTGTTAAAAAAAAGGGCCCGGCCAGTGAAAGTGACTTTCAAGGCAGAATCGACTCGGAACAGGATCCTGCAGGAGAAAGCATGATTTAGGGACATGCCTGCATACAGGAAGGTGTATCTTGACCACAACAGAACACAAGAAGAAAGGCAGAAACTGAGAGAGATGGGGGAAAGGAGGAAAGAGAGTGGATGGAGGAGACTGACAGGAGATCCCAGACCAAGGAAGAAGATCAAATACAGCCTCAATAACAACTTCCTATAGAAGCCCCCCAACCAGGTCAACCCCAGTGCAACCAAACACTCTAAACCAAAACACCCATGCCATATCCAATGCCCCCAACCACTGCATTACAAACTCCACCCTCACAGCCACCACCCATAGATCCTTATCAGGTCTCCCACTTCCCCAACCCCAACATATCTCCCAGATCGCAGTCTTAGAAGAGAAGTTGAAGATGTGGTATACAAATGCAGATGGAATAACAAATAAGTAAGTTGAAGGTTTGGTATACAAATGCAGATGGAATAACAAATAAGTATGAGGTGTGGCTGAAAGAATCAAGGAGACATCCCCAGACATAATAGCACTCAGTGAAGAACATATGGGAAAAGTAGGGTTACATTCCAGACACCTCCAAATTTGTAGATGAATGGTTCAGAGAACCGACATGTTGATAAATTAGACACATGTGCAACTCTTGGGTATCTTTATTGAGGAAACGTTTCGCCACACAGTGGCTTCATCAGTCCATACAAAGGAGAATCTTGAAGAACAGGAGGAGAATGAGGTAATCAGTCCCTTAGCCTTGAGTCAATGTGGTCAGTCCATCAATCTTGAATAGAATACGGCATATGAGCGGAGAAGCAGCTTATAAACCGTAGACAGGTGAGGGGCAGCAGTCGTAGGTCGTAGGTGGTGTCACATTTGTCCTGTGTCCTGTGTCTCAAACCTACTGGAGTTCTATGACATGGTGACATCAGTAAGATAATCAATTAATCAATAAATCAATTTTATTCTATATAAGGATTACAATGCAGGATTTACAGATTTTGGATATAGTGTGGTTTACATGTTTTAAAGTACTAATTACAGAAGGGGCCACTAGGACACCAAGCATGGCTAGGCATTTCGGGCAGATTTAAATTAATTGTAAAATTTAAATTATTTAAGATTATGGTATTAAGGCTAAGTGACTAAGTTATAATTTGTGAGTGTACCAATGTGGATACTTTTGTTTTGGCACAATACATAGTGCCTATGTTGGAGTATCATAGGCAAGCTTATGACTAGTTAGGATTCATTATTTCTGTGCTTAGGATTCCTATTTCTGTGTTTAGTGTAATGGGTGAGTGAGTGTAAGTGTGAACCACCAGGTGGTTTACATGTAGTTAGTTGATGGGGTGTATCAGGGAGATAAGATGTTTTCTAATGGTAGTTTTGAAAGTGATGAATGTGTCTGCAGTTCTAGAGTTTTCAGGTAGGGTGTTCCAGATTTTAGGCCCTTTGACACACATTGACTTTTTGTAAAAGATTAATCGGACACTGGGAATGTCATAGAGATGTTTGTGCCTGGTGTTATGCCTTTGGGTCCTGTCACAACTATCAAGAAAGCACTTTAGGTTAATATTGGAATTTAAGGTCCTGTAGATGTAGATTGCACAGTAGTAAGTGTGGATGTTCTCAACAGGGAGTAAGTTTAGATCTATGAAGAGTGAAGGGTGTTGAAGATAAACACACTTGTTTAATTGTAACACTATATTGCAGAGTGTGAGAAAAGGGAGCCCAACATGCCGTGTGTTGACTGGTAGACCTATGCATGGACTGAGACTGAGGTAGTGTGTCCTATGCACTCAATCCGCATCCCGTGACATCATACAAACAGTCACTAGGCTCAGCAAAGGGTTTGTGTATGTAAAACATATTGATGGTACTATGATACACAGATAAGCTATGCAACACATGTATGGGATCAGCAACTATGCTGACAGATTGGTCATGTTATGTATGTCGTCTTGACATACAATACTACACTATAGGCTGAACAGGCAGGTGGCTCTGAGCTGATTCTAGACAATAACAAAGACATATGTAACTTAGAACTAATAGATCTTATCATAATGGATGCTAAAATAATATAATGAGTTTTAACGTAATGAGTCTTAACGTAATGCATTACGAATTATAAGAAATCATGGTATAATATAGGATGGAATTGATCGATCGATCTGTATTCATGCACTCTACGGATTCTGAGGAAGAATAAATATTTATACGAAGGTGAAAGTAATTAACAGCAAAGGCAAATCTGGTGCACACAGATCATTACTGTTAAATTCTCAGAATTTGGATGGAACGTGAGCACAATTTTTTTTTCTGAAAACTGGTCAGCTGATAACAAAACACACAGTTGAGAACTTCATTCATCTTGCACATCTAATTATACAGACTATGTACATTTAAACCCAACTCTGCGAGGGTAAGATTTACATATGCAGAATGGTTATCATCTTTGGGTGGATCAAATTCTTCTGCAATGGCTAACACATGCCTTAAGTGAGGACGATCTGAACAAGTATCTACAAAAGATACTTGTGGGTTTCTCATTACTTGCCAAGTATGCAAAGAATAACGACATTCGGGTTGATTATCTGACTGAGTGTTAGAGGTAGAGGGTACAGAGTCAGGAGGATTGTCAGCGACTGTCACATTAGTCTGGGTAGAATTATCATCCTCGACATTGCATACTAATTTCATATGATCTAAATGCAATTCATTATACTGGCCACCACTAATTTCTCTAACCTTTTACTTATTGCCATTGATATGTTCAACTACTCAATAAGGGCCAACAAACTTTTGATCGAGCTTAGGCATTGTGGATGTTTTGTTGAAATTAGTCAGTATTACCCTCGAACCCACTTTATCTTTTGTCAGATTAGCACGGCTATTACTTATCTGACCCAGAAACTTAATTTCTGATCTGAAAAATTGGCATTTGGACAGTTTGATCTTTAAATTGGCTTCTTCAAGCTTACCAAGTACTATATCAAGTATTTTCAAATGTGTATCCACATCTTCAGACATGACAATTACGTCATCTAAGTGCACCATAAGTGCTTTACCTATGAGACCTCTAAAGATATTGGTCACGAGCCTAGAGAATATGATAGGGGAGGATCGTAATCCAAAGGCCATACAGAGGAAATGATAATGACCTGTGGGAGTGGAGAATGCGGATAACTCTTGGCTGTCCTCGTGAAGAGGGACGTGCCAAAATCTTCGTAACAAGTCGAGGGCCGAGAAGACTTTGTTATCTCCGATGTTGCGTAAAAGATCACCAAGTACAGGAAGTGGGAAGTGATCTGGAATAGTTCTTGCATTTAGCTTCCTAAAGCCAATTACTAGACGCCAAGTACTGTCCTTCATAGGTACTAGAACCAAGGGCACATTCCAGGGTGAATTACTAGGTGCAATAACTCAATCATCGAGCATATGATTGATCAATTCTTCAGCGACAGCAACTTGGAAATGAGGCATTCTGTACGCAGGTATATAGATAGGTCTAGTACCAGGCTCAAGTGGAATACAATGGGACAATAAGTTCGTTATACCCATCTTCTCACCTGGTAAGGCAATGGCTGTACGATGTTTGTTCAACAGAGTCAACAAACGCTTGACCTCGTCTGGGAAGTCAGTGGGAGGTAAATCTTTATCCTCAACTGGTGGAATGGATTGATCCAGTGGAGTGGATGAGGTCTGCCCTGTTGAAATAGCACCGACCCACTGGTCAGATGGTAAGTCATCCTGGACTTGAACAGGGTAAGGATAGTGAACCAGGTCAACAAAATTGGTATTTGCTCTGAGACAAACACTGTGACCCGAAGTGTTAGCAAGGAATAAATGGATCTTACTGTCTCTTACAACATGTAAGGAAGGCTCAACAAATAAACCCTTGACCTTGCAGGAATCACTGTCAACTAGGACGTTATCACCATCTGGAACTCTAGGGACAACAACAGACACTCTAGTGAGAGCACTAGCCGCAACAGAGACGTCTTTCTGCAGACAGCATGTGACATCAACAAGAGATAGCATTACTAGTCTCAAGTAATCATTTTCCGACAAGGCGTCCCCTGTTGAGAAACTACTACTTGGACTAGCAGACATTGCAGGGATAGGCTGAGCACTCAAGGCAGTCTGAGCGTCCTCGGACACTTGAGGCAATGCACTATCTTGCATGTCTGAAGGTGTAAGTGGAACACAGATATGAGTGACAGAGTTACTAGTGCCTGACCACTTGGGTACGCTACTGGAAAATGCATTGGCTTGTAAGGACTTAATCCGAACGTCTTACTCTGCAGCAGTATGGCAGATCTCTGATCCAAGCTGGTAACCCCAAAATGGAACGATCAAGTAGTCAATTTGGGCATGCCATCGGTAAGGGTCAAGCACAATACATAAGTCTCTCATGGAATCAAATCCCAGTAGAAGGTCACCAGGGAAAGTAGCCTGGCCAACAACAAGGAAAGAACCAGTGAAGTCTCTACCTTGGATAGAAAAGGTGAGTGAAGTCTGACATCGAACACGCAGAAGGGAACCATCTTCTCCACTAAGGGAGGTTACAGTAGTTGGTTCAGCGAGGAGGACACGTCGTAACTGCTTATCTTTAAACAAACTAGACCTGATATTAACTTGCGCACCAAAGTTCATGAACAGATGAACGGGTGCATTATGAATAGATGCTTGCACTAGAGGACCTAACGTTTCATTGGGAGTTATGTGCAAACAAAAAAGTGGGTTGTAATAGGAGAAGGCATGTTCCACTTCATCCCCAAATTCATCTACATCAGAGACATGTGAAGCAGCATCAACAGCGGGATTGTCGTTCTCAAGACTGCTTTAAGGCTTCAAAGGAATTGTGAATTGGGATGGTGTACTCATTATCACCTACTGTCACTACGGGATGGGTTGACTGGGGCGCTCAGATTCCCCCGAATTGGAAGAATGAGGCTGGTTCTGGTTATTCTGAGATGAGATGAGAACCCCGACCTCTGTTTCCTCTCCTAGCTCTGCAATTGGAATGGCAATGGAAGGATCTAGAGTACTGGAGGTTATAGAGAGCATTGCACTCCGATGTGTCATGGCCATGAATTCTGTGATAAGTACAATAAGGTAAATCGGACTGGTACCCATAAGTATTTCCATGCCTCTTAGATCGACTATCAGGACAATTTACTGCGATATGTCCACGGTAACCACAATTATAGCAAGTTCTTTGGCTATTGGTACTGTACATACTATGAGCACTACGGGAATAACTCTTGACACTAGCTTTGGATGACGGTCGCAAGTGATTTTGATCGGGAGTTTTGTTTGTAGCACAAACAAGAGGAGGTACGGGATTAGACAAAGTGGTTAATGTAGGCCTTCGATAGGGAAAGGTTCCCTCGGGACACAAGTCACGCACATGGATAAGGGCTGCAAGCGGTCCCATTGCAGCAGTTAGTGGACTGGAATTATACAGATACATTGACGTTGGTGGCATTAACTGTTTAATAATGCCAAATGCTCCTAATTTGGCAAACCCCTCAAGAGCTGGTTCATCATCATCTTTAAGTTACTTAGAACTTTGACCTGCCTTAACAAATGAGGACATTAGGTTATTTAAACGAAGAGCAAACTCATCTAATGATTCTGCTGGCCTCGAAGCTGTACTCACTAATTCCTTAAGAACAACAAAAGGATCAGTCACTCGTACTGGCTCAAGATAGTTATCGATTAATTGCTCATAATCTTGCCACTTGGTTAGATCCTGAAAGTCCTGCATTCAGATCAAGTTGAAGACATGCGAGGCAGCTGTTGAACGAGCTAAACTCTCCTTTCCAATACTAATTAGAGTGTGTCTATCGTTTGATAAGGAATTACTCGAATTTTGAACTGACACATTATTGCTTGGACTAGCAGAGTGTGCTGAGGCATCGCTCGAGAAGACTTGAGACATGCTTGCAAAATGTGAAACAAGAGTTTAGAGTAATAAAAAAATGTAACTGGGGAACACACAACACAGTAAACTTAAATGGGAAGTATATGCTTAACTATTCTTCATAAGTAAATAAAAACTGACAAGCCACACTGTAAGAAAGTAAAACTCACATGAAAAAAAAAAAATACTCAACTGGATAAGCAACACTTTGAAAATGAAGAGAAATTGTACTTTACTCAAATCAAATTTACTCAATTTACTTTAAAGTGAATTGATGGCATAGTGAATTGCCTTTACTCTCAGTTCAATAAAGAAATTCAGCAATAAATGATAAAATGGGATCAATAAATCTTGTGCAAAATTAGAACAAACTGAGAAAGCAATTCACTAAAAATAAAATAAAATGACACACAAAGAATAAAATATTATGCATGAAACAAGAAATGCAAAACTGAAATCACAGAATATTGCACTGAAATAAACTGTAGCAACATTGCAAATAACAATTACTAATCAAAAGTACTGCACAACACTACATAAAAATTTCTTAAAGAAAAAATTTAATGGCAGCACAATGTTTACACAAGAATTATTGCAAAATGAGTCAACAATGCAATAATAAAAAAATGACACACACAAGAAAATACAGTTTACAAAAGCAACAAAAAAAATATTATCAAGGAATGAACTGACTGAAAACTTTAACTCTTGACTGCAGATTAAGCAAACACTTACTGGACAAGCAAAGAATGTTTTTTTTTTAAAGAAGGCAAAAATTGCACTAAGAGTGAATTTGTTCAATGAAATATGAAAAATAATAGATGCAAAAAACACAAAACAGGAAAAAGGTATGAACATTTACAGTGATGCAGGAACAAAACACATCAATATATGCACAATACTAAGAGAATTTTCCTGCAATGAAGGTTGGGGTGTGAAAAATTTGTAAATAATTTTCTTGCTGCAACAAAATAATGGCACTATTGTCTGTGGGGATAAGACAAATTAGACACTGGCTAAATGAAAGGAATTAACACAAGAATGTTCAACACATAAAATAAAAAAAATAGCAAATGAATGAAAACAAAAAAGCAAGAATACACAAATGCTGGGAGAAAATAAAAATAACTGAGACAACACTGAGTTGTGATGCAGAATATAAGGTAACAAGTTACTGAATTACTTAACTGCATAAATTACTAGGCAAGGAACACAATACTGTTAACACAAGATAATTATGAAGTGCAAACACAAGGTTATATTGCTTATATATTGCACACAACATGGAAAAACATTGTGGTGAATGGTTTTGAAAACCGACAAGTTGAAGAATTGAGACACTTGTGCATCACATGGAATCTTTATTGAAGAAAACGTTTCGCCACACACGTGGCTTCATCAGTCCAATACAAAGAAGAAATGTGTAAGGAGAGGAGGAGTTCGAGGTAATCAGCCCTTGAACCGGGAATCGATGTGTTCAGTCCATCACTCTTGTAGGAAGTGCAGCATAGGGCCAGAGACGTGGCTTATATAAAGCAGTCAGATGAGTTGAAGCAGGAGGAGGTGGGATCATAGGATCTTGGTGCAAAGACTTCAACGCTTGCCCAACCTTTGTATGATGACCTACTTACACAAGTGGCAGGTCCCACTGTGATCCTGCCTCCTCCTGCTTCATCTCATCTGACTGCCATATAAGCCGCCTCTCTGGCCCTATGCTGCAGTTTCTACAAAAGTGATGGACTGAGCACATCGATTCCAGGTTGAGGGACTGATTACCTCGAACTCCTCCTCTCCTTACCCATTTCTTCTTTGTATTGGACTGATGAAGCCACTGTGTGGTGAAACGTTTCTTCAATAAAGATTCCCATGTGTTGCACAAATGTCTCAATTCTTCAAGGAAAAACATTAAAGTACTTACTTCAAGTATATATAAAAAAAATGAACACAGCACAACAGACATAAATAAAGCACGAAAATTAACACTGAAGGAAGAGAAAAAAAATATTGCAAACAGGACACAATGAACACTGATCAAGAGTCACTGAATATCACTAAGAAATCAGTCAAGAAAATTGTCTCAACTCTCACAAATGTCTCTATATGATCACTGTAACGACGTTGGTGGAGAATGAGAGAGATGGTGATAAAGGTAGAAGTTGGAGTCTGGTGGCTGGCGACATTTGCTGCTACCCTCAGCATGTTGACGGCTCGATGAATTTGCACATAAATCGACGATGGACTCACACAGGAGGCTTTTACGATGGCGCACAGGGTCGAAGGAATACTCTTGTCTCTTGACCCCCTATGTGGTCTGTAAAATATGGTGCTAGAACCTGTGATAAGGGTAAAAAAAAACAGTGGTATTGGTTGAGGTAGGTGAGGGCTTGAGGCAGCATGGTGAAACACTGCGTGCTGACTGGGCCTATGGGATGAGCGGTATAAGCCTCTCTGGGGACACCTGCACTAGGCACGAAAATATTTTAAACCAGGCTGGCATAAAAACCCACAAAATACCACAACACCAAAGGGATGATAAAGCACTCGTAACAGCTAGAACTGGAAGCACAAAGCGATGAAGAAGACTGTACCCACGTGGCTTGCTTGAGTACTGGGCTAGTCACCTGGGTTAGCTGCTGGCTGGCTTGGCTTAACCCTTCACACAGACTGGCTTGATAACTTGTAATGATGAACACAGCAGGGGTGGAAAGCTGACTTGGCAGGCAAGGCTGGATGGTGTAGAGCTGCGCTGGACTCCCCCTCCACAGACTGGCTTAGTGGCTTGGCTTATTTTGCAAACCTGGGCCAACCCCTCAGAAGTAATGCAGATAAGCAAATAAAATGCTAATACACAGAAACTGACTAGTAAGTGAAGCAATACGCTGGTGAAATCTTGCTTTGGGTAGCCAGCTTTGGATTGTTGAGCGTCACCCATCTCGGTAGGCTTAGCGTCACAAGGTGGCGACCGGCTCAGTAGAAATTTATCTCCAGAAATTGCTGTAATCGTCAGAATTACAGGCCCTCCACTGTCACCATTTGTTGTGGGGGTTCAAAGGAGATGAGAAGGTTGAAGATAAATACATATGTTGGATGGTAACACTATATTGCAGAGTGTGAGAAAAGGGAGCACAACCTGCCGTGCGTTGCCTGGTAGATCTATGCGTGGTCTGAGACTGAGGTAGCACATCCCACGCACTCATGCTGCATCCCATGATGTCATACAAACAGTCATTAGGCCCAGAAAAGGGGTCGTGTATATAAAACATATGGATGGTACTATGATCCACAGATATGCCATACAACACACGTAGGGGACCAGCAACTATGCTGACATTGCTAGGGATGGGATTTAGTGATTATTCTTACTGCAGCTTTTTATTGGGTTATTATTGGCTTTAGATGTGTTGCTGCAGTTGAACCCCAAGCACAAGTAGCATAGGTGAGGTATGGATGAATGAGTGAAAGGAATAGTGTGAGAAGGGCAGTTTATGGCATGTAATATCGTATCTTGGAGAGGATCCCCAAAGTTTTGGATACTTTTTTTGTTGTGTTGGATATTGGTGCTGAAATTTAGGTTGTTGTCGTGGTATAGATGTCGGAATTTCCCCTCATTATGTCTGGCAAATAGAGTGTTGTCGATCTTAATGCAAAGTTGCGCAACACCTGCTCTGCTACCAAATATAATGTAGTAGGTTTTGTCAGGGTTAAGTGTAAGTTTATTGGCTGTCATCCAAGTCAGAATTTTGAGCAGCTCCTCATTGACAATGGTGTTGAGGGTGGAAAGATTAGGGTGGGAGATGACGTAAGTTGTGTCATCAGCAAAGAGAATGGGTTTCAGGTGTTGGGGTACATTTGGAAGATCATTAATGTAAATGAGGAAGAGCAGGGGACCCAGGTGGCCTGGTGGCTAAAGCTCCCGCTTCACACACGGAGGGCCCGGGTTCGATTCCCGGCGGGTGGAAACATTTCGACACGTTTCCTTACACCTGTTGTCCTGTTCACCTAGCAGCAAATAGGTACCTGGGTGTTAGTCGACTGGTGTGGGTCGCATCCTGGGGGACAAGATTAAGGACCCCAGTGGAAATAAGTTAGACAGTCCTCGATGACGCACTGACTTTCTTGGGTTATCCTGGGTGGCTAACCCTCCGGGGTTAAAAATCCGAACAAAATCTTATCTTATCTTATCTTAAGGACACTTCCCTGCGGAACTCCAGTATCAAGTGGCCGTGTTGATGAGGCTGTGTCTTTAATGGTGACATACTGATACCTATTAGTAAGGTAGGATTTGAAATATGCGAGCGCATGGCCTCTTATACCATAATGGTCAAGTTGTGCAAGAAAGGTATAAAATACCGCCTACCAGTGACTTTGCCCTCGTCTGCTGCCCGTCCCTATCCACTGACGCCTATATAAACTGCCAGTCTTCTTGTCTTTGCTCCAGATTCTCCTCCACCACGATGCTGTGAACACTAACTCCAAGGCCGAGGGACTGATTACCTCATCTTTTGTATATAGTTCTACTGTCTTCCTATTATGTCATTGAATCTGTATTGATAAAGCCACTGGATGGCGAAACGTCTACTACAATAAAGATATCCAGATGTTGCACATGTGTCTTAACTTTCATAATGGTCAAGTTTGTGGAGTACGATGCCGTGGTCTACTGTGTCAAACGCTTTATATCAATAAAAATTCCTAGTGGATATTCCTTATTCTCCAATGCTGAGTAAAGCAGATCTTGCAGTTTTACAATTGCATCATTAGTGGTTTTATTTTTCCTAAATCCAAATTGGCAAGGGTTGAGTATGTTTTGTGCCGTTATAAATGAATATAGTCTCCTGGGCACGAGTTTCTCAAAGATTTTGGATAGCAATGGTAAGTTTGATATTGGCCTATAGTTGTTTACATATGTAGGGTCACCACCTTTATAAATTGGTGTAACCCTTGCTGTCCTGAGTAGTGTCGGGAAAGAGCTAGTTTCTAGTGACTTGTTAAAAAGTAATGCAACAGCATGAGCATTAAAATGGTATAAAATATCGACAGGTTCTTGGGTAAGACACATATGCAACAGTTAGGTATCTTTATTTCGAAACGTTTCGCCTACACAGTAGGTTTCTTCAGTCGAGTACAGAAAAGTTGAAGGAAGCAGAAGATACTTGAAGACGATGTAATCAGTCCATCCTTGAAGCTTTGAGGTGGTCAGTCCCTCAGTCTGGAGAAGAGTATTGTTCCATAGTCTGAAACAATATGGAGTTGAAGTGACAGGATAGAGACTATATACCGCCAGGAGGTGAGATGTAGGCCACTAGTAGAGGTAAGAATGTTGTCGTTGGAAGGTCAGGTCCATCTCAAATCCAGCCATTCTCACTAGTAGAAGTTGGCAAAGTTGATTTCAGGCCTGTACCAAGACACTCTTGTGTTGCAGTGTCTGACAGAGTGAACATTAAAATGGTATAAAATACCGACCAGTTGTTAGGGAAGACACATATGCAACAGTTAGGTATCTTTATTTCGGAACGTTTCGCCTACACAGTAGGCTTCTTCAGTCGAGTACAGAAAAGTTGGAAGAAGCAGAAGATACTTGAAGACGATGTAATCAGTCCATCACCCTTGAAGTATTGAAGTGGTCAGTCCCTCAGTCTGGAGAAGAGTATTGTTCCATAGTCTGAAACAACATGGAGTTGAAGTGACAGGATTGTGCCTATATACCGCAAGGAGGTGACATGTAGGCCACTAGTAGAGGTAAGAATGTTGTTGTTGGAAAGTCAGGTTCCTCTCAAATCCAGCCATTCTCAATAGTAGAAGTTGAGAAAGTTGATTTCAGGTCTGTACCAAGATACCTTTGTGTTACAGTGTCTGACAGAGTGAACATTAAAATGGTATAAAATACCGACAGGTTGTTAGGTAAGACATATGTGCAACAGTTAGGGATCTTTATTTTGAAACGTTTCGCCTACACAGTAGGCTTCTTCAGTCGAGTACAGAAAAGTTGAAGATTGAGACACTTATGCAACATATGGGAATCTTTATTCAGGAAACGTTTCGCCACACAGTGGCTTCATCAGTCCGATACAAAGTAGAAAGGCATAAGGAGAGGAGGAGTTTGAGGTAATCAGTCCCTCAGCCTGGAGTCGATGTGTTCAGTCCATCAATCTTCTAGAATGTACAGCATAGGGCCGTAGACGTGGCTTATATACTGTAGTGAGGTGAGGCGAAGCAGGAGGAGGTGAGGTCATAGTGGTACCATCCACTAGTCGAAGTAGGTCTTTGTCCAAAGGTTGGACAAGTGATGAAGAATTCTTTGTAACAAGATCCCATGATGCTGCACTGTCAGACAGTGGTGGTGAATGGTTTGAAAAACCGACAAGTTGAAGATTGAGACACTTATCCAACATATGGGAATCTTTATTCAGGAAACGTTTCGCCACACAGTGGCTTCATCAGTCCGATACAAAGTAGAAAGGCATAAGGAGAGGAGGAGTTTGAGGTAATCAGTCCCTCAGCCTGTATATAAGCCACGTCAACGGCCCTATGCTGTACATTCTACAAGATTGATGGACTGAACACATCGACTCCAGGCTGAGTGACTGATTACCTCAAACTCCTCCTCTCCTTATTCCTTTCTACTTTGTATCGGACTGATGAAGCCACTGTGTGGCGAAACGTTTCCTGAATAAAGATTCCCATATGTTGCATAAGTGTCTCAATCTTCTACTTGTCGGTTTTTCAAACCATTCATCACACACGAGTACAGAAAAGTTGAAGAAGCAGGAGATACTTGAAGACGATGTAATCAGTCCATGACCCTTGAAGCATTGAAGTGGTCAGTCCCTCAGTCTGGAGAAGAGTATTGTTCCATAGTCGGAAACAATGTGTAGTTGAAGTGACAGGATTGTGCCTATATACCTCCAGGAGGTGAGATGTAGGCCACTAGTAGAGGTAAGAATGTTGAATAAGACATATGTCCAGCTCTTGGGTATCTTTACTGAGGAAACGTTTCGCCACACATGGCTTCATCAGTCCATACAAAGGAGAAACTTGAAGAACAGGAGGAGAATGAGGTAATCAGTCGCTCAGCCTTGAGTCTATGTGGTCAGTCCATCAATCTTGAATAGAATTGATGGACTGACCACATCGACTCAAGACTGAGGGACTGATTATCTCATTCTCCTCCTGTTCTTTAAGTTTGTCCTTTGTGTGGACTGATGAAGCCACTGTGTGGCGAAACGTTTCATCAATAAAGATACCCAAGAGTTGCACATGTGTCTAATTCAGCAACATGTCGGTTCTCTGAACCATTCATCTAGAGAGGTAAGAATGTTGTCGTTGGAAGGTCAGGTCCCTCTCAAATCCAGCCATTCTCAATAGTAGAAGTTGACAAAGTTGATTTCAGGTCTGTACCAAGATACCCTTGTGTAGCAGTGTCTGACAGAATGAACATTAAAATTGTATAAAATACCGACAGGTATAAAATACCGATTTGTATCAACTTTTCTGTACTCGACTGAAGAAGCCTACTGTGTAGGCGAAACATTTCGAAATAAAGATACCCAACTGTTGCATATGTGTCTTACCTAACAACCTGTCGGTATTTTATACCATTTTAATGTTCACTCAGTCAGACACTGCAACACAAGGGTATCTTGTTACAGACATGAAATCAACTTTGCCAACTTCTGTGTGATGAATGGTTTTGAAAACCGACAAGTTGAAGAATTGAGACACTTATGCAACACATGGGAATCTTTAATGAAGAAACGTTTCGCCACACAGTGGCTTCATCGGTCCAATACAAAGTAGAAATGGGTAAGGAGAATAGAAGTTTTGAGGTAATCACTCCCTCAACCTGGAATAGATGTGTTCAGTCCAAATCTCTTGTAGGAAGTGCAGCACAGGGCCAGAGAGGTGGCTTATATACTGCGGTGAGATGAGTCCAAGCAGGAGGAGGCGGGATCACAGTGGGACCTGCCACTAGTGTAAGTAGGTCGCCGTCCAAAGGTTGGGCAAGCGTTGAAGTCTTTGTACCAAGATCCCATGATGTTGCAGTGTCTAACAGATGTGATGAATGGTTTTGAAAACCGACAAGATAATGGGATCTTGGTACAAAGACTTCAACGCTTGCCCAACCTTTGGACGACGACCTACTTACACTAGTGGCAGTTCCCACTGTGATCCCGCCTCCTCCTGCTTGGACTCATCTCACCGCAGTATATAAGCCTCCTCTCTGGCCCTGTGCTGCACTTCCTACAAGAGTGATGGACTGAACACATCGATTCCAGGTTGAGGGACTGATTACCTCAAAACTTCTACTCTCCTTACCCATTTCTACATTGTATTGGACTGATGAAGCCACTGTGTGGAGAAACGTTTCTTCAATAAAGATTCCCATGTGTTGCATAAGTGTCTCAATTCTTCAACTTGTCGGTTTTCAAAACCATTCATCACATCTGTCAGACAATGCAACATCATGGGATCTTGGTACAAAGACTTCAACGCTTGCCCAACCTTTGGACGAAAACCTAATTACACTAGCGGCAGGTCCCACTGTGATCCCGCCTCCTCCTGTTTGGACTCATCTCACCGCAGTATAAGCCACCTCTCTGGCCCTGTGCTGTACTTCCTACAAGAGTGATGGACTGAACACATCGATTCCAGGTTGAGGGACTGATTACCTCAAAACTTCTACTCTCCCTCAAACCAAGACCCACAAACAAAACCACCTGCCAACCCACCTTCTACTCTATCAATGCAATAACCTTTGATAACCAGAGCACTATTAAAGAGGGTACTGAGGGAGCTGAAGTACCTGGTCCATCACCAGGGTACTGAAGCACCTGGTCCATCACCAGGGCACTGAGGGAGCTGAATAACCTGGTCCATCACCAGGGCACAGAGGGAACTGAAGCACTTGGTCCATCACCAGGGCACTGAGGGAGCTGAAGCACCTGGTCCATCACCAGGGCACCGAAGGAACTGAAGCACCTGGTCCATCACCAGGGCACTGAGGGAGCTGAAGAACCTGGTCCATCACCAGGGTACTGAGGGAACTGAAGCACCTGGTCCATCACAAGGGCACCGAGGGAGCTGAAGTACATGGTCCATCACCAGGGCACTGAGGGAGCTGAAGCACCTGGTCCATCACCAGGGTACTGAAGCACCTGGTCCATCACCAGGGCACTGAGGGAGCTGAATAACCTGGTCCATCACCAGGGCACAGAGGGAACTGAAGCACTTGGTCCATCACCAGGGCACTGAGGGAGCTGAAGCACCTGGTCCATCACCAGGGCACCGAAGGAACTGAAGCACCTGGTCCATCACCAGGGCACTGAGGGAGCTGAAGCACCTGGTCCATCACCAGGGTACTGAGGGAACTGAAGCACCTGGTCCATCACAAGGGCACCGAGGGAGCTGAAGTACATGGTCCATCACCAGGGCACTGAGGGAGCTGAAGCACCTGGTCCATCACCAGGGCACCGAGGGAACTGAAGCACCTGGTCCGTCACAAGGGCACCGAGGGAGCTGAAGCACATGGTCCATCACCAGGGCACCGAGGGAGCTGAAGCACCTGGTCCATCACCAGGGCACCGAGGGAGCTGAAGCACCTGGTCCATCACCAGGGCGCTGAGGGAGCTGAAGAACCTGGTCCATCACCAGGGCACCGAGGGAACTGAAGCACATGGTCCGTCACAAGGGCACCGAGGGAGCTGAAGCACATGGTCCATCACCAGGGCACCGAGGGAGCTGAAGCACCTGGTCCATCACCAGGGCACCGAGGGAGCTGAAGCACCTGGTCCATCACCAGGGCACCGAAGGAACTGAAGTACCTGGTCCATCACCAGGGCACTGAGGGAACTGAAGCACCTGGTCCATCACAAGGGCACCGAGGGAGCTGAAGCACCTGGTCCATCACCAGGACACTGAGGGAGCTGAAGCACCTGGTCCATCACCAGAACACTGAGGGAGGTGAAGCACCTGGTCCATCACCAGAGCACTGAGGGAACTGAAGCACCTGGTCCATCACCAGGGCACCGAGGGAGCTGAAGCGCCTGGTCCATCACCAGGGCACCGAGGGAGCTGAAGCCAAAAACCTGCTCAGCACCAAAGCCTCTCCCTCACAAGAGCACAAGAAAAAAGAAATACTTCAGCAGGCCAGGCGGCCAAAGCTAGGCAGGTCCCCCTTAATTAAACTCAAAACCAGACCAACAAACGAGAACACCTGCCCAACCAACTTTCCACTCCATCCTTGGTGCTCGTTGCGACATTCCCAGTAGAACACCCACACTCACCAGGTAGCACCCAAAATGGGTTGGAAGTCTCCACAGCAGTCCTTCGGGTCCTCGCTGTTTCCACCTCTCCAACAGTCCCCCTGATCCCCAGCCCGGCCCCATGCTGCCCAGCCACTGACCAAGCTCCCCTTCCAACCCGGGGAGCCACAACAGGAGGACCACCTCGAATCCTCCTGCTCTCGTCTGTCAATCGCCGCATCTCGTGCTCAGCAACCACAAGCTCATCCCTCAGCCGCTGGCAAAGTTGCTAAAGAGAGAGCACCCCGGTTCAGATTCCCAAAGAGCACACAAACAGGTCCTCACAGAGCTAAGTACACGTCACCACTGAGCCAAGTACACGTCACCACTGTCACTTCAACTTCATATTGTTTAAGACTATGGAACAATACTCTTCTCTAGACTGAGGGACTGACCACCTCAATACTTCAAGGGTGATGGACTGATTACATCGTCTTCAAGTATCTTCTGTTCCTTCAACTTTTCTGTACTCGACTGAAGAAGCCTACTCTGTAGGCGAAGCGTTTTGAAATAAAGATACCTAACCATTGCATATGTGTCTTACCTAACAACCTGTCGGTATTTTATACCATTTTAATGTTCACTCAGTCAGACACTGCAACACAAGGGTATCTTGTTACAGACATGAAATCAACTTTGCCAACTTCTGTGTGATGAATGGTTTTGAAAACCGACAAGTTGAAGAATTGAGACACTTATGCAACACATGGGAATCTTTAATGAAGAAACGTTTCGCCACACAGTGGCTTCATCAGTCCAATACAAAGTAGAAATGGGTAAGGAGAATAGAAGTTTTGAGGTAATCAGTCCCTCAACCTGGAATAGATGTGTTCAGTCCAAATCTCTTGTAGGAAGTGCAGCACAGGGCCAGAGAGGTGGCTTATATACTGCGGTGAGATGAGTCCAAGCAGGAGGAGGCGGGATCACAGTGGGACCTGCCACTAGTGTAAGTAGGTCGCCGTCCAAAGGTTGGGCAAGCGTTGAAGTCTTTGTACCAAGATCCCATGATGTTGCAGTGTCTAACAGATGTGATGAATGGTTTTGAAAACCGACACGTTTTATGGGATTGACTGATTACATCGTCTCAAATATTTTTTCCCGCTTCTAATCAAATTTTTTGTACTCGACATTTTACAAATTTTATGGCTGAACACATCGACTCCAGGTTTGGGGGCGATTAAATCAACCCCCTCCCTATGCCTTTTCTTTGGGTTTGGGGCTGATGAAGCCCCTGTGTGGCGAAACTTTCCCGAAATAAAGATTCCCATTTGCGAACATCAAAAATTAAAAAACCCCGGTATTGATACCATTTGATGTTCACTTTTCAACACTTCAAAACGAGGCATCTTGGTACAAAAACCTTGGACAAGCTTTTTAAATGAGAAGTGTTGGTCTGAGAGGGACATGACCCTCAGTGGCCTCTCATACTACACTACACTACACACACTACCCTGCCCTCTCCTTCCCACAGATTTTAATCTCCGACTGTCGTTGATCTTCAGATAGTTCCTGACTTGGAACGAAAATTCTCCAGGCCCGGGGGCTGACAACCTCAATTTTTACCCATTTAAGGGGGATGGACTGATTAATCGTTTTACACTTACTGTTCCTGCCCCTTTCTGATTTTACTGAAGAAGCCCACTGTTTTAGGCGAAAAGTTCGGGTAAGTTGTTAACTGTTGCATTTTGTCTTACCCAACATTCCCCTTTTGCGCTTAAATGTCTCAATCTTCGACTAAGAACCTACTGTTGAGGGGGAAAAAATTTCGAAATAAATTATAACTGTTGCATAGTGTCTTAGCTAACACCCTCTCGGTTTTTATACCATTTTTAAATTTTGTTCGTCAGACACTGCAACCAGGGTATCTCGGTAAAGACCTGAAAAAAACTTTTCAACTTCTACTGTGAGAATGGGTGGTTTTTAAAGGGACCCGACCTTTTCCCAAAACAACATTCTTACCTCTCTAGCGGGGCCACATCCATCCTTGTGGGAATAGGTCCATGCTGCCACCTCAATCCGTGCTCTGTCCGACACACAGTTGCTCTTTACTCATGAAATCTCTCTTTTTCCCCCCCGGGGGGAAATTTTTATTCTAAAACGTCACTCCTTTTTAAAATGCGTCGAAAAGTGTGAAAATCAAGCCTCGAATGTCGCAAATGGGGACCCCTGAAGTTAGCTTTTGCTACCCTCGTTAAGACCTTCCTCGGTCTTTTTGGCAATCCACTCTCTGAAAAGGCTCCCTTTATTGTCGTCTGCCCCGGGACACGGAGGCATCAAAACTAATGGAGATTCTTCAACAGGACACTCAAACACAACTTTCCTCAATTCCCCCTCTCCCTTTTTTAAAGTCGAAAAGTCCCGTCTTTTTGAAAAATGGGCAGTACTCACCTAACTCTCGACTAAAGCACGAAGACATCATTGAGGGAAAAAAACACCTGGGGTTTTAGTAGACAGCACTCCAAACCCCCAAAACCCCATCATGCTAAAATTACATTCTCAACATCTCCATGGTTTCCCCAACTTTTTCTGGGGGCTGGCCATCTCATTTACCAAAATTCACCCTATCAAAAAACAAGAACGTTTTACAGCATCTCCCACGCTCGACCCGCTACTCCGTAAACACACCACAAAAGGGCTGCCCCCTAAGGGGAAGAAGTTTTTTTCAAAAAAGTGGAAAAAATGGCTTTTAGATCCCACAAATTTTTACAGCACCAAAATGTCTTAATGCAAGGGAAAAACTCGTACCAGGCAGCTAAGGGGCCCATCAGGAAAAAAAATCATATTGAAGAAAACTAAAGTTTTTGAAGAAACCTCCAAATTTCCCGACATACCCCGCAAAACCAAACCACAAAAAACACCCCCAAGACTCTGCACACTAATTACGTTACCAAAGCCCCAACCCCCCCTCTCCACTCCCCGACGGTGCTCCCCGGGTGTACTGCATGGTGATGCACCTTCAAACCAACAAACCCCGGCATTTTAACCAAAATTAACGAACTATTTAGTTGAACAACTGCCTGCTTTCAATTTTCCCGACCCACACCTTCACAGACATCCTCAAATCCTTCCCAAAAGTCCTGAATTTTATGCACCTGCAACCTTCCCTGCCCAAACAAAGCCCTGTAACTTCTATAACCATTCCTCGCGACAAGTTGATATGTTGCCTCAACCACCGTCTCCCCCCCTCTCCCAGCCTCTTTTTCAAACCATTCCCTCACCGCTGCTCCGTCGCCCTCATCACCTGCTACCACAATTGTAGATTCTACAAAGAAAACCCCTCCAGAAGACGAAGATAACGATGACTCCCCGAAAAACCCTCTGGGAAAACCTTTCCTTTACACTTCTTCAAATAACTGACACCTGCCATACTGAACTCTACAAAAGCCTCGGTGCTGGAAAAGTCAAGTATGCATGTAAACCCCGCTTCACTTCACACTCACCCAAAATTTATCAAGCCCCTACGTTTTACCCCAGTAACAAAGGGTAAAATTAAAACCCCCCTCCTCAGTTACCCTTAACCCATGCCCGTTCAACCCCCTTTATGTACCCTTTCCCGCGCCGTACCCCGATTTAAGACTTTTAACTACCCAAATTCGATCAAGAGTCCCTGTTATCCTTTCACAATCTGCCCCCCGATCGCCTTAGCTGCTGGGGTTTAAACCCCTGGTTCTATTCCGACTAAGAACGTCCTTCCAGAGTATTTTCATCAGCCAGTCTTTCCCCCTCGTCCCCCTTTGGGATCTTACCTGAAATTATTTGATTGAAAATTTGATTTTTCAATCCATATTGTTTAAAATATGAAACAATACTCTTTCCAGATGAGGGACTGACCACCTCAAAACTTTTCAAGGGGAGGATGATTCATCGTTTCAAAGTATCTCTGCTTCTATAACTTTTCTTAAATCGACTGAAACCTACTATGTAGGCGAAACGTTTCGAAATAAAGAACTTAACGTTCATAGTGCTTTCCCAACAATGTCGGATTTTTTACATTTTAATGTTCACTCGTCAGAAAACTCAACACAAGGGTTTTGGGCAGACTGAAAATCAAATTTGTAACTTTACGATTGAGAATGGGGTTTTGGGAAAGGGCCTACCTTCCCCGACAAAATTCTTACTCACTACGGCCCCACACTCACCCCCTTTCGGTAATGGGTCCCTAGCGTCACTTCAACGATATTGGTTTTAGGACTATGGAACAATACCCTTCCCAAAGAGGACTGACCACCCCAAAACTTTTAATGGTGGGTGATGATTAATCGTCTTCAAAATTTCGCTTCTATCAACTTTTTTGTACTCGACATTCACAAATTGAAGGGCTGAACACGTCGATCCAGGGTTAGGGACGATTACCTCATCCCCTCCTCTCCTTACCCCCTCTTGGTTTTTGGCTGATGAAAACCGCTGTGTGGGAAACGTTTCCCAATAAAGATTCCCCTAACGCAAATTTCAATCTTCGACTGAAGAAACCTCTGGGGGAAAGTTTCGAAATAAAAAAAACCTAACTCTTGCATATGTCTTTGCTAACAAATTTTCGGTTTTTATCCTTTTAATCTTTGCTCTGTCAGACACTGAAAAAAACATGGGTATCTCGGGACGACCTAAATCAAATTTTTTCAACTTCTACTAGTGAGAATGGGTGGATTTGAGAGGGACCGGGCCTTCCAACGCAACATTCTTACCTCTACCGGGCCCACTCTCCCCTTGCGGGTTTTAGGTCCATCCCGCCCCCTCAAATCCTTGTTTGTCCAATCACACAGTTGCTCTTCACTCGAAATCTCTCTTTTACCCCCCGGGCGTGAATTATTTTCTACAAAACGTCACATCCTTTTCAAAATGCGTCGAATGTGTAAAAACAAGCCTGCGAAAGTCCCAATAGGGGACTCCTCGAAGTTAGCTTTATACCGCGTTTTTTTCCCCCTGCGGGCAAATTTACGGAAAAAACCCCCTCTGAAGGCTCCTTCATTGTCTCTGCACAGGCGAAACGGGCTCAAACTAAAGGACGACTCTTCAATCAGGGCACACAAACACAACTATTTATCAATCCCGTCTCCATTCTTTAAGTGAAACGCCCCCCTTTTTGAAAAGACTGGCAGTACCTACCCCTCTTCGACGAAACATGAATAATCTATTTAGGGAAAAAAACCCTGGGCTTTAGTAAAACAGCATCCGAAAACCCCAACGCCTCATCTACTAAAAATTCATTTCGAATCTCCATGGCTGCCCAAGTTTCTCGGCGGTCTGGCCTTTCCCTATTTTACCCCAAATTTCCCCCTCTATAGAACAAGAACGTTTTACATACACTCCCCTGCTGGACCTGCTATCCATAAACACACCCCAAAGACTACCCCACAAGGGGGAAAATTTTTTTTCAAAAGTGGGAATGAGGAACCCATTACAACCGACAATTTACAGCACCAAATGTCTTTAAATGCAAGGGTAATCATCGTACCCAGGCAGTAAGCGCCCACTCGGGGAAAAAATCATATTGAGAAACTAAAGTTCTGAAGAAAATTCCAATTCACCCACATTCCCTTTCAATAACCGAACCACAAACAGACACCCCCAAGACTCGCACATTAAATTAAAGCACCAAAAACCCAGCAACTCCCTCTCTCACTCCCCGACGTGCTTCCTCCAAGGGGCTGAAAACATGGTGTAGCCACCTTGCAAAAAGCAACAAACCCGGACTTTTTAACACAATATTAACGAACTTTTCGTCTGAACAACATCCCGCTTTCAATTTTGGCCCCCAACCCCGCGCCTCAAATTTTACGGAATTTTCTGCATGAGCTGTCTCCTGAACAACGCTCCTGTAATTCTAAAACCACCCATCCTCAACGTTGAATCATGTTTTCCCCAACCCCTCTCCCACCTCCCCACCCTTTTACCAACCCCCTTTACACCTCACCGCGCCCTGTCGACCTCACTCATTTTCCCCCACCACAATTGAGATTTCCCCAATGAAACCACTCCAGAAGACGAAGATAACGATTACTCCCGTAAAACCCCCTGGGAAAACCCTTCCCTTTTTCCACTTCTTTAAATACTGACCCATGACCCAAAATGAACTTACAAAAGCCTCGGTGCTGGGAAAAGTCAAGTATGCATGTGAATCACCGCTCACTTCACACTCACCCAATTCATCAACCCTACGTTTTACCTTTAGTAAAAAGGCTAAAATTTAACCCGCCTCCCCTTACTCCTTAACTCACATGCCTGTTCTCCCTCTGATGTGACCTTGCCTGCTGCAGCTACCCAAAATTCAAGACTTCAACTACCCAATTCGATGCAAGAGTCCCCGTTATTCCTGTTCACAATCTGCCCCCATCGCCCTTTGTGCTGGGGTTAGCCCCGGGTTTTATTTTCTGACTAAGAACGTCCCTCCCGATATTCTTTACATCCATCTTCCCCCCGCCTCCCTTGGGATCTTACCTGAACTTTTTGATTGATTTTTTATTTTCAACTCCAAATTGTTTTATGACTATGAAACAAATCTTTCCCGCTGAGGGACTGACCCCCTCAAAAATTCAAGGGTGATGGACGATACACGTCTTCGTATCTTTTTTCATAACTTTTCTGTACTCGACGAAGAAGCCTACTATGTAGGGGAAACGTTCGAAATAAAGTCCCCAACTGTTGCTATGTGCTTTTCCTAAAAACCTGTCGGATTTTATACCATTTTAATGTTCACTCTTCAGACACTGCAACACAAGGGGATCTTGGTACAGATCTGAAATCAAATTTGCAAATTCTACGATTGAGAATGGCTGGGTTTGAGAAGGACCTGACCTTCCACACAACACTTTCCTCTACTACGGCCTACTCTACCCCCCTTTCGGTAAACTCCATATCGTCCTTAAAGCATATTTTTTCAGCTTGGAACAAAACTCTTTCCAGACAGAGGGATGACCACCCAAAATTCAATGGTGATTGACTGATTTTCATCGCTTTTCAAGTATTTTCTGCTTTTATCAACTTTTCGTACTCGACATTTTACAAGATTGATGGACTGAACACGTGGGGTCCGGTTGAGGGGGGCTGATTCCCCTTTATCCTCCCCCTCCTCCCCATGCTTTCTTGGGGATTGGACGATGGGGCCACTGTGTGGCGAAAAGTTTCCCGAATAAAGATTCCCCTAACCATAAGTGTTCAATCTTCGACGAAAAGCCTACTGTGTAGGCGAAACGTTTTGAAATAAAAAAACCCCAACTCTGTATGTGTCTTTGAACAATTTTCGGTATTTTTTTCCATTTTTAAACTTTGTCTGTCAGACACTGCAACACATGGGATCTCGGTACAGACCCGAAATCAACTTGTCAATTCTACAGTAGTGGTTCTTGAGAGGGACCTCCCCTTCCCAAAGCAACATTTTTACCTCTTTCTAGCGGCCTACATCTACCTCCTTTCGGGATATAGGCCCCTCCGCACCTCAACTCCGTTCTGTCCAAAACACACGTTCTTTCACTCAGAAAACTCTCTTTTACCCCGCCGGGGCGAGAATTTATATTCACAAACTCAATCCTTTTCAAAAACTGTCGAATAGTGTGAAAATCAAGCCTGCGAATGTCGCAATAGGTGACTCCCCGAAGTTTTGCTTTAGTACCCTCGTTAAGACCCGCCTGAGGGCAAATTAAAGGCAATCCACTCTCTGAAGGACCCTTCATTGTCGTTTCACAGGCGAAAAAGGAGGGATCAAAACTTGGCGACTCTTTTCAGGACACAAAACACAACTATTCACCAATCCCGTCTCCATTCTTGAAGTCGAAACGTCCGGTCTTTTTTGAAAAAGACTGGACGTACCTCACCTCTCTCTCGACTGAACACTAATACATCATTGAGGGAAAAAAAACCCTGGGCTTCAGTAACAGCTCTCCAAACCCCAAGCCTCATCATGCTAAAAATTACATTCTCAACTCCCATGGCTGCCCAAGCTTTCTTGGCGGGCTGGCCATCCATATTACCCCAAATTTACCCTAGTCATAAGAACAAAAACGTTTTTCAACATCTCCCACTGCTGGACCTGCACCCTATAAACACACCACAAAGGACTACCCCATCAAAGGGGAAAAGTTTTTTTCAAAAAGGGGAAAGATGGACCATTTACAGATCCTGCACATTACTACAGCACCAAAATGTCTTAACTCAAGGGTAATCATGTACCCCGGCAGCTAAGCCCCACTCAGAAAGAAATCAATTGAAAAAAACAAAGTTCTGAAAAACATTCCAATTCACGACATTCCCTGAATAACCGAACCAAAACAACACCCCAAGACTCGCACATTTAAACTACATGCACCAAAGCCCAGCAACTCCCCCCTCTCTACTCCCCCACGGTGCTTCCCCCCAAGGGGCTTTTACTAATGGGGTATGCACCCTTGCAAACCAACAAACCCAGGGACTTTCAACCAACTTTAAGAATATTTTATCTGAAAACATGCCTGCTTCAATTTTCAGACTCCACACCTTACCAGACATCCCCAAATCCTTTCCCCAAAGTCCTAAATTTTTCTGCACCTCAGACCGTCTCCCGCCCCAAGCAACTGCTCCCCGTAACTTTTATAACCCTTCCCCTCACTGAAAACGTTGATCAGTTTCCTCAACCCCGTCTCTCACCTCCCCCACCCGCTGTTCACAACCATTTCACTCACCGCTGCCCTGTCGAATCTCAGCACCTGCTACCACAATTGTAATTTTCACAATGAAAACCCCTCCCGAAGACAAATAACGACGACTCCATAAACCCCATGGGAAAACCTTACCTTTTTACACTTCTTTAAAAACTGACCCTTGACCCGTACTAACTCTACAAAAGCCTCGGGGTTTGGAAATGTCAAGTATCATGTGAAAACCCGCTTTATTCACCTCACCCAAGTTTATCAACCCCTACGTTTTCCTTCAGTAACAAGGCTAACTTAATGCCCCCTCCAAATCCTAAAAACTCAATCCCGTCTTCCCTTGTTTACCTTGCCCCGCTGCCAGCTCCCCCAAAATTTAAGCTTCAATACCACAGTTTTGATGCAAAGATCCCCGTTTTTTTCTAGTTGCCCCCACATCGCCTTGCTCTGGTTAACCTGGGTTTATTTTTCCCGACAAAACATCCTCTCCAGAGTATTCTTCATCAGTCCAGTCTTCCCCCCCGTCCCTTGGGGGTCTTCCCCCAACTTTTTTGATTGATTTTTTTATTTTCAATCCATATTGTTTATGACATAAACAATACTCTTCTCCAGTGGGGCTGACCCCCTAAAACTCAAGGGGGGTAGACTGATTAAATGTCTTCAAGTATCTTCTGCTTCTATCAACTTTTCGTACCGACGAAAAGCCTAAATGTAGGGGAAACGTTTTGAAATAAAGATACCTAACTGTTGCATATGTGTCTTACCTAACAACCTGTCGGTATTTTATACCATTTTAATGTTCACTCTGTCAGACACTGCAACACAAGGGTATCTTGGTACAGACCTGAAATCAACTTTGTCAACTTCTACGAGTGAGAATGGCTGGATTTGAGAAGGACCTGACCTTCCAACGACAACATTCTTTCCTCCACTAGCGTCCTACATCTCACCTCCTGGCGGTATATAGGCTCCATCCTGTCACTTCAACTGTATATTGTTTCAGACTATGGAACAATACTCTTCTCCAGACTGAGGGACTGACCACCTCAAAACTTTAAGGGTGATGGACTGATTACATCGTCTTCAAGTATCTTCTGCTTCTATCAACTTTTCTGTACTCGACTGAAGAAACCTACTGAGTAGGCGAAACGTTTCGAAATAGAGACACCTAACTGTTGCATATGTGTCTTACCTAAAAACCTGTCGGTATTTTATAACATTTTAATATTCACTCTGTCAGACACTGCAACACAAGGGTATCTTGGTACAGACCTGATATCAACTTTGTCAAATTCTACTAGTGAGAATGGCTGGATTTGAGAGGGACCTGACCTTCCGACGACAACATTCTTACCTCTACTAGCGGCCTACATCTCACCTCCTTGCGGTATATAGGCTCCATAGCGTCACTTCAACTGCATATTGTTTCAGACTATGGAACAATACTCTTCTCCAGACACAGGGACTGACCACCTCAAAACTTCAATGGTGATTGACTGATTACATCGTCTTCAAGTATTTTCTGCTTCTATCAACTTTTCTGTACTCGACATTCTACAAGATTGATGGACTGAACACATCGACTCCAGGTTGAGGGACTGATTACCTCATACTCCTCCTCTCCTTATGCCTTCCTCTTGGTATTGGACTGATGAAGCCACTGTGTGGCGAAACGTTTCCTGAATAAAGATTCCCATATGCTGCATAAGAGTCTCAATCTTCGACTGAAGAAGCCTACTGTGTAGGCGAAACGTTTCGAAATAAATATACCTAACTGTTGCATATGTGTCTTAGCTAACACCCTCTCGGTATTTTATACCATTTTAATGTTCGCCCTGTCAGACACTGCAACACATGGGTATCTCGGTAAAGACCTGAAATCAACTTTGTCAACTTATACTAGTGAGAATGGCTGGATTTGAGAGGGACCTGACCTTCCAACGACAACATTCTTACCTCTACTAGCGGCCTACATCTCACCTCCTTGCGGTATATAGGCTCCATCCTGCCACCTCAACTCCTGTGCTCTGTCTGATCACACAGTTGCTCTTCACTCATGAAGTCTCTCTTTTACCCCGCCGGGGCGTAGAATTTATATTCTACAAACGTCACATCCTTTTCAAAATGCTGTCGAATAGTGTGAAAATCAAGCCTGCGAATGTCGCAATAGGTGACTTCTCGAAGTTAGCTTTAGCTACCGTCGTTAAGACCTGCCAGCAGGTCAAATTTACGGCAATCCACTCTCTGAAGGACTCCTTCATTGTCGTCTGCACAGGAGACACGGAGGCATCAAAACTAATGGACGATTCTTCAATCAGGACACTACAAACACAACTATTCACTCAATCCCCGTCTCCATTTTTGAAGTCGAAACGTCCGGTCTTTGTGAAAAGACTGGACAGTACGTCACCTAACTCTCGACTAAAGCACTGAAGACATCTATTGAGGAACAAAACACCTGGGCTTCAGTAGACAGCATCTCCAAGATCCCCAACGCCTCATCTATGCTAAAGATTACATTCTCAGACATCTCCATGGCTGCCCACGCTTTCTCTGGCGGTCTGGCCATCTCATATTACCACATTCACCCTAGTCATATAGAACAAGAACGTTTCACATACATCTCCCACTGCTCGACCTGCTACTCCTGTAAACACACCACAAAGGACTGCCCCATCAAGGGTAAGAAGTTTTGCTCAAAATGTGGGAATGATGGACACGATTTCAGATCCTGCACAATTACTACAGCACAAACATGTCTTAACTGCAAGGGTAATCATCGTACCCAGGCAGCTAAGTGCCCACTCAGGAAAGAAATCATATTGAAGAAAACTAAAGTTCTGAAGAACACCTCCAATTCACCGACATACCCTGCAATAACCAAACCACAAACAGACACCACCAAGACTCTGCACACTAATCTACAGTTACCAACGCCCAGCAACTCCCTCTCTCCACTCCCCGACGGTGCTTCCTCCAAGGTGCTGTACTGCATGGTGTATGCACACCTTGCAAACGCAAGAAACCCAGGCACTTTCAACACAACTATTAACGAACTATTCAGTCTGAACAACATGCCTGCTTTCAATTTTCCAGACTCCACACCTTCAGCAGACATCCTCAAGATCCTTCCCAACGTCCTGAATTTTACTGCACCTGCAGACCTGTCTCCTGCCCAAGCAACTGCTCCTGTAACTTCTATAACCACTTCCATCGCTGACAACGTTGATCATGTTGCCTCAACCACCGTCTCCCACCTCTCCCAGCCTGCGGTTACACAACCATTACACCTCACCGCTGCTCCTGTCGACCCTCAGTCACCTGCTACCACAATTGTAGATTCTCACAATGAAACCACTCCAGAAGACGAAGATAACGACGACTCCAGTAAACCCTCATGGGAAAACCTTACCTTTTACACTCCTTCAAATGCTGACACCATGACCTGTACTGAACTCTACAAAAGCCTCGGTGCTGGAACAGTCAAGTATGCATGTGAATCACCGCTTCACTTCACACTCACCCAAGTTCATCAAGCCACTACGTTTCACCTTCATTAACAATGCTAAACTATACCACCTATCTAGGAGCAGCTTCAAAAAGTTCGAAAATGGCTCCATTGCTAACCTGCCTCCTCAGTTACTCCTATAACTCACTTGCCTGTTCTACCCTCTGATGTGACCTAGCCTGCTGCCAGCTACCCAAGATTCAAGACTTCAACTACCACAAGTTCGATGCAAGAGTCCCTGTTATTCCTGTTCTCAAGTCTGCCCCACGATCGCCTTAGCTACTGGGTTAAGCCCTGGTTCTATTTCTCTGACTAAGAACACTCCTCTCCAGAGCTATTCTTTGTAAGTCCCGTCTTCCCCGCTCGTCCCATTGGGATGTTACCTGAACTTATATGATTGATTTTTGATCTTCAACTCCATATTGTTTATGACTATGGAAAAATACTCTTCTCCAGACTAATTGACTGACCACCTCAAAACTTCAAGGGTGATGGACTGATTACATCGTCTTCAAGTATCTTCTGCTTCTATCAACTTTTCTGTACCCGACTGAAGAAGCCTACTGTATAGGCGAAACTTTTCGAAATAAAGATACCTACCTGTTGCATATGTGTCTTACCTAACATCCTGTCGGTATTTTATACCATTTTAATGTTCACCCTGTCAGACACTGCAACACAAGGGTATCTTGGTACAGACCTGAAATCAACTTTGTCAACTTCTACTAGTGAGAATGTTTGGATTTGAGAGGGACCTGCCCTTTCCACGACAACATTCTTACCTCTCAAGCGGCCCTACACCCCCCCCCTCACCCCCTTTCGGTATTTAGGCTCCAAGCGCCCATTTCCCAACTGCAAATTTTTTCCCGACTTGGAACAATCCCTTCTTTTTCCAGACAGGGGGGACTGACCACCTAAAAAACTTCAAGGGTTTGATTGGGACTGATTACATCGTCTTCAAGTATTTTTCTGCTTCTATCAAACTTTTCGTACTCGACATTCTACAAGATTGATGGACTAAACACATCGACCCGGGTTGAGGGACGATTACCTCATCCCTCCTCCTCTCCTTATCCCTTTCCCTTTTGGGAAATTGGACAAAAGAAGCCACTGTGTGCAAAACTTTTTTTCCTGAATAAAGTTTCCCAAATGCTGCATAAGGTTTTTCAATCTTCGACTGAAGAACCCTACGTGTAGGCGAAACTTTTCCCGAAAAAAAATATACCTAACTGTTGCATATGTGTCTTTTTTTTAACAACTTCCGGTATTTTATACCATTTTAATTTTTCGCTCTGTCAAACACGGGAAAACACTGGGTATCTTTTTACAGCCCTGAAATCAACTTTGTAAATTTTTCTACTAGGGGGGAAGGCGGGTTTTTGAAGGGACCTGACCTTCCAACGCAAAAATTTTTACCTCTCTAGGGGCCTAGTTTCTCCCCCCCTTTTGGGGTTTTTAAAAAGGCTCCATCCGGGCCCCCCTCAACCCGGGGTTCTGCCCCAATCACACAGTTGCCTTCCCCTCATGAAATCTTTTCTTTGACCCCCCCCGGGGGCGTAGAATTTATATTCTACAAACGCCCCAAACCTTTTCAAAAAAGCCGTCGAATTTGAAAATCAAGCCTTTCGAATGTCGCAATAGGTGACTCCTCGAAGTTAAGGGTTTAGCTAAAACCGGGCGTTAAGACCTGCCGCAGGGCAAAATTTAAAAGCAAAAACCACTCTCTGAAGGGCTCCTTCATTGTCGTCTGCACAGCGAAAAGGGGGCCCTCAAAACTAAAGGACGACTCTTCAATCGGGCACAAAAACACAACTATTTTACTTTAATCCCCGTCTCCATTCTTTTAAGTCCCAAACGTCCCCTCTTTGTGAAAAGAAAAGGGCATAAAGGGCCCCCCTCTCTCGCTGAAGCCCCTGAATACATCCCCCTTTTTGGGAAAAAAACACCTGGGCTTCAAATGACAGCATCTCCAAAAATCCCCAATGCCCCATCTATGCTAAAAAATTAAAATTTTTCAGACATCTCCATTGGGTGCCCCCAAACTTTCTCTGCGGTCCCGGGCCATCTCAAAATTACCACATTCACCCAAATCCCCTAAGAACAAGAAAAGGGTTTTACATAAAATCTCCCCCGCGGACCTGCTACTCCTTAAACACACCACAAAGACTGCCCCCTTTAAGGGTAAGAAGTTTTGTTTAAATGAGGGAATGATGGAAAACCCATTTCCCGATCCTCACAATTACTACAAACACCAAAAATTTTTAACTGCAAGGGGAATCCTCGTACCCCCCGGCAGCTAATTTCCCATTTAGGAAAAAAATAAAATTTAAGGGAAAAATAAAAATTCTGAAGAACACCTCCAATTTAAAACCCCCCATTTCCCTCAATAACCAAACCAACCCCAAAAAACCCCCCCACCAAGACTCTGCACACTAAACTACAGGCACCCTCGCCCCGCAACTCCCCTCTCTCCACTCCCCGACGGGGCCCTTTCCCCCAAGGTGCTGAATTGCATGGGGTAGCACACCTTGCAAAACCCCAAAAAAACCCCCGCACTTTCAACACAACTATAAAGAAATATTCCAAAAATTAACATAATCCTGCTTTCAATTTTCCAACTCCAAAAACCCTTTACATCATCCTCAAATCCATCCCAATGTCCGAATTTTACTGCACCGGGAGAAACCCGTCTCCCACCCCAAAACCCCTGCCCCCCTTAACCCCCTATAACCACATCCATCGCTGACAAAGGGTTTATCCCTGTTTCCCCGAACCACCGTCCCCCCTCTCCCCAGCCTGCTGTTTAAAACAACCATTAAAACCTCAAACCGGGGTGCTCCTGTCGACCCCCAGGCACCTGCTTTCCACAATTGGGAAAATTTTCACAATGAAAAACCACTCCAGGGGAAAAACGAAGAAAACGGGCGCTCCATTAAAACCCCCATGGGAAAACCCCTTAAACCTTTTTTCACCCCTTCAAATGCTGACACCAAGACCTTTAAATGAACTCTACAAAAGCCCCGGTGCCCGGGAAAAGTCAAGAAACATGTGAATCACCGCTTCACTTTACACCACCCCAAATTTACAAGCCACTACGTTTTTACCTTCATTAACAATGCTAAACTATACCACCTATCTAGGGGCAGCTTTTTAAAAAGTTTTTGAAAATGGCTCATTGCTAAACCCGCCTCCTCATTTTCCCCATAACCACTTTTCCTGTTTTTAAACCCCCTGATTGACCCCAGCCTTCTGCCAGCTACCCAAATTCAAAACTTCAAATACCACAAGTTCGATGCAAGATTTCCCCCTTTTTTCCTGTTCCCCAAGTCCCCGCCCCAAGATCGCCTTAGCTTCGGTTTTAAACCCTGGTTTTATTTCCTGACTAAGAAAACTCCTCTCCAGACTTAAATTTTTTGTAAGGGGCCCGTCCCTTTCCCCCCCGCCCATTGGGGTGTTTTCCTGAACTTTATGATTGTTTTTTGATCTTCAACTCCATAATTTTTTATTACATGGAAAAATACTCTTCTCCAGACTAATTGAAAATTTACCACCTCAAAACTTCAAGGGGGATGGGCTGATTACATCGTCTTCAAGTATCTTCGCTTCTATCAACTTTTCTGTACCCGACGGGAAGAAGCCTACTGTATAGGCGAAACTTTTCGAAATAAAGATACCTCCCTGTTGCATATGTGTCTTACCTAACATCCTGTCGGTATTTTATACATTTTAATGTTCACCCGTCAGACACTGCAACACAAGGGTATCTTGGTACAGACCTGAAATCAACTTTGTCAACTTCTACTAGTGAGAATGGCTGGTTTTGAGAGGGACCTGACCTTCCAAGGACAACATTCTTACCTCTACTTGTGGCCACATCTCACCTCCGGGAAATGTATATAGGCTCCATCCTGTCACTTCAACTCCATATTGTTTCAGACTATGGAACAATACTCTTCTTCAGACTGAGGACTGACCACCTCAAAACTTCAGGGGTGATGGGACTGATTACATCGTCTTCAAGTATCTTCTGCTTCTTCAAACTTTCCTGTACTCGACTGAAGAAGCCTACTGTGTAGGCGAAACGTTTCAAGATAAAGATACCTAACTTTTGTAGATGAAGGTTCATAGATGAATGGTTCAAAGAACCGACACGTTTGTTAAATTACCTAACGTTCATATGGGTCTTACCTAACAACCTGTCGGTATTTATACCATTTTAATGTTCACTCTGTCAGACACTGCAACACAGTGGTATCTTGTTACAGACCTGAAATCAACTTTGTCAACTTCTACTATTTAGAATGGCTAGATTTAAGAGGGACCTGACCTTCCAACGACAACATTCTTACCTTACTAGTAGCCTACATCTCACCTCCTGGCGGTACAAAATGCTCCATCCTGCCCACTTCAACTCCATATTTTTTTCAGACTAGGAACAATACTCTTCTCATGCTGAGGGACTGACCACCTCAAACTTCAAGGGTAAATGGACTCATTACATGTCTTTAAGTATCTTCTGCTTCTTTAACTTTTCTGTACTCGACTGAAGAAGCCTACTGTGTAAACGAAACGTTTCGAAATAAAGATACCTCTCTGTTGCATATGTGTCTTGCCTAACAACTTGTCGGTATTTTATACCATTTTAATGTTCACTCTGTCAGACACTGCAACACAGTGGTATCTTGTTACAGACCTGAAATCAACTTTGTCAACTTCTACTAGTGAGAATGGCTAGATTTAAGAGGGACCTGACCTTCCAACGACAACATTCTTACCTCTACTAGTAGCCTACATCTCACCTCCTGGCGGTACATATGCTCCATCCTGTCACTTCAACTCCATATTGTTTCAGACTATGGAACAATACTCTTCTCATGGCTGAGGGACTGACCACCTCAAAACTTCAAGGGTGATGGACTCATTACATCGTCTTTAAGTATCTTCTGCTTCTTTAACTTTTCTGTACTCGACTGAAGAAGCCTACTGTGTAAACGAAACGTTTCGAAATAAAGATACCTCTCTGTTGCATATGTGTCTTGCCTAACAACTTGTCGGTATTTTATACCATTTTAATGTTCACGATGTCAGACACTGCAACACAAGGGTATCTTGGTACAGACCTGAAATCAACTTTGTCAACTTCTACAGTGAAAAATGGCTGGTTTGAGAGGGACCTGACATTCCAACGACAACATTCTTACCTCTACTAGCGGCCTACATCTCACCTCCTTGCGGTATATAGGCTCTATCCTGTCACTTAAAACTGCATATTGTTTCAGACTATGGAAACAATACTCTTCTCCAGACTGAGGACTGACCACCCTCAAAACTTCAATGGTGATGGACGATTACATCTTCTTCAAGTATTTTCTGCTTCTATCAATTTTTCTGTTACTCGACTAAAGAAGCCCACTGTGTAGGCGAAACGTTTTTGAAACAAATATACCTAACTGTTGCATATGTGTTTTAGCTAACACCTCTCGGTATTTTATACCATTTTAATGTTTGCTCTCTCAGACCCTGCAACACATGGGTATCTCGGTACAGACCTGAAATCAACTTTTGTCACTTCTACTAGTGAGAATGGCTGGATTTGAGAGGGACCTGACCTTCCAACGACAAACATTCTCCCCTCTACTAGCGGCCTACATCTCACCCCCTTGGGGTATATACGCTCCATCCTGTCACTTAAACTCCCGGGGCTCTGTCCAATCCACAGTTGCTCTACACTCATTTAAGTCTCTCTTTGACCCTGCCGGGGCGTAGAATTTATATTCTACAAAAAGTCACATCCTTTTCAAAATGCTGTCGAATGGTGTGAAATCAAGCCTGCGAATGGCGCAATAGGAGACTCCTCGAAGTCAGCTTTAGCTGCGTCTTAAGACCTGCCTGCAGGTCAAATTTACGGCAATCCACTCTCTGAAGGACTCCTTCATTGTCGTCTGCACAGGCGACACGGAAGCATCAAAACTAATGGACTACTCTACAATCAGTACACTACAAACACAACAAATCACTCAATCCCCGTCTCCATTCTTGAAGTCGAAACGTCCGGTCTTTGTGAAAAGACTGGACAGTATGGTCACCTCTCTCTCTACTGAAGCACTGAAGACATCTATTGAGGAACGAAAACACCTGGGCCTCGGTAGACAGCATCTCCAAGATCCTCAACGCCTCATCTATGCTAAAGATTACATTCTCAGACATCTCCATGGCTGCCCAAGCTTTCTCTGGCGGTCTGGCAATCTCATATACCACATTTACCCTAGTCATATAGAACAACAACGTTTCATATACATCTCCCACTGCTGGACCTGCTACTCCTATAAACATAACACAAAGGACTGCCCCATCAAGGGTAAGAAAGTTTTGTTCAAAATGTGGGAATGATGGACACATTTCAGATCCTGCACAATTACTACAGCACCAACATGTCTTAACTCCAAGGGTAATCATCGTTCCCAGGCAGCTAAGTGCCCACTCAGGAAAGAAATCATATTGAAGAAAACTAAAGTTCTGAAGAACACCTCCAATTCACCGACATGCACTGCAATAACCAAACAACAAACCGACACCACCAAGACTCTGCACACTAATCTACAGGCACCATCGCCCAGCAACTCCCTCTCTCCACTCCCCGACGGTGCTTCCTCCAAGGTGCTGTATGCATGGTGTATGCACACCTTGCAAACGCAACAAACCCAGGCATTTCAACACCACTATTAACGAACTATTCCGTCTGAACAATGTGCCTGCTTTCAAATTTCCGGACTCCACACCTTCAGCAGACATCCTCAAGATCCTTCCCAACGTCCTGAATTTACTGCACCTGCAGACCTGTCTCCTGCCAAGCAACTGCTCCTGTAACTTCTATAACCACTTCCATCGCTGACAACGTTGATCATGTTGCCTCAACCACCGTCTCCCACTCTCTTAGCCTGCTGTTACACAACCATTACACCTCACCGCTGCTCCTGTCGACCCTCAGTTCACCTGCTACCACAATTGTAGATTCTCACAATGAAACCACTCCAGAAGACGAAGATAACGACGACTCCAGTAAACCATCATGGGAAAACCTTACCTTTTACACTTCTTCAAATACTGACACCATGACCTGTACTGAACTCTACAAAAGCCTCGGTGCTGGAACAGTTAAGCATGCATGTGAATCACTGCTTCACTTCACACACACCCAAGTTCATCAAGCCTCTACGCCTCACCTTCAGTAACAAGGCTAAACTATACCACCTATCTAGGAGCAGCTTCAAAAAGTTCAAAAATGCCTCCATTGCTAACCTGCCTCCTCAGTTACTCCTATAACTCCCATACCTGTTCTACCCTCTGATGTGACCTAGCCTGCTGCAGCTACCCACGATTCAAGACTTCAACTACCACAAGTTCAATGCAAGAGCCCGTGTTATTCCTGTTCTCAAGTCTGCCCCACGATTGCCTTAGCTGCTGGGTTAAGCCCTTTTCTATTTCTCTGACTAAGAACACTCCTCTCCAAAGCTATTCTTCATCAGTCCTGTCTTCCCCGCTCGTCCCATTGGGATCTTACCTGAACTTATTTGATTGATTTTTGATCTTCAACTCCATATTGTTTCAGACTATGGAACAATACTCTTCTCCAGACTGAGGGACTGACCACCTCAAAACTTTAAGGGTGATGGACTGATTACATCGTCTTCAAGTATCTTCTGCTTCTTTAACTTTTCTGTACTCGACTGAAGAAGCCTACTGTGTAGGCGAAACGTTTCGAAATAAAGATACCTAACTGTTGCATATGTGTCTTACCTAACAACCTGTCGGCATTTTATACCATTTTAATGTTCACTCTGTCAGACACTGCAACAGACCTGAAATCAACATTGTCAACTTCTACTAGTGAGAATGGCTGGATTTGAGAGGGACCTGACCTTCCAACAACAACATTCTTACCTCTACTAGCGGCCTACATCTCACCTCCTTGCGGTACATATGCTCCATCCTGTCACTTCAACTGCATATTGTTTCAGACTATGGAACAATACTCTTCTCCAGACTGAGGGACTGACCACCTCAAAACTTCAAGGGTGATGGACTGATTACCTCGTCTTCAAGTATTTTCTGCTTCTATCAACTTTTCTGTACTCGACATTCTACAAGATTGATGGACTGAACACATCGACTCCAGGTTGAAGGACTGATTACCTCATACTCCTCGTCTCCTTACGCCTTCCTCTTTGTATTGGACTGATGAAGCCACTGTGTGCGAAACATTTCCTGAATAAAGATTCCCATATGCTGTATACGAGTCTCAATCTTCGACTGAAGAGCCTACTGTGTAGGCGAAACGTTTCGAAATAAATATACCTAACTATTGCATATGTGTCTTAGCTAACAACCTCTTGGTATTTTATTCCATTTTAATATTCGCTCTGTCAGACACTGCAACACATGGGTATCTCGGTACGACCTGAAATCAACTTTGTCAACTTCTACTAGTAAGAATTTCTGGATTTGTGAGGCACCTGACCTTCCAACGACAACATTCTTACCTCTACTTGTGGCCTACATCTCACTCCTGGAGGTATATAGGCTCCATCCTGTCACTTCAACTCCATATTGTTTCAGACTATGGAACAATACTCTTCTCCAGGCTCAGGGACTGACCACCTCAAAACTTCAAGTATGATGTACTGATTACATCGTCTTCAAGTATCTTCTGCTTCTTCAACTTTCCTGTACTCGACTGAAGAAGCCTACTGTGTGTAGGCGAAACGTTTCGAAATAAAGATACCTAACTGTTGTAGATGAATGGTTCGTAGATGAATGGTTCAAAGAACCAACACGTTGTTAAATTACCTAACTGTTGAATATGGGTCTTACCTAACAATCTGTCGGTATTTTTACCATTTTAATGTTCACTCTGTCAGACACTGCAACACAGTGGTATCTTGGACCAGACCTGAAATCAACTTTGTCAACTTCTACTAGTGAGAATGGCTGGATTTAAGAGGACCTGACCTTCAACGACAACATTCTTTCCTCTACTAGTGGCCTACATCTCACCTCCTGGCGGATATATAGGCTCCATCCTGTGACTTCAACTCTATATTGTTTCAGACTATGGTACAATGCTCTTCTCCAGACTGAGGGACTGACCACCTCAAAACTTCAAGGGTAATGGACTGATTACATCGTCTTCAAGTATCTTCTGGTTCAACTTTTGTGTACTCGACTGAAGAAGCCTACTGTGTAGGCGAAACGTTTCGAAATAAAGATGCCTAACTGTTGCATATGTGTCTTACCTAGCAATGTAATAGCATGCAAAAGGACATGGGCCCCCTCACTTGTACTATAATGGTTGGGATAGTGAGACAGATTCCCTGAGTTATTTTTGAGTGACTTTTTAATCTCTGTGACTTCCGTAGGCTCGATTGGTACAAGATAGAAGGAATTTGGAAAATTCCCATCTTGGTAGTCCCCGGCATGGGCGTTGGTACATGGGATTTTTTCTGGCGTGATCAGATCCTATTTTTTGAGAAGAAGTCGTTTATCTTGTTAGCTGTATCAGTGGGATGCATTGGTGTTTCATTAGGTATAATTAGGACTATATTCTTGTTGTATTTCATCTTGTGCGCCCCCAGAATCTGGAAAAGTGTTATTCAGGTCTTTTTTATATCTCCTCTTGTGTCAGTGAATCTGCTGGAGTAGTACAGTTGTTTGGCTTTCTTTATTCATTTGGTGAGAACTGTTGAATATTGTTTAAGAACATCTTTGTGTATTAAGCCATGTCTCTATTGCTTTTCATATTGGTGTTTCTAATCAATGAATTTCATAATACTGCTGGTTAGCCATGGGCAACCAAGCTGTTTATTCGTGATCTGTTTCGTTTTTATAGGACAATGTTTGTTGTATAGTCTAAGTATTTTGTTAAGAAAAATGTCTTTGCAATCGTCAATA
Organism: Cherax quadricarinatus; assembly: GCF_026875155.1. Taxonomy (NCBI): domain Eukaryota; kingdom Metazoa; phylum Arthropoda; class Malacostraca; order Decapoda; family Parastacidae; genus Cherax; species Cherax quadricarinatus. The sequence continues at coordinate 7,554,836 of NC_069474.1, read as the reverse complement.
CCATTGGCATTGGAGAATTCTGTAGGCCAGTCAACAGTCTCTAGGTCTGCTGCGAAATTCCTTATTGAGGTCTCGTCATGAAGTCTAAATGAAACTTTGTTGTATTCGAGTGGTGGCTTACTAATGTTTGCTAAGAGGATGGTTGGGTAGTGGTCTGTACTGCTGTCTGTGATTATCCCTGAATTAAGAGGGTCTAGTATATTGGTCCATTTGTGGTCTATTATGGTTGCACTTGTCTCAGTCAGCCTGGTTGGTTTAGTTATTGTTGGTATGAGAAGTGAGCTGTTCATATTGTGATGAAATCAGTTACAGGCTTATCATCTGGTAGACCAAGGTTGATATGAAGTCTCCAGCTAAGAGAAGGTGGTGCTTGTTTATTTGTATGTTTGTTATTAGTGCCTTTAGATTCTCAATGAAATTTGGGATGTTTGTGTGGGGTATCCGGTAAATGGGACCGATTGTTATAGGCGTCTTAAGGTTTTTACAGTAAAATTAGCAAAAATGTATTCCCCATATTCATCACTAAAGCAAGTGGGGTTAATACAAGATAGCTGATCAGAGTAATAGATTGCAATACCACCCCCAACTGGTATGGTCCGCAGTTGTGGATTTCTGTGTATCCTGGTAGTGGGTAGATATCTATTGTGTCCTGCTTAAGCCAGGTCTCAGTAAGAATAATGCAGGAGAAGGGTGTCTTTAGTGACTCAAGGAGTGCCAGGAGGTCATCATAGTGTTTGCTTAAGGACCTGATATTGTAGTTAAGAACTGATAGACTTTCAGCATTGTTTAGGATAGTGCTGGCTTGTGATTCTGTGTAATAAAGGCAGTTACTTTCCAATAAGTTTTGGTTGTGTGTTAGATTATGGAGGTTTAGATCAGCATCAACGTGATCATTCATCTTTTAGGTTTAAATAGTGGCTATTTATATCCTGTATTATGCGGTGAGTTCGAATACTGATATCTGTAGTAGTGGCAAGTTTGGATAAGTATATAGCTAAAGAACTTTGGTCATATAGAGTATAGTCACTAATAAACATAATAAAGTTGATATTATCTATGTGTTCTGCTAGAAAGAGCTGAAGTACAGGGGAGAGAGAGAGGGGTGGGTGGATTGCATTTTCTTGGGCTGCAAGAAGGCGTTTGACACAGTTCCACACAAGAGATTAGTGCAAAAAAATGGAGAACCAAACAGGGATAACAGGGGAAAGGGAACTACAGTGGATCAAGGAATACTTGTCAGGAAGACAACAGCCAGTCATGGTATGTGGCGAGGTGTCACAGTGGGCATCTGTGAACAGCAGGGTCCCACAGGGTCATTCCTAGGACCAGTGCTGTTTCTGGTATTTGTGAACGACATGATGGAAGGAATAGACTCTGAAGTGCCCCTGTTTGCAGATGACGTGAAGTTGATGAGAATTCATTCGATCGAAGACCAGGCAGAACTACAAAGGGATCTGGACAGGCTGCAGACCTAGTCCAGCAATTGTCTCCTGGAGTTCAACCCCACCAAGTGCAAAGTCATGAAGATTGGGGAAGGGCTAAGAAGACCACAGGTGGACTACAGTCTAGGAGGCCAGAGACTACAAACCTCACTCAAGGAAAAAGATCTAGGGGCGAGTATAACACCAGGCACATCTCCTGAAGTGCACATTAACCAAATAACTGCTGCAGCATATGGGTGTTCCGATATGGAGTGTATAACATTGGGTTGCTGATCCTTGATGGGGTATCAGTTACTAGGTTGGCTTTTGTCTAGGGGGAACTCCATAGCAAAAAGGTTTTAGTGCACCCAATATAGCCTTTTAAAAAGGACTTTCTCTGTTAACCTTGTTATGACACAAGAGTCTACTAGGAAATAATTCCCAGTAGTAGAGTAAAGCAATCAATCTGTTTCTAAAATACTATTTCAGGTAATATGATCAGTGAACTCTTAGAAATCAGAATAGAAGTGGGAGTGCTAGTCAGAGTTAATGTGGGAACCTACTCAGAGCAAGGCTGGTGTACCTTCTCTGAGCAAGGCTGTGTACCTTCTCTGAGCAGGTGCTGTGAACCTACTGACGATGCCACTGAGTGGCAGGCCAACGTCAGGTTTGTCACGTGACTAAGGGAGACGTCAGTACCTGAACTAGTAACTGCAGCTCCATTCGCTGCCTGACCACGGTAGAGTGCGATTGTGCTGTGCACCCCTCTGCTGTTTGAATATGAGCTCCCTTGTCAGTTACCTGGCTGCAGCAGTTGTAAGTGGTGCTGTCACGCCTCTGTTAACAACATAGGTGCACTGTGATTGTCAAGATGGCGGACTAGTCTGAGACGCCGGATGAATACTGTACACATTGAGCTACTTAAAGGAACGATAACGCGAAGTTCTGCACAAGTCTTATTGCCAAAGATCATCTGGGAGACATATGGCATACAAGATAGTGACTTGTATGGAGTAGCATTAAACGGAGGCCAAAGAATATTCGTCAAAATGCTATCAGCTACGGTTTATGAATCGTTTCAGGACGTAAGTCTTAGCGTCACACCAGGTGTCAGTGTAAGAATGATAGATGTTTCATGGCATTATACGTGGATCAAGCTACGCAACGTTCCCTTAGAGGCTGACGAGGCAGATATAAGGAAAGTTTTTGAGACGAATGGGACGGTTCATTATGCTCAACGTGGTACGTGGGTGGCAGGTGCCTATGCTGGTTTTCCAGAGGGTTCTTTCAACCTCAAAATGACTTTGAGGCACCCAATACCGTCCTATGTGTATCTACAAGATTTCAGGACGCAGGTAATGGTAATGTACCCTGGACAACGACGTACATGCCACCTATGTGGTGAGTATGATCACATAGCGGCGACCTGTGACAAACAAAGACGTGTGCCTGGTCCTGTGGTGGACGTCGCAGCCCCTGCTTCAAAGGTGGCAGGCGAGAAACAAACATCGGATGGAGGGCGTGCTGTTTTGTGGACGAGATGTGAGGAAACAGGACTTGCGGTGATTTGGAGTCCCTCCCTCGCTCCCTGATCGGTATTGTCCCCTGGGGGAAAAGGAGGAGCAGAAATTAAAAAGAAGGTTCTTGGTTTGAGGAGGAAATTTGGTAAAGGGTGTTAAGACTTTGTACCCCAGAGAGGGACGTTCATTGAGGGGGTGTCATCGGAGAGTCGTACTTCCAAAAGTCGGAGACATGTAATTTGGACTGATGGTGGTTTGGAGTCGTCGTTGAATCATTAAAAAAATTTCAGGTAGAGGTGGAGGTTCATCGAGAGGCAACATTGACAAGAAAGTGAAACAGGACGGTCACGAGAAAGGGGGCCACTACGTCAATTTTTTGGAGTCCTTACGCCTGCAAAAAAGGCCTGGGAAACGACCGGGTGAAGTGTAAAGGTAGGGTGTAGGTGGTGGTAGCCATGTCGGGGCCCGGATTAAGAAGTCCCCGGGCCCTAGGCTTTCGATTGGCGGGGGCCCCCTTTGAGTTAGGGGAAAGTGAAGCGCCCCCTTCCAGTTTGGGGGAGGGGGGGTTGGGGGGTGGGTGTGACCCGTTTAAGGCCCCTAATTAAATACATTCTGGGCTATTTAGATTAAATTTAATAGGGAAAGTACTGAAGAAAACCAAAAACTATTTGCCAACACCCTTTATAACTATCTTTTTAAATCAGGGGTTTTTTAAAGAGAATAAACTCAAGACAGCATAGTTTACTAGATTAGGTATTAAAAAAGTGAATAATGCCCTATATTTCGCATAACCACTACAGCACTATTTTTCCCCTTTAAAAAATCACTGACAATTATTGTTATATTCATCATGTTAGACTATCAAATCATAAAACTCAAAAAAGAAAAGAATTGTTTTTATTAAGGCATTTCTTAAAAAAACTTTTTCTGGATTTCATTTGGCAAAATCATCAATTAATTTCGGAAAAAATCATATTTCTTGTTAGATCAGATCAATGGCCCAAAAGGCTAGGTTCACAATTTTTCTTGGTCTTGTTGAACGGTGTTTTTTCACTCTTTTCAAAAAAAAAAATTTGAACGTTCCCCTTCACAGTTATGCTGGAAGTGTTAGGTAAAGGCGATACACATGTCAACTTAGGGAGGTTTCTGAGATCCCTGCATTTCTTAAATGTTTCAAAGCAGTGGGGGCGCACTTTTTTTCAGGGGGAGTTTTTAAATTCTGTTTTCTTTATCCCCAGAAAAATAAACTATTTTTTCAACAAATTGTCCTGAACTTTGCTGAAAGGTTTTGTTGCAACTTTAATGCAGCTTCTCTCAATTCTGCATTGGCAAGTAGTATTTTGAACGAAATCCAAATTGTCTTGAGATTTGGTAATTTCTTTTCTTTTCACCAATTCTGTAATCAGTGAATCCAGAACGAAGTATGTAGCTGTCTTACATTTTGCCTTGGTAGCAAAAAATTTCATTTTTGGGCTCTAAAAATTGCGTTTCCTTCCTTGCCCGCTGATGATCCCAGGTAACTGTATCTTTCACAGCAGTTTAGCTTTCTCTTCAAACATTTCAAAAGCTTCATCATTTCGAAGTGAGTTTCAAAATTTCCCCTAAGTCATAAGGTTGCACAATAGCCTTTCAATTTCAATTTTTGAAAATGTCTTGTTGGGCATTTTACGTTCCGTTTAAAAAGTCCCAAAACAACAGAGTAAGGGCCCAATTTAAAATTTCCAGTTTGATGCTAAACTGGCGCTTTGCTTCTTTTAAATTGCTGTCTGGCATATCCTCTGCTTTTTATAAAGCGAACGTATTTCAGCAAAAAGGCTTTCAAAGCATGTGTTGCTCTGCTGCGTGACCCCTTTTTGTTTATATGATTTTATGATATCTCCATGAATGGTGACTTGAGTATTTCTCCCCCGATGCGTTGAAGCAGAAAAAAATTAAAGAGTGCTTGTAAAAAATCCCAAAAAAAGAAACCAGTGACACAACCTCCTCAGCACTGACCCCAAAAACATTAAGGTTTTACTGAGCGGGCACTATTCACAAGTGGGTTGATTTGCTTGATATGGGGTTGCAATCCCTTTATTTACCCCACATATTACTTGCTTGTCTAGCCTGGGCCCCGGCAATCCCAAATAGAGGGAAACATTTTATGCGAGTATCCGTACTACATTCATCATTGTTTTTCCATCTGGCCTGAAAGAGGAATGAAATTTTTTAAAGCGCTTACGGTTACCACTGGAGTCGACAAAACGAAAAGAATTCAATTGACTTATGTGAAATATCTGGTGTTGAATCTAACTTATTGCAAAATTTTTGCGTTTTCACATGCTAGATGTTATTGAGGGCCTTCTTTCATCAGTTTTAATTAATTCATTGCATTAGTAGTGGGAAAGTATGATCAGTGCCTCTTCCTGCATTCCCAAGGCGGACACATGATTTGCTAATAATGGGTCAAATTGTGCTAACATTCTATGATCCCAGGAAATTTTTTATTTTTTTCCCAACGAAAAAACCTCTTTTCTCCACGGGGAAAGCAAGCCCCTTAGAGTAAAAATTTACATCAGCAAAACTCTTTTTAGAACTTTTTCTCCAATAAGTGGCCTTTTTTAGTTTTATTTTCCAAATGAAACCCAAAAGCCTTTTTTTTGACGAAATCATGGCTAAAATGCGTCCTGTTATTGGGGGCGTTTTTGTTCCTCGAAACCTTGGATTTTTTTTCCCTTTTTTGAACCACTGGTGAAGGGATTTTTTTTGGAGAAAAATAGTTGCATGCTGAAAAATACCTTTTCCTTGGGTTTCAGTGTATACCACCCCTTTACTTTTTCCCGTTTGAAAATTTTCAAGCTTTCTATAAAACATAGATGCTTTAAAAAAACGATGATTACGTTCATAAATCCCTTTCTGATTTCCCAAAATCAATGTTCAGAGTTTGACTGAAGTTTACTGTAATGAAAGCTTGCGTAAGAATTGGGATTAATTTGGCCCGAGGCAGGATTTTAAGACAAATTGTGGGGAAAAAGTCCATTGAGACATTGATAGGAGACACAAAAAAAAGTAGATGCTTGTGAGAAATAAGGAGAGAGGGCTTCCCGTATATCTGACGTATCTGCAGATTCAACGTATGTAAAATCAGAAACGTTTTGTGAGCATGTCTGTGTCCCTTTTGAGCTTCCTACATCTTTCTTTTTTTTTTCTTTTGAATTTTCTTTTTCTTTTCTGTGACCCCCTCGCATAAGAACGTCCAACATCCTTTCACGAGATGCCCTAATGGGAGTATCACTGCTGTAAATCATGCATATACAAATTTTTCTTATCAAATTTTTATTATTTTTTTAATTATTATTTAAACTCTTTTTCTGTCAATTGGGGGGTATGGGCCCTTTGTAGCCCCCCCTTTCCTCGGCTGGCATCTAAAAATTCAAAACGTTTCCCGAAAGGGGTCATATACAGAACTTTTTCCTAGATTTGGTTAGTGATCTGGGTACGAATATTTTACTAATTCATCCTACTTGATCCCCAATTTACTTAAACAGAAATCATACTGAGTCCAAGAACAATGCACAATGGTATTATATTACTATTTTCAAAAACTAAAACTAATCATTATGTTTTGCATGATATATGGCCTACCACCATAGATAAGGACATGAGAAAAAAAGAATGCAGGGACAATTTTCAGTGTTTGTTTGTTTTTGCCTGATAGGCTTACTTGACCAGTAAAGATGCATGGACCAGTAAAGACGCATTTTCGGTAAAATACTATAAAAAAAAACCCTAAAAACGCAAACTGACTTCCGTTTGTGGGTTTTTTAAAAGCACTATGTCCTATCTTTAAGTCTTTATCATTTCAATAAAAGATCTCAATTAATTGATGTTTCTACATCACTTCCGTCGCAACTTGAAACTAAGCATTTGCGACGGAATTGAATGGGAGAGATCAGTCATTGAGATCCCTTATTGAAATGATAAAGATTTAAAGACAGGACAAAGTGCTTTTTAAAGCCTACAAACGGAAGTCAGTTTGCGTTTTTAGCTTTTTCTTATAGTATTTTTAACAAAAATGCGTCTTTACTGGTCCATGCGTCTTTACTGGTCAAGTAACCCTATCAGGTACCTCCCTTAACATTTAGAGGCGAAAACAAAAAAAATTTCCATTTTCACATCAATGGCTATCAACAACACTTCAGTTAATGTGTCACAGTACAAGTCTAGATACATGTAATTACTACAGAAAATTGGAGAGGAATCTCCCATACTCACCCCCTTTTGTGGGAAAACCACAGCTGTTCTGATGTAAACAAAGGCGTGTTGAGTGTTGCCATCTATGGTTAGGTTTATTTATTTTTATTTCATTTTATTTCATTATTTATTTTTGTTTTGATTAATTTTTAAAAATCAATTTTACTCTCCAAACACTTTAACTTTTTAGGTAGGGACCTTTGCACTTGCACCATGTGTGCAGTCTTGGATGAGCTCCCGAACCCCTTGGACCGGGGGCCCCCAAATGCGCGGGGCCCTACGCAAATGCCTAGTTTGCCTATGCGGTAATCTGGCCCTGGCCATGATAGGAGGCACCGGAAGAAGGGGGGAGGGAAAGAGAGCACTCTGAAGGTGCCAAACTTAAATTCAAGCTTTTGAGTTGTAAAGAGTGGTGAGAGGAAGCAGGGGTGGAAACTTTAACAGGTCTTAGGTGCATGTCTGTAAATGTTAATGGGTTATGTAACGGTATGAAGAGAGATTGGTTTCGTAATTTCCTGAATAAATCTAGAGTGGATGTTGTGTTCATGCAGGAGCACAATTTTAAAGAGGGTTGGGTGTTGGAGGTGGCAGGATTTCGAGTAGTTACCCTGCCATCTCCCCGTCTAAAAGGTGGGATGGGAATTTTAATTAGGGAGACGAGCCCATTTATTTTGCAGAGAAGCGAGGGAAGAGGGGGGGGGGGAGGGTGTTGCGTGTGGGATGGGTAGTGGATGGGTAAGCGTGTGTCTTTTGTGGTTTATGCGCGGCAGAAAATAACAAAAAGGAAAAGAATGATTTTGTGTGTGGGATCTTGTGTTTTTTTTAAGTGCACGCCAGAGGTGAAAATGGGTGGAGACTGGAAAGTGTAATCAGGGTGGCTGATGTGGCCCCAAAAGGACTGGATTATGTTTTGGGGCTCTTGGGATTTTTAAGGGATGTTGGTTTAGTGAGCCTTCGGGGGGGGGTGTGGGAGATGAATATAGTTTTTAGGAGTGGATTGCTGGGGAACTAGATAGAGTGTACCTTTTCGGGGAGGATGTGAAATCTTTCATATGGTGGGGCACAATGTCAGATCATAGGGCAGTGGTGGGGGATTGGGGGGGGGGTGCTCCGGACATATACGAAGTTATTGGAAATTTAAAATTTAAAAGTGGTTTGGTGATGAGGAGGGTTTGGAGGGTTTTCATCCTATGGAGGAGTTTTAGTGTAAAAGAACATGAGTGGATGACATTTTGACATGGTGGGATAGTTTTGCAAAAGAAAGGATTAGAAAGTTTTTGTGGAAAAGGGAAAACTATTAATAATTTAAAAAGGACTGGCAAAAAATTTAGAGGGGGGGGGGGGAAAAATTTTTTCCTAGGGGATGAAATGCTGAAATAAAGGGAGGGGTTTGGGGGGTGTTGCAAATGAATTTCCAAGCTGTAAGGGGCGGGGAAAGGGGTGGAAAAAGTGTTTTGGGGGGGGACAACCCGTCAGCGTGTGTTCACGGCATCAAAAAGCAAAGGGGGTGGTGACAGCTATCCCATTTTTAGAGGTAAAGGAGATGGTTGGGGGAATTTAGAGCAGGGCAGGAGATATAAACCCACAAGGGGATGTATGCGTATGTGGAGGCTTGGTACGAGAAGTACTGGAACAGTGGGGGGGGGGGAGTGGGTTGGACAAGGTTTTTACCTATTGACGGAAATTAGGAAATAGTGATAAAAAGGGCTTTAGGTGGGCTTTACGGCAGAGGAAACAGGAATGCATTAAGGGGAAGGGGAAGGGGAAAGGCCGGGTATTGACGGTCTCCCAGAAGAATTTTTTTTCAACAGGGGACGTTAAAAAAGGGATTTATAGTTAGGTATTTAATCGTATGAAGGAAAGGGAAGTTGGGGAAAAAGAAGCAGGAAACAGCAGTTGCAGTGTTGGCCCCAAGGCCCCAAGGGGGAGCCCACCCTTGGGGGAAAGTACCGAGCCTTTAATATGATGGGTGGGCAACAAAAGGGTGTCACAAAAGTTTTAGGTAAAAGGTTCAAATTTTTTTGGGGGGGGGTCGTGTCAAAATCTCAGTTTGGGTTCCCGGGAAGGGGGATAAAATTGAAGGACAGGGAACAAAGAAGTTTTGTGGAAGCTAGGGTTGGGGGTAAAGGGGCGGCTTTTTGGGCTCAAATTTGGCAGGGGCATAGATAGAGGGGAAAAGGGGAGTTTTGGGTTATACTTGGGAGAAGGGTTTTGGGGAGGAAATAGTCGAGTGGGTAAATACGTCATACCAGGGGGGGAAAATGGGATGCAGTTTAATGGGTGTAGGGGAGGGATATTGAAATGGGTAAGGCCTTAGACAGGGATCCCCCATGCCCAAATATTGTTTGCGTGTTTCCAGACCCCTTTTATAGAAGGGTTTGACCGCAGCTTTATACCCCATGTGGGGAAGTGTGGGGGTGGGGGGGGGGCCTGGGGGGTTTAATTGGAAAAGTTGAGACAGTACTGTTCCATTCGTGAAGGGATGTCAATGGGAGTGTTGGACGGGGTTGTGCAATTTTTTGGGAAGTGCAGGGTTGAGGTAAATAGTGCAAAGTAAAGGTGCAGGGGGTTGGGGTTTTTGGGTGGGGGGGTGGGGTGTGGGGGAGAGATTATGTTTTTTAAAAAAAGGGGCGATGTCTTTAAAGTTTGGGGCTTTATTTATAAGGATAAGGGTCACGGCGGGGAGGAAAGCTCGGTGGTTTATTGGAAAGGATCGTGGGGGTCTAGGTTTTCTGGGGGCCCCCAGCCCCTAATCTTATACGGGGGAGTGATAGTCAAAACATTTTATTGTATAAAAAGTTTGGGGCATTTGCAGCTGTGTTCCCAATTACAGGGACAGCGATTGCGGGGAAATTTTAAGACGGGTGTACAAATTTTTTTTGGGGTTCCGTTTTGATTGGTTTTGGAGGGAAATTGTAATGTTACCTGTAAATCAGGGGGGGTTGGGGTTTATGGATTTTAGACAGAGGGTAAATGTGAATTTATTAAAGGGGAAATTTTTGCATGGGGTTGAACGCGGGGGGAGTTGGGAAGGATACACGACATGCTGGGTGGTTTGGTATGAGGAATGGTGGTGAGGGAAAGCGAAATCGTTTTGAGGGCTGTGATGTTTGGTTAGGGGGAAATGGAAAGGTTCGTTTAAAGGGTTTTTTATAGGGGGCTTGTCCCCGTTGAGGGTTTGTTTCCCCCTGTATGTGGGAAGGTATTTGTTTTAGTTTAGTAAAAAAAGAAGTTAAAACCCTTGGGGCCGTTAGGTGTGTTTTTGTTTCCTGCATGGGTCCTTCCGTTGGGGAGATATACGAAAAGAAGGTTGTAGGGGTGTGGGGTGTTTTATCTGTGGGAGGATGAGATGGTTTCCCTGTATTACTTTTGTGAAGGGCTAGAGGAGGTTAGGGGGGTTAAGTAGGTTTGTACAGAGGGGGGGGGGGCCCTGGGGTGTCGGTTCTGCGTGTTTTTAAAATCTAGTAAGGGTGGGTTAGAGGAGGGGGTCATAGAGCTTTAGATAAAATTTAAGAGATTAGTATATATGTCTGGGGTTGAGGGGGAGAGGGGGTAGTGGAGAGAAGAAAGGTTGTTGCGGTAATGTTTACATATGGGGGAGGTGGGGTTTAGGTTTCTCAGAGGGTTTTAGAATGCTAACGTTAGGGTTCTCGTAAATCTGTGATTGTATGGGTGAGTGAAGGGGTTTTCTAGGATGGGGGAGTCGGGGGTCACAGCGGACTCACCCCCCTTTGGGGGGGGTCGTGGAGTGTTGTAATGTGGGTTTGGAAAGGTTTTCCTGCTTTTCATTGGGGGCTTTATGGCCCTCCAATTTTTGGGGTGTAAAGCCAAGGTCTCGTTTTGTTTGATATAACACTTTTAAAGGGTGTGGTAAATATGTTAAATTTTTTTTTGTATAAATTTTATGTGTATCAGTCTTGTATGACACGATTCTTAAATAATAAGTTTTTGCGACATGAAATGTGTTTTAGTTTGTATTTTGTTACGTGCTGAGTTTTTGCACAATGGAAAACTTATAACGTTTTGCTTTGTCATACAGTGCATCTGATTAATTGATTTGGAAACTTTTTGTGTGTACGGGGTGTGTGGTGTGTGTGGGTGTGACCACCTAATTGTGGTTTTCAGGGGGGAGATCAGCTCCTGGCCCCGCCTCTTCACTGTCGCTACTGGGCCCCCCTCTCTCTTGCTTCTGAGCTTTGTCTACCCCTTTTAAAAAACTATGATGGTTCCTGCCCCCATACTTTTATTGCAGGGTTTTTATTCCAAAACTCTATGACTGAATAAATAATTCCAAAAGTCCCCGTGACACTCTGATCTTCAGCTTCCCGTTGTGGCCCTGTCCCCGTGTCCCCTCTCTGGAAAAATCCTATTTTGTCCCCCTTGTCTATTCCCCGCAGTATCTTGTATGTCGTTATCATGTCTCCCTGACCCTTCTGCCCCCCGTGTCGCCAGTCCGATTTCCTTAACCTTTCCCCGGACTTCCCCTTTAGCTTGGGATAGCCTTGTTGCAAACCTTTTTTACTTCCCCTAAATTTTTTGACCCCTTTACCAGGTGGGGTTTCCGACTGGTACTGCAACTCCAGTATGGGCCTAAATACACGTGTACAGGTCTTGAAAGATTCCTTTTAAGGTATCGGAACGCTATTTGGTTTGCCGGGGCCAGTTTCTGCAGCGGTTTTTTGGTTGATTTTTGTGTGTGGGTGTGGGTATATAATATCCCTTTCTATTGTTTGGCTTTTGTCATGGGTCGACGTTTTGTAATAATTTATTATTATGATTCGATTCTTTTTAAAGTTTATTTTTGGTCTGTACCCCGATACCCGGTTTGGTGTCAATGCTAAGTTCTTAAAGTTTAAATTTTTTCGTAAGGGATACAGACTATCTAGACGGTTTATGTTTTATCGTATGTTGGGATATGTAAGTGTATTGTTAAAGGGAAGTATGTAGTGTTTTAGTAAGATTTGATGTTAGGGTTTTTTTTTTTTGATTAATGCGAATGAGGGATTTAACTGAGTAATTTTTTGTTATTTTTGTTCAAGTGTATTGAGCCTTTGTCAGATGTATGTTTATGTACAATTTATATTTGCAAGGTTTTGCTCAATGAATGTGTATATATGTCAATTCATGCCCCCTGACAGTATTTTTTTTTTGCTATGTTCTTGCCGTAAGTTCTTATTTATGTTTTGGGAGCAATACTTGCCAGATATGGGACAAACCGTTTGTCAGTTAATTTTTATTGAGATCCATATGTTTCCCCTTTTTTTGATGTTAAACTGTATTGGTTTTAAATAAAAAAAAAGTAGTTTCCCCACTACATGAAACTCACATTCTTAATATAACGCCTAACAATATATAAATAAATAACAAAAAGGCACAATACCGTGACTGGAACGATACACAAATAACCCGCACATAAAAGACAGAAGCTTATGACGACGTTTCGGTCCGACTTGGACCATTGACAAAGTCACACTGGGTGTGTGTGTGTGCCTAACAATATAATATAACAATATTAGCATTGACATATATATATATGTATATAATAAAGAGGAGCACATCCTAGTATTTTTTTTTTATATTTTCATTTAAAATCATACATATAAACATGAGACACAAGAAAAATCAACAGATACATTATATTGCACTGACTGAAAATCGTTACATTAGATATTGAAACAATACCTAATACCATTACAATCATTCGCTGCCTGACCACGGTAAAATGCGGTTGTGCTCTGCACCCCTCTGCTGTTTGTAGGCGAGCTCCCTTGTCAGTTACCTGGCTGCAGTAGTGTGAAGTGGTGCTGTCACGTCTCTGCTAACAACATAGGTGCACTGGGATTGTCAAGATGGCGGTTAGTCTGAGACGCCGGATAAATACTGTAGGCATTGAGCTACTTAAAGGAACGATAACGCCTAGTTCTGCACAAGTCTTATTGCCAAAGATCATCTGGGAGACATATGGCATACAAGATAGTGACTTGTATGGTGTAGCATTAAACGGAGGCCAAAGAATTTTCGTCAAACTGCTATCAGCTACGGTTTATGAATCGTTAGTCACCAGGTTTCAGGACATAAGTCTTAGTGTCACACCAGCTGTCAGTGTAAGAATGATAGATGTTTCACGGCATTATTCGTGGATAAAGTTATGCAACGTTCCCTTTGAGGCGGACAAGGCGGATATAAGGAAAGTTTTTCAGAGGTATGGGACGGTGCATTTATGCTCAACATTGTACGAGGGCGACAGGTGCCTATGCTGGTTTTCCAGAGGGTTCTTTCAATCTGAAGATGACTCTGAGGCGACCAATACCGTCCTATGTGTATTTACAAGATTCGATTCTTTTTAAAGTTTATAATTATGGTCTATACCCTGATACCGGTTTGGTGTCAATGCTAAGTTCTTGATGTTAAGTTTTAGTCTGCATGGTATACAGACATATCTAGACGGTTTAGTGACGTAGTCCATTTGTCTCAGAGACTTTGTATATGGGTTTATTGTAACAGTATTGCACTTCAGTTTTTGTGTTCTAAGCTGTATTCTTTTTCTGTTTATTCGATGTTGGTATATTAAAGCTTATTTTTT
>NC_069474.1:7518980-7540579 GCF_026875155.1 Cherax quadricarinatus | reverse complement strand
CAGGGTAATAGGCTCCATAGCGTCACTTCAACTGCATATTGTTTCAGACTATGGAAAACAATACTCTTCTCCAGACACAGGGACTGACCACCTCAAAACTTCAATGGTGATTGGACTGATTACATCGTCTTCAAGTATTTTTCTGCTTCTATCAACTTCTGTACTGGACATTCTACAAGATTGATGGACTGAACACATCGACTCCAGGTTGAGGGACTGATTACCTCATACTCCTCCTCTCCTTACTGCCTTCCTCTTGGTATTGGACTGATGAAGCCACTGTGTGGCGAAACGTTTCCTGAATAAAGATTCCCATATGCTGCATAAGTGTCTCAATCTTCGACTGAAGAAGCCTACTGTGTAGGCGAAACGTTTCGAAATAAATATACCTAACTGTTGCATATGTGTCTTAGCTAACACCCTCTCGGTATTTTATACCATTTTAATGTTCGCCCTGTCAGACACTGCAACACATGGGTATCTCGGTAAAGACCTGAAATCAACTTTGTCAACTTCTACTAGTGTGAATGGCTGGATTTGAGAGGGACCTGACCTTCCAACGACAACATTCTTACCTCTACTAGCGACCTACATCTCACCTCCTTGCGGTATATAGGCTCCATCCTGCCAGCTCAACTCCTGTGCTCTGTCCGATCACAGAGTTGCTCTTCACTCATGAAGTTTCTCCTTTACCCCGCCGGGGCGTAGAATTTATATTCTACAAACGTCACATCCTTTTCAAAATGCTGTCAAATAGTGTGAAAATCAAGCCTGCGAATGTCGCAATAGGTGACTCCTCGAAGTTAGCTTTAGCTACCGTCGTTAAGACCTGCCTGCAGGTCAAATTTACGGCAATCCACTCTCTGAAGGACTCCTTCATTGTCGTCTGCACAGGAGACACGGAGGCATCAAAACTAATGGACGATTCTTCAATCAGGACACTACAAACACAACTATTCACTCAATCCCCGTCTCCATTTTTGAAGTCGAAACGTCCCGTCTTTGTGAAAAGACTATACAGTACGTCACCTCTCTCTCGACTAAAGCACTGAAGACATCTATTGAGGAACAAAACACCTGGGCTTCAGTAGACAGCATCTCCAAGATCCCCAACGCCTCATCTATGCTAAAGATTACATTCTCAGACATCTCCATGGCTGCCCAAGCTTTCTCTGGCGGTCTGGCCATCTCATATTACCACATTCACCCTAGTCATATAGAGCAAGAACGTTTCACATACATCTCCCACTGCTCGACCTGCTACTCCTGTAAACACACCACAAAGGACTGCCCCATCAAGGGTAAGAAGTTTTGCTCAAAATGTGGGAATGATGGACACGATTTCAGATCCTGCACAATTACTACAGCACCAACATGTCTTAACTGCAAGGGTAATCATCGTACCCAGGGGCAGCTAAGTGCCCACTCAGGAAGAAATCATATGAGAAAACTAAAGTTCTGAAGAACACCTCCAATTCACCGACATACCCTGCAATAACCAAACCACAAACAGACACCACCAAGACTCTGCACACTAATCTACAGTTACCAACGCCCAGCAACTCCCTCTCTCCACTCCATAACGGTGCTTCCTCCAAGGTGCTGTACTGCATGATGTATGCACACCTTGCAAACGCAACAAACCCAGGCACTTTCAACACAACTATTAACGAACTATTCAGTCTGAACAACATGCCTGCTTTCAATTTTCCAGACTCCACTCCTTCAGCAGACATCCTCAAGATCCTTCCCAACGTCCTGAATTTTACTGCACCTGCAGACTTGTCTCCTACTCAAGCAACTGCTCCTGTAACTTCTATAACCACTTCCATCGCTGACAACGTTGATCATGTTGCCTTAACCACCGTCTCCCACCTTTCCCAGCCTGCTGTTACACAACCATTACACCTCACCGCTGCTCCTGTCGACCCTCAGTCACCTGCTACCACAATTGTAGATTCTCACAATGAAACCACTCCAGAAGACGAAGATAACGACGACTCCAGTAGACCCTCATGGGAAAACCTTACCTTTTACACTTCTTCAAATACTGACACCATGACCTGTACTGAACTCTACAAAAGCCTCGGTGCTGGAACAGTCAAGTATGCATGTGAATCACCGCTTCACTTCACACTCACCCAAGTTCATCAAGCCACTACGTTTTACCTTCAGTAACAAGGCTAAACTTAACCTGCCTCCTCAGTTACTCCTATAACTCACATGCCTGTTCTACCCTCTGATGTGACCTTGCCTGCTGCCAGCTACCCAAGATTCAAGACTTCAACTACCACAAGTTCGATGCAAGAGTCCCTGTTATTCCTGTTCTCAAGTCTGCCCCACGATCGCCTTAGCTGCTGGGTTAAGCCCTGGTTCTATTTCTCTGACTAAGAACAGTCCTCTCCAGAGCTATTCTTCATCAGTCCAGTCTTCCCCGCTCGTCCCATTGGGATCGTACCTGAACTTATTTGATTGATTTTTGATTTTCAACTCCATATTGTTTATGACTATGAAACAATACTCTTCTCCAGACTGAGGGACTGACCACCTCAAAACTTCAAGGGTGATGGCCTGATTACATCGTCTTCAAGTATCTTCTGCTTCTATCAACTTTTCTGTACTCGACTGAAGAAGCCTACTATGTAGGCAAAACGTTTCGAAATAAAGATACCTAACTGTTGCATATGTGTCTTACCTAACAACCTGTCGGTATTTTATACCATTTTAATGTTCACTCTGTCAGACACTGCAACACAAGGGTATCTTGGTACAGACCTGAAATCAACTTTGTCAACTTCTACGATTGAGAATGGCTGGATTTGAGAAGGACCTGACCTTCCAACGACAACATTCTTTCCTCCAATAGCGTCCTACATCTCACCTCCTGGCGGTATATATGCTCCATCCTGTCACTTCAACTCCATATTGTTTCACACTATGGAACAATACTCTTCTCCAGACTGAGAGACTGACCACTTCAAAACTTCAAGGGTGATGGACTGATTACATCGTCTTCAAGTATCTTCTGCTTCTATCAACTTTTCTGTACTCGACTCAAGAAACCTACTGTGTAGGCGAAACGTTTCGAAATAAAGACACCTAACTGTTGCTTATGTGTCTTACCTAACAACCTGTCGGTATTTTATACCATTTTAATATTCACTCTGTCAGACAATGCAACACAAGGGGATCTTGGTACAGACCTGAAATCAACTTTGTCAAATTCTACTAGTGAGAATGGCTGGATTTGAGAGGGACCTGACCTTCCGACGACAACATTCTTACCTCTACTAGCGGCCTACATCTCACCTCCTTGCGGTATATAGGCTCCATAGCGTCACTTCAACTGCATATTGTTTCAGACTATGGAACAATACTCTTCTCCAGACACAGGGACTGACCACCTCAAAACTTCAATGGTGATTGACTGATTACTTCGTCTTCAAGTATTTTCTGCTTCTATCTACTTTTCTGTACTCGACATTCTACAAGATTGATGGACTGAACACATCGACTCCAGGTTGAGGGACTGATTACCTCATCCTCCTCCTCTCCTTATGCCTTCCTCTTGGTATTGGACTGATGAAGCCACTGTGTGGCGAAACGTTTCCTGAATAAAGATTCCCATATGCTGCATGTCTCAATCTTCGACTGAAGAAGCCTACTGTGTAGGCGAAACGTTTCGAAATAAATATACCTAACTGTTGCATATGTGTCTTAGCTAACAACTTCTCGGTATTTTATACCATTTTAATGTTCGCTCTGTCAGACACTGCAACACATGGGTATCTCGGTACAGACCTGAAATCAACTCTGTCAACTTCTACTAGTGAGAATGGCTGGATTTGAGAGGGACCTGACCTTCCAACGACAACATTCTTACCTCTACTAGCGGCCTACATCTCACCTCCTTGCGGTATATAGGCTCCATCCTGCCACCTCAACTCCTGTGTTCTGTCCAATCACACAGTTCCTCTTCACTCATGAAATCTCTCTTTGACCCCGCCGGGGCGTAGAATTTATATTCTACAAACGTCACATCCTTTTCAAAATGCTGTCGAATAGTGTGAAAATCAAGCCTGCGAATGTCGCAATAGGTGACTCCTCGAAGTTAGCTTTAGCTACCGTCGTTAAGACCTGCCTGCAGGTCAAATTTACGGCAATCCACTCTCTGAAGGACTCCTTCATTGTCGTCTGTACATGCGAAACGGAGGCATCAAAACTAATGGACGACTCTTCAATCAGGACACTAGAAACACAACTATTCACTCAATCCCCGTCTCCATTCTTGAAGTCGAAACGTCCGGTCTTTGTGAAAAGACTGGACAGTACGTCACCTCTCTCTGGACTGAAGCACTGAATACATCTATTGAGGAACAAAACACCTGGGCTTCAGTAGACAGCATTTCCAAGATCCCCAACGCCTCATCTATGCTAAAGATTACATTCTCAGACATCTCCATGGCTGCCCAAGCTTTCTCTGGCGGTCTGGCCATCTTATATTACCACATTCACCCTAGTCATATAGAACAAGAACGTTTCACATACATCTCCCACTGCTGGACCTGCTACTCCTATAAACACACCACAAAGGACTGCCCCATCAAGGGTAAGAAGTTTTGTTCAAAATGTGGGAATGATGGACACGATTTCAGATCCTGCACAATTACTACAGCACCAACATGTCTTAACTGCAAGGGTAATCATCGTACCCAGGCAGCTAAGTGCCCAGTCAGGAAAGAAATCATATTGAAGAAAACTAAAGTTCTGAAGAACACCTCCAATTCACCGACAAACCCTGCAATAACCAAACCACAAACACACACCACCAAGACTCTGCACACTAATCTACAGGCACCATCGCCCAACAACTCCCTCTCTCCACTCCCCGACGGTGCTTCCTCCAAGGTGCTGTACTGCATGGTGTATGCACACCTTGCAAACGCAACAAACCCAGGCACTTTCAACACAACTATTAACGAACTATTCAGTCTGAACAGCATGCCTGCTTTCAATTTTCCAGACTCCACACCTTCAGCAGACATCCTCAAGATCCTTCCCAACGTTCTGAATTTTACTGCACCTGCAGACCTGTCTCCTGCCCAAGCAACTGCTCCTGTAACTTCTATAACCACTTCCATCGCTGACAACGTTGATCATGTTGCCTCAACCACCGTCTCCCACCTCTCCCAGCCTGCTGTTACACAACCATTACACCTCACCGCTGCTCCTGTCGACCCTCAGTCACCTGCTACCACATTTGTAGATTCTCACAATGAAACCACTCCAGAAGACGAAGATAACGACGACTCCAGTAAACCCTCATGGGAAAACCTTACCTTTTACACTTCTTCAAATACTGACACCATGACCTGTACTGAACTCTACAAAAGCCTCGGTGCTGGAACAGTCAAGTATGCATGTGAATCACCGCTTCACTTCACACACACCCAAGTTCATCAAGCCTCTACGCCTCACCTTCAGTAACAAGGCTAAACTATACCACCTATCTAGGAGCAGCTTCAAAAAGTTCAAAAATGGCTCCATTGCTAACCTGCCTCCTCAGTTACTCCTATAACTCCCATACCTGTTCTACCCTCTGATGTGACCTAGCCTGCTGCCAGCTACCCACGATTCAAGACTTCAACTACCACAAGTTCGATGCAAGAGCCCCTGTTATTCCTGTTCTCAAGTCTGCCCCACGATTGCCTTAGCTGCTGGGTTAAGCCCTTGTTCTATTTCTCTGACTAAGAACACTCCTCTCCAAAGCTATTCTTCATCAGTCCTGTCTTCCCCGCTCGTCCCATTGGGATCTTACCTGAACTTATTTGATTGATTTTTGATCTTCAACTCCATATTGTTTCAGACTATGGAACAATACTCTTCTCCAGACTGAGGGACTGACCACCTCAAAACTTTAAGGGTGATGGACTGATTACATCGTCTTCAAGTATCTTCTGCTTCTTTAACTTTTCTGTACTCGACTGAAGAAGCCTACTGTGTAGGAGAAACGTTTCGAAATAAAGATACCTAACTGTTGCATATGTGTCTTACCTAACAACCTGTCGGCATTTTATACCATTTTAATGTTCACTCTGTCAGACACTGCAACAGACCTGAAATCAACATTGTCAACTTCTACTAGTGAGAATGGCTGGATTTGAGAGGGACCTGACCTTCCAACAACAACATTCTTACCTCTACTAGCGGCCTACATCTCACCTCCTTGCGGTACATATGCTCCATCCTGTCACTTCAACTGCATATTGTTTCAGACTATGGAACAATACTCTTCTCCAGACTGAGGGACTGACCACCTCAAAACTTCAAGGGTGATGGACTGATTACCTCGTCTTCAAGTATTTTCTGCTTCTATCAACTTTTCTGTACTCGACATTCTACAAGATTGATGGACTGAACACATCGACTCCAGGTTGAAGGACTGATTACCTCATACTCCTCGTCTCCTTACGCCTTCCTCTTTGTATTGGACTGATGAAGCCACTGTGTGGCGAAACGTTTCCTGAATAAAGATTCCCATATGCTGTATACGAGTCTCAATCTTCGACTGAAGAAGCCTACTGTGAAGGCGAAACGTTTCGAAATAAATATACCTAACTATTGCATATGTGTCTTAGCTAACAACCTCTTGGTATTTTATTCCATTTTAATATTCGCTCTGTCAGACACTGCAACACATGGGTATCTCGGTACTGACCTGAAATCAACTTTGTCAACTTCTACTAGTAAGAATTTCTGGATTTGTGAGGGACCTGACCTTCCAACGACAACATTCTTACCTCTACTTGTGGCCTACATCTCACCTCCTGGAGGTATATAGGCTCCATCCTGTGACTTCAACTCCATATTGTTTCAGACTATGGAACAATGCTCTTCTCCAGACTGAGGGACTGACCACCTCAAAACTTCAAGGGTAATGGACTGATTACATCGTCTTCAAGTATCTTCTGGTTCAACTTTTGTGTACTCGACTGAAGAAGCCTACTGTGTAGGCGAAACGTTTCGAAATAAAGATGCCTAACTGTTGTATATGTGTCTTACCTAGCAATGTAATAGCATGCAAAAGGACATGGGCTGCTCACTTGTACTATAATGGTGGGATGTGAGACAGATTCCCTGAGTTATTTTTGAGTGACTTTTTAATCGCTGTGACTTCCATAGGCTCGATTGGTACAAGATAGAAGGAATTTGGAAAATTCCCATCTTGGTAGTCCCCGGCATGGGCGTTGGTACATGGGATTTTTCTGGCGTGATCAGATCCTATGTTTGAGAAGAAGTCGTTTATCTTGTTAGCTGTATCAGTGGGATGCATTGGTGTTTCATTAGGTATAATTAGGACTATATTCTTGTATTTCATCTTGTGCGCCCCCAGAATCTGGAAAAGTGTTATTCAGGTCTTTTTTATATCTCCTCTTGTGACAGTGAATCTGCTGGAGTAGTACAGTTGTTTGGCTTTCTTTATTCATTTGGTGAGAACTGTTGAATATTGTTTAAGAACATCTTTGTGTATTAAGCCATGTCTCTATTGCTTTTCATATTGGTGTTTCTAATCAATGAATTTCATAATACTGCTGGTTAGCCATGGGCAACCAAGCTGTTTATTAGTGATCTGTTTCGTTTTTATAGGACAATGTTTGTTGTATAGTCTAAGTATTTTGTTATGAAAAATGTCTGTGCAATCATCAATACCATTGACATTGGAGAATTCTGTAGGCCAGTCAACAGTCTCTAGGTCTGCTGCGAAATTCCTTATTGAGGTCTCGTCATGAAGTCTAAATGAAACTTTGTTGTAATCGAGTGGTGGCTTACTAATGTTTGCTAAGAGGATGGTTGGGTAGTGGTCTGTACTGCTGTCTGTGATTATCCCTGAATTAAGAGGGTCTAGTATATTGGTCCATTTGTGGTCTATTATGGTTGCACTTGTCTCAGTCAGCCTGGTTGGTTTAGTTATTGTTGGTATGAGAAGTGAGCTGTTCATATTGTTGATGAAATCAGTTACAGGCTTATCATCTGGTAGACCAAGGTTGATATTGAAGTCTCCACCTAAGAGAAGGTGGTGCTTGTTTATTTGTATGTTTGTTATTAGTGCCTTTAGATTCTCAATGAAATTTGGGATGTTTGTGTGGGGTATCCGGTAAATGGGACCGATTGTTATAGGCGTCTTAAGGTTTTTACAGTAAAATTAGCAAAAATGTATTCCCCATATTCATCACTAAAGCAAGTGGGGTTAATACAAGATAGCTGATCAGAGTAATAGATTGCAATACCACCCCCAACTTGGTATGGTCCGCAGTTGTGGATTTCTGTGTATCCTGGTAGTGGGTAGATATCTATTGTGTCCTGCTTAAGCCAGGTCTCAGTAAGAATAATGCAGGAGAAGGGTGTCTTTAGTGACTCAAGGAGTGCCAGGAGGTCATCATAGTGTTTGCTTAAGGACCTGATATTGTAGTTAAGAACTGATAGACTTTCAGCATTGTTTAGGATAGTGCTGGCTTGTAATGCTGTGTAATAAAGGCAGTTACTTTCCAATAAGTTTTGGTTGTGTGTTAGATTATGGAGGTTTAGATCAGCATCAACGTGATCATTCATCTTTTAGGTTTAAATAGTGGCTATTTATATCCTGTATTATGCGGTGAGTTCGAATACTGATATCTGTAGTAGTGGCAAGTTTGGATAAGTATATAGCTAAAGAACTTTGGTCAAATAGAGTATAGTCACTAATAAACATAATAAAGTTGGTGTCATCGGAGAGTCGTAGCTTCCAGAAAGTCGGAGACATGATAATTTGGGACGTGATGGTGGTTTGGAGTCGTCCGTTGAATCATTAAACCATTCTCAGGTAGAGGTGGAGGTTCATCGAGAGGCAACATCTGACCAAGAAATGTGTAACATGACGGTCACGAGAAAGAGGGCCGCTACGTCAGATTCTGATGACGTCCTTACGCCTGCACAAAGGCCTGGGAAACAGACCCAGGTGAAGTGTGAAGGTAGTGGTGTAGGTGGTGGTAGCCATGATCAGTGCCGGATTAAGAAGTCTCCGGGCCCTAGGCTATTCAGATTGGCGGGGCCCCTTTGAGTTACGGGTAAGTGAAGCGACCCCTTCCAGCTTGGGGGGTGGGGGGTGGGGGTCGGTGTGAGCCTGTTTAAGGTCTAATTAAATACATTCTGGCTATTTAGATTAAATTTAATAGGGAAAGTACATGAAGACAACCAAAACTATTTACCAACAGCCATTATAACTATCTTGTTAAATCATGCATTTTAAAGAGAATAAACTCAAGACAGCATAGTATTACTAGATTAGGCTATTAAAGTAGTGACATAATGTACCTATTATATTCAGCATAACCACTACAGCACTATTATTCCCTTTATAAATCACTGACAATTATTGTTATCATTGCATCATGCATTAGACTATCAAATCATAAAACTCAAGAAAGTAGAGAATTGTTTATATTCACAGGCACTTCTTAAATAAACTTTTTTCTGGATTTCATATTGGCAAAATCATCAATTATATTCGGAAAATCAATATTTCTTGTTAGATCAGACTCAATGGTCAACAAGGCTAGGTTACACAATTTTTCTTGGCTCATTGTTGAACGGAGCTGGTTTTTCACTCTTTTCAAAACAGAAAATGAACGTTCTCCTTCACAGTTAGTAGCTGGAAGTGTTAGGTAAAGGCGATACACTATGTCAACATTAGGGAAGGTTTCTGAGATACCTGCATTTCTTAAATGTTTCAAAGCAGCTGAGGGCGCACATTTTTCAGGTGGAGCTTTAATCTGATTCATATACCCAGAAAAATGAACTATTTCTTCAACAAATGTGTCCTGAACATCTGCTGAAAGGTGTTGTTGCAACTTTAATACAGCTTCTCTCAATTCTGCATCTGGCATAGTAGTAATTTTGAACAGAAATCCAAACTTGTCATTGAGATTCTGGTAGATTTCTTTTCTTTTCACCAATTCTGTAATCAGTGAATCCAGAATGACGAAGTATGTAGCTGTCTTACATTTCTGCCTTGGTAGCAACACAATTTCATTGTCTGGCTCTTCAAAATTGCGTTTCCTCTTCCTTGACCGCTGATGATCAGCCAGGTAACTGTAGTCTTTCACCAGCAGTTTAGCTTTCTCTTCAAACATTTCAAAAGCTTCATCATTGCGAAGTGAGCTTACAAATTCCACTAAGCTGCATAGAGGTTAGCACAAGTAGCCATTTCAATTTCAATTTTCTGAAGTGTCTTGTTCGTGGCATTTTACCGTTCCAGTATACAGTCCCAAAGCACACAGAGTAAGGCCAATTCAAAATCTTCCAGTTTTGATGCTAAACTGGCTGCTTCGCTTCTTGTAGTTGCTGTCTGGTCATCATCCTCTGCTATTTGGATCAAAGCAGAACGTATTTCAGCAAAGCTGTCTTTCAAAGCATGTGTTGCATCATGCTGCGCTGACCACCTTGTTGTTGATAATGATTTGATGACATCTCCATGAATGGTTGACTTGAGTATACTCCACCGATGCGTTGAAGCAGAGAAAAAATTAAAGAGTGCTTGTAAAAGTCCAAAAAATGAAACTGCAGCGACACAACACTCCTCAGCACATGACCCAACAACATTAAGAGAATGTGCTGAGCAGGGCACATATTCAGCAAGTGGGTTGATTTGCTTGATATGGGCTTGCAATCCATTATATTTACCCGACATATTACTTGCATTGTCATAGCTCTGGCCACGGCAATCCATAATAGAGAGATCATGTTCATGCAGGGTATCCAGTACTACATTCATCATTGTTTCTCCATCATGGTCTGAAAGAGGAATGAATTTTATAAAGCGCTCTACAGGCTTACCACTGGAGTCGACAAAGCGATCAATGAATGTCAATTGACCTGTATGTGAAATATCTGGTGTTGAATCTACACTTATTGCAAAGTATTTTGCAGTTTTCACAGCTGCTATGATGTTATTGAGGGCCTTCTTAGTCATCAGTTCAATTAATTCATTGCATATAGTAGATGACATGTATGATACAGTGCCTCTTCCTGCATTCCCAAGGCGTGACACATGATTTGCTAATAATGGATCAAATTGTGCTAACAGTTCTATGATCCCTAGGAAATTTCCATTGTTTTACGAACGAAAAACCTCATTTTCTCCACGGAAAGCAAGTCCTCTTAGAGCTAAGAATTTTACATCAGCAACAACTCTTTCTAGAACTTTTCTCCAATAAGTGCGCTCTTTTTCAGTTTGATTTTCCAAATGAGAATCCAATAAGCCTTTTTTCTGTGCACGAAATACACTGGCTAAAATGCAGCTCCTGTTATTGGTGCTGTTTTCATGTTCCTCGAAACGCTTGGATTTTTTCCAGTTATTGAACCACTGTGTGAAGGTATTTTCTTTGGTAGAAAATAGCTTGCATGCTGAATAGTACACTTTTCCTGAGCTTTCAGTGTATACCATCCATGATCTTTTCACAGTTTCTGAATTTGCAAGCTTTCTATAAAACATAGATGACTTTAAACAACGATGACTTACGTCATCATAAATCCTTGCTGATTTCCTAAAGTCAATGTTCAGAGTTTGACTGAAGTTTACTGTAATGAAAGCATTGCGTAGAGAATCTGGGATTACATTTGGCCATGAGGCAGGATCTTTTAAGACAAATCCTGTGGATGAAATGTCCATTGAGACATTGAGAGGAGACACAAAAGAAGTAGATGCTTGCTGAGAAATAATGGAGGGAGGGCTTCCTGTATGATCTGACGTATCTGCAGATTCAACTGTACTGGTAACATCAGAAACTGTTTTCGTGAGCATGTCTGTGATCTTTCTGCAGCTTCCTACATCTTTCTTTTTCTGTTCTTCTTGAATTTTCTTCTTTCTTTTCTGTGACCCACTCGCATAAGAACGTCCAACATCACTTTCACGAGATGCCATAATGAGGATGTATCACTGTCTGTAATCATGCATATACAAATTTTTCATTATCAATTATTATTATTTTTTTAATTATTATTAATCTCTTTTTCTGTCAATTGGGGGGGTATGGCCTTTGTAGCCCCCTTTCCTCTGGCTGCGCATCTAAAAATTCAAAACGTTACCAGAAAGGAGTCATATACAGAACTTTTACCATAGATTAGGTTAGTGATCTGGGCTACGAATATTTTACTAATTCATCCTACTTGATCTCCAATTTACTTAAACAGAAATCATACTGAGTCCAAGAACAATGCACAATGGTATTTATATTACTATTTTCATAACTAAACTAATCATTATGTTTTGCATGATATATGGCCTACCACCATAGATAAGGACATGAGAAATAAAGAATGCAGGGACAATTTTCAGTGTTTTTTTGTTTTTGCCTGATAGGCTTACTTGACCAGTAAAGATGCATGGACCAGTAAAGACGCATTTTCGGTAAAAATACTATAAAGAAAAACCTAAAAACGCAAACTGACTTCCGTTTGTAGGTTTTAAAAGCACTATGTCCTATCTTTAAGTCTTTATCATTTCAATAAAAGATCTCAATTAATTGATGTTCTACATCACTTCCGTCGCAACTTGAAAACTAAGCATTTGCGACGGAATTGATGTAGAGCATCAGTCAATTGAGATCCGTTATTGAAATGATAAAGATTTAAAGACAGGACAAAGTGCTTTTAAAGCCTACAAACGGAAGTCAGTTTGCGTTTTTAGCTTTTTCTTTATAGTATTTTTACCAAAAATGCGTCTTTACTGGTCCATGCGTCTTTACTGGTCAAGTAACCCTATCAGGTACCTCCCTTAACATTTAGAGGCGAAAACAAACATTTATCCATACACATCAATGGCTATCAACAACACTTCAGTTAATGTGTCACAGTACAAGTCTAGATAACATGTAATTACTACAGAAAATTGGAGAGGAATCTCCCATACTCACCCATTAGTGGGAAAACACAGCTGTTCTGATGTAAACAAAGGCGTGTTGAGTGTTGCCATCTATGGTTAGGTTTATTTATTTTTATTTCATTTTATTTCATTATTTATTTTTGTTTTGATTAATTTTTAAAAATCAATTTTACTCTCCAAACACTTTAACTTTTTAGGTAGGGACCTTTGCACTTGCACCATGTGTGCAGTCTTGGATGAGCTCCTGAACCCCTTGGACCGCGGGGCCCCCAAATGCGCGGGGCCCTACGCAAATGCCTAGTTTGCCTATGCGGTAATCTGGCCCTGGCCATGATAGGAGGCACCGGAAGAAGGGGAGAGGGAAAGAGAGCACTCTGAAGGTGCCAAACTTAAATTCAAGCTTTTGAGTTGTAAAGAGTGGTGAGAGGAAGCAGGGGTGGAAACTTTAACAGGTCTTAGGTGCATGTCTGTAAATGTTAATGGGTTATGTAACGGTATGAAGAGAGATTGGTTTCGTAATTTCCTGAATAAATCTAGAGTGGATGTTGTGTTCATGCAGGAGCACAATTTTAAAGAGGGTTGGGTGTTGGAGGTGGCAGGATTTCGAGTAGTTACCCTGCCATCTCCCCGTCTAAAAGGTGGGATGGGAATTTTAATTAGGGAGACGAGCCCATTTATTTTGCAGAGAAGCGAGGGAAGAGGGGGAGGGAGGGTGTTGCGTGTGGATGGGTAGTGGATGGGTAAGCGTGTGTCTTTTGTGAGTGTGTATGCGCCGGCAGAAAATAACATAAAGGTAAAGAATGATTTTGTGTGTGAGGATCTTGTGTTTTTCTTAAGTGCACTGCCAGAGGTCGCAATAGTTGGTGGAGACTGGAATAGTGTAATCAGGGTGGCTGATGTGGACCCAAAAGGAGCTGGATATATGTCTGTGGCTCTTAGGGATTTATTAAGGGATGTTAGGTTACGTGATGCCTTCGGGGGGGCGGTGTGGGAGACTGAATATACGTTTCTTAGGAGTGGATATGCTGCGAGACTAGATAGAGTGTACCTTTCTCAGGGAGTGGATGTGAAATCTTTCAGTACTGGTGAGGCTACAATGTCAGATCATAGGGCAGTGGTGGTGGAGGTTGGGTGGGGGACGCTCGCGGACATATACAGAAGTTATTGGAAATTAAATGTAAGTGTGTTAGGTGATGAGGAGGGGTTGGAGGAGTTTTCAGTCCTATGGAGGGAGCTTAGTGTAGAAGAACAGTGAGTGGATGACATTTTGACATGGTGGGATAGTGTTGCAAAAGAAAGGATTAGAAAGTTTTATATGAGAGAAGGAAAACGTATTAATAATTTAAAATATGGACTGGCTAACTATTTAGAGGGTGGGTGGGAATAATTTTCCTATGGATGAAATAGCTGAAATAAAGGAGAGGTTGAGGGTGTTGCAAAATGAAAGTTTCAAGCTGTAAGGGTGCAGGCTGGGGTGGAAGAAGTGCCTTGGGGCGACAAGCCGTCAGCGTGTGTTTAGCGGCATCAAAAGCAAAGGCAGGTGGTGACAGCTATCCCATGTTTAGAGGTAATGGAGATGGTTGGGAATTATAGAGCAGGGCAGGAGATATGAACCACGAAGGGGATGTATGAGTATGTGGAGGCTTGGTACGAGAAGTACTGGAACAGTGAGGGGGACGACGTGGCGTTGGACAAGGTGTGTACCTATCTGACGTGTAATTTAGGAAATAGTGATAGAAAGGCTTTAGGTGGGACTATTACGGCAGAGGAAACAGAGAATGCATTAAGGGGAATGAGGAAGGGGAAAGCGCCGGGTATTGACGGTCTCCCAGTAGAATTTTATTTACAACATTGGACGTTAATAAAGGGATTTATAGTTAGGTTATTTAATCGTATGAAGGAGAAGGGTAAGTTGGGGGAGAAGCAGGAAACAGCAGTTGCAGTGTTGGTCCCAATGGTCAAGGGGCAGCCCACCCTTCGGGAGTACCGAGCCATATCACTGATGTGTGCAGACTATAAGGTGCTCGCAAAAATTTTAGGTAATAGGTTCAAATTTGTTGTGGGAAGGGTCGTGTCAAAATCTCAGTTTGGGTTGCCGGGAAGGTGGATGATTGAAGGACATGGGATACTAAGAAGTTTTGTGGAAGCTAAGGGTTGGGGGTGAAGGGGCGGCATTGTTGGCTCTAGATTGGCAGGGAGCATATGATAGAGTGGAAAGGGGAGCTTTGCAGGTTATACTTAGGAGACAGGGTTTTGGGGAGGAAATAGTCGAGTGGGTAAATACGTCATACCAGGGGGCGAAAATGAGGATGCAGATTAATGGGTGTATGGGGAGGGATATTGCAATGGGTAGAGGCCTTAGACAGGGATGCCCCATGTCCCAAATATTGTTTGCATGTTTCCAGGACCCCTTTTATAGAATGGTTGACCGCAGCTTATATACGCCATGTGAGGGAAGTGGGGGGGGGTGGGAGGGCCTTGCCGGGTTTAATTGGATATGTTGACGACAGCACTGTTCTCATTCGTGAAGGGATATCAATGGGAGTGTTGGACGAGGTTGTGCAATTATTTGGAAGTGCCACGGGTATGCAGGTAAATAGTGCGAAGTCAAGGTGCATGGGGTTGGGTTCTTGGGTGGGGGGTGTGGGGTGTGGGGGAGAGATGTAATGTTGTTAAAGAATGGGCGATGTCTTTAAAGATTTGTGGTATTATTTATAAGGATGACATGGTCGCGGCGCGGGAGGAAAGCTCGGATAGGTTATTGGAAAGGATCGTGGGGCGTCTAGGTGTTCTGAGACCCCAGCACTTGACTCTTATACAGCGAGTGATAGTCGTAAACATTTTATTGTATAATAAGATTTGGCATGTTGCAGCTGTGTTCCCAATTACAGGGACAGCGATTGCGGGAATTCTAAGACGGGTGTACAAATTTTTGTGGGGTTCACGTTGTGATTGGTTATGGAGGGAAGTTGTAATGTTACCTGTAAATCAGGGAGGGTTGGGGTTGATGGATTTGAGACAGAGGGCTAAATGTGAATTTATTAAATGGGAATTGTTGCATGAGGGTGTGAACGGGGGGCAGTTGGGAAGGATACACGGCATGCTGGGTGTGTGGTATCGAGGAATGGTGGTGAGGGAATGTGAAATCGTTTTGAGGGCTGTGATGTTGGTTAGGGAACTGAGAAAGGTTCGTATAAGGCTTTTGTAGGTAGGTGCGTTGTCCCAGTTGAGGGTTTGTTCCCCATGTATGCATGGAAGAGTATTTGGTTTAGATTTAGTAAAATGAAGTTAAACCCTCGGGCGCGTTAGGTGATGTTTCGTTTCCTGCATGGGATCCTTCCGTCTGGTGAGATACTACGAAACAGACAGGTTGTAGAGGGTGTGGGGTGTGGTATCTGTGGAGAGGATGAGACTGCGTTTCATGTAGTTTACTTTTGTGAAGGGCTAGAGGAGGTTAGGTGCTGGTTAAGTAGGTTGGTACAGAGGGTGGAGGGCAGTGGGGTGTCGGTTCTGCGTGTTTTAAGTCTAGATAAGGGTGGGTTAGAGGAGGGTGTCATAAGAGCTTTAGATTATATCAAGGGAGATTATATATATATATGTCGTGGGTGATGAGGGGTAGAGGGGATAGTGAGGAGAGAAGAAAGGTTGTTGCGGTAATGTTCTATCATATGATGTGTCATAACAGAGATTTGTATGGGAGGAGGTGGGATCAGGCTTTCTCAGAGGGGTATAGAATGCTAACGTTAGGGATTCTCGTAAATCTGTGATTGATAATGGGTGAGTGAAGGGGTTTTCATAGGATGGAGGGAGTCAGGGGGTCACAGCGGACTCGCCTCCTTTGGGGGGGGGGTCGTGAGAGTGTTGTGAATGTGGGTTTGGAAAGGTTTCCTGCTTTTCATTGGGACTTTATGGCATCCAATTGTGGATGTAAAGCTCAAGGTCTCGTTATGTTAGATATAACACTTTTCAGAATGTAGGTATAATATAGTAGATTTTTTTATGTATAATTTGATGTGTATCAGTCTTGTATGACACGATTCTTAAATAATAAGTTCTTTGCGACATGAAGTGTGTTTTAGTTTGTATTTATGTTACGTGCTGAGTTTTTGCACGATGAGATATACTTATATACTGCTTTGCTTTGTGTATACAGTGCATCTGATTAATGTGATTTTGTGAAACTTTTTGTGTGTACGTGTGTGTGTGTGTGGGTGTGGGTGTGTACTCACCTAATTGTGGTTGCAGGGGTCGAGACTCAGCTCCTGGCCCCGCCTCTTCACTGATCGCTACTGGGCCCTCTCTCTCTCTGCTTCCTGAGCTTTGTCATACCTCTTCTTAAAACTATGTATGGTTCCTGCCTCCACTACTTCACTTGCTAGGCTATTCCACTTCCTGACAACTCTATGACTGAATAAATAATTCCTAACGTCCCTGTGACACGTCTGAGTCTTCAGCTTCCAGTTGTGGCCCCTTGTCCCTGTGTCCCCTCTCTGGAACATCCTATCTCTGTCCACCTTGTCTATTCCCCGCAGTATCTTGTATGTCGTTATCATGTCTCCCCTGACCCTTCTGTCCTCCAGTGTCGCCAGTCCGATTTCCCTTAACCTTTCCTCGTACATTCCCTTGAGCTCTGGGACTAGCCTTGTTGCAAACCTTTGTACTTCCTCTAACTTCTTGACGTGCTTGACCAGGTGTGGGTTCCAGACTTGTGCTGCATACTCCAGTATGGGCCTAACATACACAGTGTACAGTGTCTTGAAAGATTCCTTATTAAGGTATCGGAACGCTATTCTCAGGTTTGCCAGGCACCAGTATGCTGCAGCGGTTATTTGGTTGATGTGTGTGTGTGGGTGTGAGTATATAAATATCCCTTTCTATTGTATTGAGCTTTTGTCATGGGTCAGACGTTATGTAATACTTTATATATGTATGATTCGATTCTTTTTAAAGTTTATAATTATGGTCTGTACCCTGATACCGGTTTGGTGTCAATGCTAAGTTCTTAATGTTAAGTTTTATTCTGTAAGGTATACAGACGTATCTAGACGGTTTATGTTTTATCGTATGTTGGTATATGTAAAGCTGTATTGTTAAGGATACGTATGTAGATGTTCTAGTAAGATTATGATGTTAGGTTTTTGTTTTTTGATTAATGCGAATGATGGGATTTAACTGATGTAACTTCTTTGTATATTTTATGTTCAAGTGTATTGAGCCTTTGTCAGATGTCATGTTATATGTACAATTTATATATATGCAAGGTTTTGCATCAATGAATGTGTATATATGTCAATTCATGACCCTGTGACAGTATTTTTTTTTTAGCTATGTTCTTGCCGTAAGTTCTTGTTGTATGTTAGGCAGCAATATCTTGCGAGCATATAGGTACAATCCGTTTGTCAGTTAATTTGATTGAGATCCATACTGTTTCTTTATTTTGATGTTAAACTGTATTGGTTTTAAATAAAAAAAAAGTAGTTTCCCCACTACATGAAACTCACATTCTTAATATAACGCCTAACAATATAATATAACAATATTAGCATTGACATATATATATATGTATATAATAAAGAGGAGCACATCCTAGTATTTTTTTTTTTATATTTTCATTTAAAATCATACATATAAACATGAGACACAAGAAAAATCAAACAGATGACATTATATTGCACTGACTGAAAATCGTTACATTAGATATTGAAACAATACCTAATACCATTACAATCATTCGCTGCCTGACCACGGTAGAATGCGGTTGTGCTCTGCACCCCTCTGCTGTTTGTAGGCGAGCTCCCTTGTCAGTTACCTGGCTGCAGTAGTGTGAAGTGGTGCTGTCACGTCTCTGCTAACAACATAGGTGCACTGGGATTGTCAAGATGGCGGTTAGTCTGAGACGCCGGATAAATACTGTAGGCATTGAGCTTCTTAAAGGAACGATAACGCCTAGTTCTGCACAAGTCTTATTGCCAAAGATCATCTGGGAGACATATGGCATACAAGATAGTGACTTGTATGGTGTAGCATTAAACGGAGGCCAAAGAATATTCGTCAAACTGCTATCAGTTACGGTTTATGAACCGTTAGTCACCAGGTTTCAGGACATAAGTCTTAGTGTCACACCAGCTGTCAGTGTAAGAATGATAGATGTTTCACGGCATTATTCGTGGATAAAGTTATGCAAAGTTCCCTTTGAGGCGGACAAGGCGGATATAAGGAAAGTTTTTGAGAGGTATGGGACGGTGCATTTATGCTCAACATTGTACGAGGGCGACAGGTGCCTATGCTGGTTTTCCAGAGGGTTCTTTCAACCTGAAGATGACTCTGAGGCGACCAATACCGTCCTATGTGTATCTACAAGATTCGATTCTTTTTAAAGTTTATAATTATGGTCTGTACCCTGATACCGGTTTGGTGTCAATGCTAAGTTCTTGATGTTAAGTTTTAGTCTGCATGGTATACAGACATATCTAGACGGTTTAGTGACGTAGTCCATTTGTCTCAGAGACTTTGTATATGGGTTTATTGTAACAGTATTGCACTTCAGTTTTTGTGTTCTAAGCTGTATTCTTTTTCTGTTTATTCGTATGTTGGTATATGTAAAGCTGTATTGTTAGGGATATGTATGTAGATGTTCTAGTAAGATTATGATGTTAGGTTTTGGTTTTTTGATTAATACAAAGGATGGGATTTAACTTATAAAACGTCTTTGTATATTTTATGTTCAAGTGTATTGAGTCTTTGTCAGATGTCATGTTATATGTACAGTTTACATATATGCAAGGTTTTGCATCAATGAATGTGTATATATGTCAATTCATGACCCTGTGACAGTATTTTTTTTAGCTATGTTCTTGCCGTAAGTTCTTATTGTATGTTTGGCAGCAATATCTTGCGAGCATATAGGTGCAATCCGTTTGTCAGTTAATTTGATTGAGATCCATACTGTTTCTTTATTTTTATGTTAAACTGTATTGGTTTTAAATAAAATATAAAAAAAATACCATTACAGTGTTAACATTATAACAACTATAACCAATACTATATCTGATGCCGAAGCTTAAACTGTCCTATACTAGATACATGTGTATAAGTTAACATTAGTCAAAATACAACGTAACTCTTCATCAAATTAATCATTCTGTCTCTTAAATAACTCGAAAATGATAAAAGTACAGTACATAATCCTCATTTTTTTTTTTTACAGATCAAATTTCTTCTGCTCTGAACACAAGAAAAGAATTTAGGATAAGAATGGACCTACTTATATCTAGTCATTCACTGCCTGACCACAGTTGAGTGCGGTTGTGCTCTGCACCCCTCTGCTGTTTTCAGGCGAGCTACCTAGTACCAACATGGTCAATCTCTGCTCAGACGCTGTGCTGAGCGGTCGTCAGCTGTCTTTCCTCAGTCCCGACACCTGGTGGAGGAGCTTCGCGACGACAACAACAATGATGACTGGTTTTGAAGGAGAGTTAATACTGTTTCTATTGGCCTCATAAAGGGCATAATCCCCAGCACATCGATTAATGTTTTGGTGCCGATGATCATCCGCAATACATATGGCATCCAGGATGAATCCCTGTGTGGCGTTGCCACACAGTATCAGGATGTTAGCAAGCAAGTCACCCCAGCAGTCACAGTTAAGTTGCACGACGTTTCACAATACATGTGCGAAACGTGCCTTTTGAGGCTAACGAAATTGACACACATGACGCCTTCAAATACTATGGGACGATCCACCAGGTTACTATGGGTCGGTGGTCTGATGGCCACTTTGCTGGTTTACAAGAAGGGTCTTTCACATTGAAAATGTCCCTGCGCCAACCAATACCTTTGTACATAAACCTAGAGGAGTTCCGTACCCAGGTGTATGTTACGTATCCTGGACAGAGACGAACTTGTCGCCTATGCGGAGCATTGGATCACATTGCTGCACAATGCGTTAAGTGCCAGCAGCCCTCAGGACGTGGTCGTCGTCCGGATGGTGAGGCTCCTCCTCGGATTCTGGCAGATGAAGTAGTCGAGGACTTACCTCGCCTGAAATCGTGGAGTGATGAGGTGGATCGGGCCATGCTCGTGGAGTCATCCTGCGTGACTCTACCTGGTACGGTCAACCTTGATGTGGTTGAACATTGTGGACTTGAGAGCCCTCAAGCAAGAGAGGATGCTGACATGGAAGCTAACATTGTATCGACATTGAGCGACCTTTCAGCGTCGCAAGAGTATGATTCTGTGCCGTGTGTGCCTGCGTTGGAGTATTCAGATGAGGAGAGAACACAGTTAAAGGATGTCGATCAGTTAATTAACATAAGTGAGGTAGAAGGTCCTGATAAAGCTGAGGATGCTGTTTCTAGGAAGCATGCGGCTACCCCGCCCGACTCCGACTATGTCTTGACCCCTGGACAGCGTTCTGGGAAGAAGACGTGGTCGGAAGTCACGGGTGGGGGGTCGCGTGGTTCCAGGACAGCAAGTAATATAACAGAGAATGTACAAGGTAAAGGCGGCGCCTTAGGCGTTAGTCAACGTAAAGGGAAAAAGGGTGTGGTGGTCCCTCGAGGAAAGCAACCGTTAGAAAAGTTAGGTGTATAACCATAAATGTTAATGGTATGAAAAATAACGGAAAGCAAGTGCAGGTTCATGAGTGGTTGCATCTCTGTGCAGTACATGTATGTTTCGT
>NC_069474.1:7455882-7518480 GCF_026875155.1 Cherax quadricarinatus | reverse complement strand
AAAGGGCTAAAATCTGGAACACCCTACCTGAAAACTCTAGAACTGCAGACACATTCATCACTTTCAAAACTACCATTAGAAAACATCTTATCTCCCTGATACACCCCATCAACTAACTATATGTAAACCACCTGGTGGTTCACACTTACACTCACTCACCCATTACACTAAACACAGAAATAAGAATCCTAAACACAGAAATAATGAATCCTAACTAGTCATAAGCTTGCCTATGATACTCCAACATATGCACTATGTATTGTGCCAAAACAAAAGTATCCACATTGGTACACTCACAAATTATAACTTAGTCACTTAGCCTTAATACCATAAATTTAAATCTTCCCAAAATGCCTAGCCATGCTTGGTGTCCTAGTGGCCCCTTCTGTAATTAGTACTTTAAAACATGTAAACCACACTATATCCAAAATCTGTAAATCCTGCATTGTAATCCTTATATAGAATAAACTTGATTTATTGATTGATTGATTGTCTTACTGATGTCACCATGTCATAGAACTCCAGTAGGTTTGTGACACAGGATTTCCCATCCCTGAAACCATGTTGGTTGCTGTTGAGATAGGTGTGTGTGTGTATGTATATGTGTGTACTCACCTATTTGTGGTTGCAGGGGTCGAGTCATAGCTACTGGCCCTGCCTTTTCGCTGATTTCCACTAGGTCCACTCTTTCCCTTCCCCATAAGCTTTATCATACCTCGCCTTAAAACTATGTATGGTTCCCGCCTCCACTAAGTCACTTTCTAGGCTATTCCACAGCCTGACTACTCTATGACTGAAGAAATACTTCCTAACATCCCTTTCATTCATCTGAGTCTTCAACTTCTAATTTTGACCTCTTGTGTCTTTGTCCCTTCTCTAGAACATCCCATCTTTGTCCATCTTGTCTATTCCACACAGTATTTAATGTGTTGTTATCATGTCTCCTCTGACCCTCCTGTCCTCCAGTGTCGTCAGGCCGACTTCCCTCACCATTTCTTTGTAGGACAATCCCCGTAGCTCTAGGACTAGTCTTGTTGTGAACCTTTGCACTTTCTCTAATTTCTTGACGTGCTTGACTAGGTGTGGATTCCAAACTGGTGCTGCATACTCCAGTATGGGCCTGACATAAATGGTATACAGTCTTGAACAAATCCCTACTGAGATATTTGTACACTATCCGTAGGTTTGCCAGGCGCCCGTATGCTGCAACAGTTATCTGATTGATATGCGCCTCAGGAGATATGCTTGGTGTTATACTCACCCCCCAGATCTTTTTCCTTGATTGAGGTTTGCAGTCTTTGGCAATCTAAACTATATTGTGTCTGTGGTCTTCTTTGCTCTTCCCCAATCTTCATGACTTTGCATTTGGCAGGGTTAAACTCAAGGAGCCAGTTGCTGGACCAGGCTTGTAGCCCGTCCAGGTCTCTTTGTAGTCCTGCCTGATCCTCATCCGATTTGATTCTTCTCATTAACTTCATATCATCTGCAAACAAGGACACTTCTGAGTCTGTCAATTCCATTATGTCATTCACATATACCAAGAACAGCACAGATCCTAGGATTGACCCCTTTGGAACCCCGCTTGTCACAGGCGCCCACTCTGACACCTCGTCACGTACCATGACTCGTTGTTGCCTCCCTGTCAGGTATTCTCTGATCGATTGCAGTGCCTTTCCTGTTATGTGTGCCTGATCCTCTAGCTTTTGCAGTAACCTCTTGTGAGGAACTGTGTCGAAGGCCTTCTTGCAGTCCAAAAAAATGCAGTCGATAAACCCCTCTCTCTCTTGTCTTACATCTGTCACCTTGTCATAAAACTCCAGGAGGTTTGTGACATAGGATTTTCCTTCCTTGAAACCGTGCTGGTTGTCAATTATACACTTGTTTCTTTCCAGGTGCTCCACCACTCTCCTCATGATGATCTTCTCCATGACCTTGCATACTATACACGTTAGTGATACAGGTCTGTAGTTAAGAACATAAGAACATAAGAAAGGAGGAACACTGCAGCAGGCCTGTTGGCCCATACTAGGCAGGTCCTTTACAATTTATCCCACTAACAAACATTTGACCAACCCAATTTTCAATGCCACCCAAGAAACAAGCTCCGATGTGCAAGTCCCTCTCAAATCCAACCCCTCCCACTCATGTACTTATCCAACCTAAATTTGAAACTACCCAAAGTCCTAGCCTCAATAACCCAACTAGGTAGACTGTTCCACTCATCAACTACCCTATTTCCAAACCAATACTTTCCTATGTCCTTTCTAAATCTAAACTTATTAATTTAAATCCATTACTGCGGGTTCTCTCTTGGAGAGATATCCTCAAGACCTTGTTAATATCCCCTTTATTAATACCTATCTTCCACTTATACACTTCGATCAGGTCTCCCCTCATTCTTCGTCTAACAAGTGAATGTAACTTAAGAGTCTTCAATCTTTCTTCATAAGGAAGATTTCTAATGCTATGTATTAATTTAGTCATCCTACGCTGAATGTTTTCTAACGAATTTATGTCCATTCTGTAATATGGAGACCAGAATTGAGCTGCATAATCTAGGTGAGGCCTTACTAATGATGTATAAAGCTGCAGTATGACCTCTGGACTTCAGTTGCTTACACTTCTTGATATAAATCCCAGTAATCTATTTGCCTTATTACGTACGCTTAGGCATTGCTGTCTTGGTTTAAGGTTGCTGCTTACCATAACCCCCAAGTCCTTTTCGCAATCTGTATGGCTAAGTTCTACATTATTTAACTTGTAAGTGCTAGGGTTATGGACACTCCCGAGCTTCAGAACCTTGCATTTATCTACATTGAACTGCATCTGCCACTTTTCTGACCAAGAGTAGAGTTTGTCTAAATCCTCCTGAAGTTCCCTAACATCTACGTTTGAATCAATTATCCTACCTATCTTCGTGTCATCGGCGAATTTGCTCATATCACTAGTAATTCCTTCATCAAGATCATTGATATATATTATAAACAACAACGGGCCCAAGACTGATCCCTGTGGAACGCCACTTGTTACTGATCCCCACTCGGATTTAACCCCATTTATGGACACTCTCTGCTTCCTGTCTGTGAGCCATGTTTCGATCTACGAGAGCACCCTTCCCCCAATGCCATGAGCTGCCACTTTCTTTAACAGTCTTTGGTGCGGAACTCTATCAAAAGCCTTACTAAAATCTAAGTAAATAATATCAAATTCTTTATTGTGGTCAACAGCCTCAAAAGCTTTACTGAAGAAAGTTAATAAATTAGTTAGACAAGACCGGCCTCTTGTGAATCCATGCTGAGTATCCTTAATCAAGCTATGCTTATCGAGATGGCTTCTTATAATCTCAGCTATAATTGACTCTAGTAATTTGCCTACAATTGAGGTCAGGCTTATTGGGCGGTAATTTGACGGTAACGACTTGTCCCCTGTTTTAAAAATAGGAACCACATTAGCCATCTTCCACATATCAGACACTACACCTGTTTGAAGAGATAAATTAAAAATATTAGTTAATGGTTCACAGACTTCCATTTTCCATTCCTTAAGAACCCTTGAAAAAACCTCATCAGGACCCGGTGACTTATTTTGCTTCAGTCGGTCTATCTGCTTCACAACCATTTCACTAGTGACTTTGATGTTACATAATTTATCTTCTTCTGATCCACTATAAAAATTAATTACCGGAATATAATTAGTGTCTTCCTGTGTAAAAACAGAGAGAAAATAATTATTTAAAATCTAGCACATTTCATTCTCTTTGTCAGTAAGATGCCCATAGTTATTTTTAAGGGGACCTATCTTATCTCTGACTTTTGTTCTATAGACCTGGAAAAAACTTTTTGGGTTAGTTTTAGAATCCCTAGCAACTTTAATTTCATAGTCCCTTTTAGCTTTTCTTATCCCCTTTTTAATGTCCCTCTTAATGTAAATATACTGATTCATAAGATGACCCTCGCCTCTTTTGATACGCCTATAAATTCCTTTCTTATGCCCTAGTAGATATTTCAGCCTATTATTCATCCATTTTGGGTCATTTCTATTTGATCTAATTTCCTTATAAGGGATAAACGTTCTTTGAACAGCATGTATAGTGTTCAGAAAACTGTCATATTGATAGCTCTCTTCGTTACCCCAGTCAACAGATGATAAGTGTTCTCTAAGCCCATCGTAATCTGCTAAGCGAAAATCTGGGACTGTTACTGAGTTATCCCTACTATCATACTTCCATTCAATTCTAAATGTAATTGATTTGTGGTCGCTAGCACCCAGTTTCTCTGAAACTTCTAAATTGTTAACAAGGGATTCATTGTTTGCCAGAACTAAGTCAAGCAGGTTATTACCCCTTGTAGGTTCTGTCACAAACTGCTTCAAAAAAACAATCCTGAACTACTTCTAAGAAATCGTATGATTCTAAATTCCCAGTCAAGAAATTCCAATCAATATGACTAAAGTTAAAGTCTCCTAGAATTACTACATTATCGTGCCTTGTGGCCCTAACAATTTCCTCCCATAGTAGTCTCCATTGGTCCCTATCTAAATTTGGGGGACGGTATATCACACCTAAAATTAATTTTTCATGCCCCTCTGAAAATTCTATCCAAACAGACTCTGTATGTGTTACTTCAGACTTAATACCCGTTTTTATGCAACAGTTCAAGCGATCTCGGACATACAATGCCACCCCACCCCCCTTCCCGACACTTCTATCTACTTGGAACAATTTAAAACCCTGAATGTGACATTCTGCAGGCATGTCCCGACTTTTTGAATTAAACCACGTCTCAGTAATGGCAAATACATCTATGTTACCTGCACTAGCAACTAGTCTCAACTCGTCCATCTTATTCCTAGCACTGCGACTATTTGTGTAATAAATATATAATGACCCTCCTCTCTCTTTACCCTTCCTGCTCCTTTCTGTTATTCCACTAAACCTATTACTGTCCTTGTCAATTAGTGCCACTGGCTTTCCAATATCCACCTCATTTTGCCTATTACTAGTTGTCCTAGTACTCATGTTACTACCCTGCGACTTCACAGTTTTCCCGCCAAAACCCATACCACTAACTATTCCTAGTTTAAAGACCTAACAACTCCCTCCACTGCAGTTGCCAGTGCTCCCACCCCAGACCTAGATAAGTGAACCCCATCCCTGGCATACATGTCATTTCTGCCATAGAAGAGGTCCCAGTTGTCAATGAATGTTACCGCATTTTCCTTACAGTATTTGTCCAGCCAGCAATTGACACCAATTGCTCTGGACAACCATTCATTTCCAACTCCTCTCCTTGGCAAAATGCCACATATGACAGGTTTCCCACCCTAATTATCTCTATTGCTGACCTATACCTGCTAATCAGGTCCTCACTCCTACGTCTGCCAACATCGTTGCCTCCAGCACTGAGACAGATAATAGGATTCTCCCATTACCTCTCATGATGTCATCCAGACGGCTAACAATATCCTTCATCCCTGCCCCAGGAAAACACACTCTCTGCCTCCTACTCCTATCCTTCAAGCAGAATGCCCTATCCATGTACCTAATCTGGCTATCCCCAACAACAACAATGTTTTTACCTTCCTTGGCGTCGTCCGTCGTGATGCTCCGAGTAGTCGACTCACATTCGCCAGGTAGCATTACACCACTTGTAGAATTCGTCAAGACGTTCTCGATGGTCTTCGTTGGGG
Source organism: Cherax quadricarinatus (assembly GCF_026875155.1). Taxonomy (NCBI): domain Eukaryota; kingdom Metazoa; phylum Arthropoda; class Malacostraca; order Decapoda; family Parastacidae; genus Cherax; species Cherax quadricarinatus. The sequence continues at coordinate 7,512,792 of NC_069474.1, read as the reverse complement.
TTTCTAGGGATGTCTTACTCACGTCTGCCAATGCTTCTTTGGTGCTCGTTGTGGCATTCCCAGTAGAACATTCACATTCGTCAGGTAGCACCGAGAATGAGTTGGAAGTTTCCACGGTAGTCTTCTGGTTTCTCGTTATTTCTGCCTCTCCAACCGTTTTCTTGATCTTCAGCTTGGCTCCATGTTGCCCGGCCACTGACCAAGCTCTCCTCTTAACCTGGGGACTCACAACAGAAGGATTACTACGAATCCTCTTGTTCTCCTCCGTTAATCGCCGTATGGAGCTCCATCTTAGCAACTCTGAGCTCTTCTCTCAGCTGCTGGTAAAGTTGCTCAAGAGAGGGCATCCTGGTACAGATTCACAGAGAGCACACAAACAGGTCTTCACAGAGCTAAGTACACGTCACCACTGCTAAGTACACGTCACCACTCAAGCTAAGTACACGTCACCACTGAGCTAAGTACACGTCACCACGTCTGTCTCCCTTTTTAAAAATTGGTACTACATTTACAATCTTCTGTACCTCACAGAGTTGCCCAGTTTCAATTGATGTGTTGAAGATCTTTGTTAATTACACACACAGTATCTCTGCTCCCTCTTTAAGGACCCACAGAGAGATGTCTGGTCCTACCGCCTTTGAGGTGTCAAGTTCGCATAGCAGCTTCTGCACCTCCTCCTTGGTTATATGTACCTCATCCAGCACTTGCTGGTGTACCTCCCTGTTCTGATTTCTTGGAGTCCTACTGGTTTCCACTGTAAATACTTCTTTAAATCTCGTGTTGAGCTCATGACATACCTCTCACTCGTTTCTTGTGAACTCCCCATCACCCTTCCTCAGTCTGATTACCTGGTCTTTGACTGTTGTTTTCCTCCTGATGTGGCTATACAGCAGCTTCGGGTCCGACTTGACTTGTCATTTTCATATTGTTGCTGAGCCTCCCTTCTTATCTGTACATATTCGTTTCTGGCTCTTCGGCTAATCTCTTTATTTTAATTAGTTCTCTGTCTTCTGTACATTTTCCATTGTCTAGTACACCTAGTTTTTCCCTCCCTACACCTATGGGTGAACCAATGACTCGTTCTGTTCTTCCCATTATTTCTGTTTCCCTTGGGAACAAACCTCTCCTCTGCCTCCTTACATGTTGTTGCCACATAGTCTATCATTTCTTGTACATGTTATCCTGTCAGTTCCCTCTCCCACTGAATGCCTTGCAGGAAGTTCCTCATGCCTGAGTAGTTCCCCCTTTAGTGGTTTGGTTTTTCCTAACCTATTCCTGCTACTCTCTCCACTTAAACCTCAACTATGTAGTCGAAGCACAGAACCACATGATCACTAGCTCCCAGGGGCCTTTCATACATGATATCCTCAATGTCCGAACTACTCAAGGTGAATATAAGGTCCAGTCTTGCTGATTCATACTCTCCTCTCTCTCTGGTAGTGTCTCTAACATGTTGATGCATGAGGTTTTCCAGTACCACATCCATCATCTTGGCTCTACATGTTTTGGGACCCCTATTGGGCTCCAGGTTTTCTCAGTCAATCTACTTGTCATTGAAATCACCAAAAACTAGTAACTTTGCTCCCCCCATGTGTGCTGTCCTGGCCACCTCGGCTAGTGTGTCGACCATTGCTCTGTTGCTCTAATCGTATTCTTCTCTTGGCCTCCTGCAGTTCTGTTGTGGGTTGTACATTGCTGCAATTATCACCTTATGTCCCTTAGACTGGATTGTTCCTACTAAGTAGTCCCTTTCGCCCATGTGATCCATTCCTTCCATTTTCTCAAAACTCTACTGGTTTTTAATGAGCAGTGCAACTCCTCCTCCCCCTCTCCCCCCTCTGTCTTTCTTGAGGATTTGGTATCCGGATGGAAAGATTGAATCTGTTATTATTCTGGTGAGTTTTGTTACTGTGAGTGCTATTATGTCTGGGGATGTCTCCTTGATTCTTTCAGCCACTCCTCATACTTATTTGTTATTCCATCTGCATTTGTATACCAAACCTTCAACTTACTTATTTGTTATTCCATCTGCATTTTATACCACATCTTCAACTTCTCTTCTAAGACTGCGATTTGGGAGGTATGTTGGGGTTGGGGAAGTGGGAGACCTGATAAGGATCTATGGGTAGTTGCTGTGAGGGTGGAGTTTGTAATGCAGTGGTTGGGGGCATTGGATATGGCATGGGTGTTTTGGTTTAGAGTGTTTGGTTGCACTGGGGTTGACCTGGTTGGGGGGCTTCTATAGGAAGTTGTTAGGGAGGCTGTATTTGATCTTCTTCCTTGGTCTGGGATCTCCTGTCAGTCTCCTCCATCCACTCTCTTTCCTCCTTTCCCCCATCTCTCTCAGTTTCTGCCTTTCTTCTTGTGTTCTGTTGTGGTCAAGATACACCTTCCTGTATGCAGGCATGTCCCTAAATCATGCTTTCTCCTGCAGGATCCTGTTCCGAGACGATTCTGCCTTGAAAGTCACTTTCACTGGCCGGGTCCTTTTTTTTTACAAACCCCCCTATTCTCCGAAAATTTTCCAGCTGGTCATGTCGTCTTCTCCTATTGCTTTTATGATGCTTTCAATTGTTTTTTTTTCCTTGTTATTTGCTTCATATGTTTCCCATTCAACTTCCTGGAGCCTATGCACAAAGACTGACCTCACCCTTTCATTCTCCCACTGCATATCCTTGTGTATCCACTCATTCAATTTAATTTCCTCCATTACATCTTTCCTTTCTTCAGTTCCACTAGCTAATGTACTTGGGCTCAGTGGCCTGTCATTTTCCCTTCTTGGCTTTCCCTGGGCTCTGCTGTGGTCTGTTAGAGCCTCCACATATAGCTTAGCTCTTTCATTTATTACAGTCTCCTCTGATAGAGCTTCTACATACAGTTTTGCTCCTTTCCCTACAGTCCCCTTATTTGTGACTGAGGTAGCAGTCTCTGATGTCAATCCCAAAATGTTCTTTAGTTCTTTAGGCTGTTTCAGATTTTTCAGTTCCTCTTCTAAACTCTGTATCCTAGCCTCTGCTGCTTTGACTTGCACCTTCCACTTCCTGCTTTCCTTATCTATCCTCTCTTCCATTCTCATGCTAAGTTCTTCTAGTTTCTTTTCCCATTCATGTTTCTTTTTTATGAGCTCTTCTGCCCAATCTTCCTTTGCAGATTCCTCCTCCAGTCCCTTGGTTTTCCTTCCTGCTCTCTGGCAACCCATTTTTGTTTTATTTTGATTGCCTCAGAGTGGGAAACCTATGTAATTATGAGTGTTAGGTTAGTAGTGTGTTTGTCAGTGTTGGGGGGCTAGGTAGAGGAGAGACTGTGGCTATGTGGGAGAAGGGTGGGGAGGGGGATTTAGGGGGGAATATGGAGAGTGGGAAGGAGGGAGAAGCAAGTGGGTGAATGGGAGAGAGAGGGGGGGTGGAGGGAGAGGTGGGGAGGGGGAGGGTGAAAGAGGGAGGTGTTGGATCAGGGGAAGGAGTGAGATATTGGTGGGGAAGGGGAGTGTATATGTGAGTCTGGATATGTGTGTGTGTGTGTGGTGTGTGTGTGTGTGTGTGTGTGTGTGTGTGTGTGTGTGTGTGTGTGTGTGTGTGTGTGTGTGTGTGTGGCATGTGTGTGTGTGTGTCTGTGTGTGTGTGTCTAATTGTGTGTAGAATTATGTGTGGCTTTATTATGTGTCTGAAAAGTAGGTGAATTGTGGGTTGGAGTGTAATGTGGAGTCCCAGTTGTCTCTTGCCTGATCACAACTTCTTGTGACCTGACCCCCACCCTCCTGGGACTTGACCTGCACCTACTTACAATGTTTCCATTTATGCTTGTTCTGCCACCTAGCTTATAGTAACTTACTCGCCTTGTTCAATGGATTACCAATTGCTATTCCTTATTGAATACTTGAGTGCCTATTCTTTATTGTGCTATGAGAGCTGACCATTCACAATCAGCTAGGTGGTTAATTGGAACCTGAAACCCCACACCCATACAACCACTCATAGGTGAATACAGTACTTGCACTGCAGCTGTAGCAGCCAGTAGATTGTCCAGCTCAATGTGACGTCCTGGCCAAGATCCACCTCAATTTTTTCTCGTTATATAATGTACCCTATTCACTGTATTTCTCTCACTGGTCACACGATTGTTTCACTTTATTATACTTCTTGGGTGACACGTGGCAACGTCACCTGCCCTGCCCGCTCTGACTGCGCACCACTTTTTACTTTCTAGATCTCTTACAAAATTGCGGCTCTCCCTACACTTATGTGGCTCAGGCAGATTATAAATCACTTCAAGGAATTGTTCACTACCCTAGCACACTTAGCTACCCTTCAGATCACTTGGGTAGCCCTCGAAAACACTTATATTCTCAGAGCACGGAAGGCATGACTCGCGCACGCACTGACTATACTGTGTGTGTGTATGTGTGTGTGTGTTTGTATGTGTGTGTGTATGTGTGTGTGTGTGTGTGTGTGTGTATGTGTGTGTGTTTGTGCGTGTGTGTGTGTGTGTGTGTGTAGTTAGTGTTTGCAGTGGAAATATTGACGGTAAAATCAGAGCTGAGACATTTTTGGTTAATGAACGGAAATTATCATCATAAGAGAGGTCAGACAATTGGCTAGAAATTAAGAATAAGTAAGTAGGTAAGTTTATTCAGGTATACACAAATACAGTTACATAGATTATCATACATAGCAGCACATGTGTAGAGAACCTTGGATAACCCAAAAAAGTCAGAGTAAATATTCCATTGGGGTTCTTTGAGAAGAAATGTTTTCAAAGACCAATTTAGGGAGAAGTGGATATTTATATGATAACATATTTATATAAATTTAGGTATTTTGGATACATTTCAAACAAATCTCATATATTAAGTTATTGTTTCCTTCTAACTTATATTTGTTTGTTCTCAGCAGGCGTGAACAATATTCCAGAGCGAGTTTGTTCCCATCCTGTCATCTTATTAAACATCTCTTTGGAAGCTGTGTTTGTGATGTCTACATCGCAGTTAGGGATGCAACCCTTACTAGCTAATAGTCTGGCTGCTATCCTTGTTACCAGAGTTGCATGGCCCAGTCTCCTGAAGCCTTTCTCTGTCCCTAACATACCCAGAGTACCACAAACGGTGGGAGAAATCCAAGATACAGGTATTTCATTGTCTCCAGCGTAGGGTAAATTCTGGATGTCCAGGAACACTTCCTTTGTTACACTTGGATCAAGGTACACACCGACCGCTGGCACATTCTCAGTCAGCCTCCACATGAGCTCCTCTGGTATATTCTTCAAGTAGGTGTTCTTCAGTAACATATGTTGCAGTCCTGCCTTCCCCAGTCGACAGACACGGAAACCTGACCCACATCTGCAGAAATGTAGACAGTGGTCAACGATTATGAAATATCTTGGTAATGACCTGTTCTGGGTGGAATGTTTAATATTATTTTCTAACGTAGTTTCCTCAAAAACTTGTAGATGAAACGTTACATTTTAGAAAAATTTAAATATCTACAAGTTACATTTCTCAAGAGAATATAAAATTCTAAATTCTTTTGGATAAATTTAATGATGAGTGCGAAGTGGTTGGTAAAAATGTGGGAGAAATGAAGAGGATACATGGGCAAATCTAGATTTTATTAATGACGAAATATTCAGCCTCTTCAGAAAGCTTTTGTATCTAAATACATGAGGGACTTTTATACTAGAGAGAGGAAAAAGTAGAAAGGTTATTTTAAGGTTTTCAGATCATAAGCTTTAATAGGTGTTCACTCTCTTAGTCATGAAGCCATAGAAGAGATGCAATAATTAAAGACAACATAAGTGGGCAGGGACCACTAATAGAAGTAGGTAAAGCAATAGAGTCAGAATATCAAAATAGTCCTGAAGACAATATCTTTTCTAACAAGATTCCAATAGGTAGATGTGATAGACAAGTCAGACAAGGCTTTTTTCTACTGGAGACAATAGTGGGAGAGGTAATTCAGAGGATTTTCAATCCGTTAGTTGTGATAGACGTTCAGTTTCTTAGCTTATAAGCAATCTCAAGCAGAGAGATGATGGAGAAGAGGTTTGCTAGTTATAAACATCATAGATGGTTGTGAGTCACTACTGGAAGTTGGTCTTTGTCATTAGGGAGCAGTCAGGTTCACGCGAGCAGTGCAAAAAAAAATCGAAAAAATATGAAAATGGAGTTATTGTTACCAAAAAATAGCTGAACTTTCTGGCTACACTTTGGTATAATTATTATCCTTGTACGATGTTTCTAAAAGGAATTACAACCATTTATAACAGGCATGGTGACAGTGCTGACGCGACATAGTGCGCAAGAAGCGCTGACTCAGCTTTGTTGACGTTTTTGTTACGTTTTTCCCCGTGTTATTTTTATCGTTTTCTTATATCTTTATGTCTAATATAATACAAATTCACCATCTGAGATCATGCCAGAGTGGGTGGAGCTAATATGATCAAGTAACCAATCAAGGTACCCTGGGTATATTGCATAAAATGGCCGACACCTCCAGCCAACAAAATATTCCATACCCACGCTAATATCAATTATAAGGCTTATTTATCTATCACAATTGATCTATTATGACATAATGCAATATAATAATAGCATATAAACATAAAAAGTACACCTTAAAAAAAAATATATAGCATAATATGACGCCCCAAGGAAAAAAATTCTATCGATATTTCCCCTAAAGGTGAAGAGAGGGTCCGACCTCTCTCATCAGTGATGATAGAAAACGGATTTACAATGGTTAACTGTAATAAACACTCGTAGGTCGCGGAAAAAGTGTAAAATAAGGCGAATTTTTCGGGGAAAAAAATTATTTCCCGGGTAGCGGGGTTGCCGCGCGCTTCGGCCTATATCTCGAAAGTAACTTATTTACCTATTTAGGGGGAATGCATCCTTATTTATGAATTAATTGACTTGATTTTCACAACAAACATAGGAGAATGATTGATTTACACGAACATACGTACCTTTCTGAACTATCCCAAATATTTTTAGATTTATGTGGGAAACAAGACCGACATCTTCCAATATGACAAAAAAGTTATGAAACTTATTTTTTTTAGCATGAAGATAAGGTTTATTTTAGAAAAGGTACGTAGCTCATGATGGAATTAGAGGTGTTCTATCAGCAGCAAGTGTCAAAACCACTTTTCCAAGTACCGCTGAGAAGGACTCCCCTGCCAAATGCAATTTTTCGTAAATTTTGCATATTTCATTTACTTTTTGGCCGATATGATTGAAACTTCAGCACAGGATGTTTTATATAAGCTTCTAATAGTACACCAAAAATGAACGTAATCGGTTGAAAAATAAAGAAGTCGATATGTTACACCTGACTTCCCCCTTAGGTAGACCAGAGGTTTACATTAAAGTTTTAGAAAATATCATCAATATTTTAGAATATATCATCAATATGCTGCCTTGTTATATAAATATCATTACAATAAGGGTAAACAGTACCAACTAGTTGATGAATTTGACACATGTGCGACACCTGTTTATCTCAGTTGACGAGACACAATGAACTTTATCATTCTAATGCACAGGCAACTTTTGCACTGGACAAATTTGTAGAAGTGAAGAGGTAACTTTAAGGTGGTAAGTCCGTAGCCTTGATAAAAGGTGTTCAGTTTCTTAGCCTTGATAAATAAACGATGCTATGAGAGGGGATTGAACTTATGGCAATTGAGTCATGAAACTACAAGCCTCGCGTAGAAAAATGTTCAGTCCCATTGCCTTTATCTCTGTAAAACTGAAGCATGAGAATGGAGATATTCTAGAGCAAGAGGAAAGGTGCAGTAGTTGAAAACAACATCATAGATGGGTAGGTGCCACTAGTGAATTAAGTCATGCTAACAAGTATGGTTAGAAGTTCATAAAATTCCGTGGTGTTACTGTTTCAGAAGAGTATTGCAACATTAATATACTGCAACACTGATAAGTTGATGAGTAAACTCATGTGCAACACTTTGCTATCTTTACTGACATTATATTTTACCTTCATATCTGGCTTTTTCAATCTAATACAAAAGCAACAAGTGGATACCACTCACTTGTGATGATGTTTACAACTGCTGCAACTCGCTTGATGTTCAAATGCATAACTCTCCATCTTCATGTCTTTATGCTGGATGAATGCCAAGGGAATGATCACCTTGTAATGAGGCTAATTTACTTTATGCCTTTTATTGAGGCTCAGGAAGTTAATACCTCGAAATTACCTCTCCATCTCTTTCACTGTTGCCAGTATAAAAGTTGCTACTGTAAAAAAAGTGCTGTAGGGATGAAAGGTGTGTGAATGAAGATGCTCATGTGCTGTACATGTGTCCAGTTCGTCAACCTGTTAATTAAAGGAGAAGTTAGTAGTAATGAAGGGAAAAGATGACCTTGAGGAAGGTTGTAGAAGGAGGCTGTAAAAATGATAAGTGCGACGACTACCTCAACACATTAAGTAAGAATACTCTCATTGTTGGGAATTTGCAGATTAAATATATACAAAGACAGATCACAATGAAACTGGTGCAGAAGGGCGACATGGAGTGTTTCCCTGCAGTTGGTGTAGTTAGCTGATTAGATAACATCATAAACCATTTCACGGGTGGGGATAGAACCCGAAATTAGAGAGTCTCAAAACTCCGGACAGTCGCATTAGCCACTGGACCAGCTAGGTATATTAAGATTCATCCAACTAGGTATATTTCTACACAATAGGAAGGTTAGCATAGGCACCACTGTGACCATAAATGCAAATTTTTACAGAAGAATCTCCCATTACAATGGTCGTGACGAACTCTACCTCAAGTCCCCTTAAAGCCATCAACATGACTCACGAAATTGTAATAACAAACCATACCACGAGGAGACTTGAGCTGGAGTTCATCATGGCCAGACTAGCTGGAGATTCGTCTGTAAAAACTTGCATTTTTGGTCACAGTGGTGCCTGTGCTCTCCTTCCTATGGTGTAGAAATATACCTAGTTGGATGAATCTTATTATGGCTAGCTGACCCAGTGGCTAACACGACAGTTTGTTTGCAATCGTGTCATCACGATTTCGTGAGTCAAGTTAGATAACATCATGTCAGGTAAGAAGGATATTTCACTATTGCAGGTAATAGAGATGAATACTGAGGAGGTTTTCTTACTAAACACAGGATAGCTACTGAATAAATTAGGCCAAAATAAGAGAGCCTAATGTGTCTTTTATTTGCCTAGAAGAGGAATTAGTGTAGATTGTTGGCTAGACAAGTACTGCAAAAAAAAAAAAATACTCATTAACAACTTGGAAAGTTTCTGTAGAAAACATGACATGTATGCAAGGGATGCATTTTTTTCTGGAGAAAGGTGACAGCATTAGTTCATCTGAACAAGCTGTTGCTTAATAATGGTGGAAGATAAATGTATGAGTGTGTAGGTGAGAAACAAAGAGAGAGAAGTTCTAACAGTGAAAGGAGCAAGAAATACCAGGAAATATTAGAGAAAATTTTAAGAAACAAGAAAGCTCATAAAATGTTTGGATATATAAATAATGATTGAGTAGCATCACAAAAATAGACAAGAGAGGTAAGGCGAGAGCTTCATAGCATCTGGTATATAAAGTGCAGAAGAGAAAGAAATATATTAAACTAAGACTAGTGACATGTTCAGGAAACACAGATGTAGTTGTAATAACTGACACTTAGTTCAGTATGAAGAATTGTGACATTCCTTGTGAATACCACATTTTTTTAACACATGGGCCATCACTCACCGAGGTTCCATGTACACAAAAAAATGAAAAAAAAAGACATTCTTCATCTCTCAAACAGCTGTCTTGCCAGAACTGAATACACATTATAGTTCAAATAACCCTCTTGAAATCAACATCCCCACTTTATTTTTCAGAGACCAGGCCTCTCCAGGACTAAGGAAAGGTTAATTGATTTTCCGTTCACGAACGTTACCTTGTTCACAATATAGATGTATGTGTAATATAGCACAAACAATATAGCTCATAATATAGCAGCACGTCTTCCTAAAAAAATCAATCACCTGCATTCACTTTGATATATTGCTAATACAAGCCAACTGAATGTTCAACACACAGCACTCCAACTCTTCCTAGGACCATCAATACTCCCTGGTGTGGGTAGCATCCTGGGGGCAATATTGAAAGACCACAATTGAAATAAGACAAAAAATACTCCATGATATATTGACTTTCTTGGGTTTTCCTGGGTGTCTAACCCTCCAGGGTTAAAAATCTTACCAAAATCTTATAGTATCATATAATACAACATTCGTTATTCTATTCCGTTCCATCTTCTGTAAATTCCAAAACCACATTAACAACTCCTCATAACCTTGGTATTTTAATTCCTACCCTCCGAATCCTCTGTATAATTTTCCTACCATTATTAGAAGACCAGAAATGGAAGTCAAAATATAAATAAGAACAAAAAATATGAGACTAAAGCTACAATGGCTTCAAGGAGCATCCGATATGGCTATACAACAGCTTCTGGTCAGACTTTGCTTTCAGTGCTATGTTGTTTTTGTATTATCGCTGGACCTTACTCCTTATCTGTGCAAACTCGTTTTGGCTCTTCGACTTTCTGTTTAAGTTCCTGTGTTCCTTGTCTTCTATAATTTTTTCATTCTCTAGCACACTTAGTGTTTACCTCTCTACACCTTCTGGTGAACAAAAGGCTCGTTCTGGACTTCCAATTATTTATATTGCCCCTGGAACGATCCTCTTCTCTGCCTCATGGCAGTCCATCAAATTCTTTTCATTTTCCCACCAATTATATTTCCACACTGAACCTCTTGCAGGAAATTCCTCATGCCTGTGTAGTCACCACCCTTTGTGTGTGTGTGTGTGTGTGTGTGTGTGTGTGTGTGTGTGTGTGTGTGTGTGTGTGTGTGTGTGTGTGTGTGTGTGTGTGTGTGTGTGTGTGTGTGTGTGTATGTGTGTGTACTCACCTAGTTGAGGTTGTAGGGTCGAGTCCAAGCTCCTGCCCCCGCCTGTTCACTGGTCGCTACTAGGTCACTCTTCCTGAACCATGAGCTTTGTCGTACCTCTGCTTAAAGCTATATGTGGATTCTGCCTCCACTACATCCCTTCCCAAACTATTCCACTCCCTGACTACTCTGTGGCTGAAGAAATACTTCATAACATCCCTGTGATTCATCTGTGTCTTCAACTTCCAACTGTGTCCCCTTGTTGCTGTGTCCAATCTCTGGAACCTCCTGTCTTTGTCTACCTTGTCAATTCCTCTCAGTATTTTGTAAGTCGTTATCATGTCCCCCCTATCTCTCCTGTCCTCCAGTGTCGTCAGGTTGATTTCCCTTAACCTCTCCTCGTAGGACATACCTCTTAGCTCTGGGACTAGTCTTGTTGCAAATCTTTGCACTTTCTCTAGTTTCTTTACATGCTTGGCTAGGTGTGGGTTCCAAACTGGTGCCGCATACTCCAATATGGGCCTAACGTACACGGTGTACAGGGTCTTGAACGATTCCTTATTAAGATGTCGTAATGCTGTTCTGAGGTTTGCTAGGTCCCATATGCTGCAGCAGTTATTTGGTTGGTGTGAGCTTCAGGAGATGTGCCTGTTGTTATACTCACCCAAAGATTTTGTTCCTTGAGTGAGGTTTGTAGTCTCTGGCCCCCTAGACTCTACTCCATCTGCGGTCTTCTTTGCCCTTCCCCAATCTTCATGACTTTGCACTTGGTGGGATTGAACTCCAGGAGCCAATTGCTGGACCAGGTCTGCAGCCTGTGCAGATCCCTTTGTAGTTCTGACTGGTCTTCGATCAAATAAATTCTTCTTATCAACTTCACGTCATCTGCAAACAGGGACACCTCGGAGTCTATTCCTTCCGTCATGTCGTTCACAAATACCAGAAACAGCACTGGTCCTAGGACTGACCCTTGTGGGACCCCGCTGGTCACAGGTGCCCATTCTGACACCTCGCCACGTACCATTACTCGCTGCTGTCTTCCTGACAAGTATTCCCTGATATGTACTCACCTATTTGTGGTTGCAGGGGTCGAGTCATAGCTCCTGGCCCCGCCTCTTCGCTGATTGCTACTAGGTCCTCTCTCTCCCTGCCCCATGAGCTTTATCATACCTCGCCTTAAAGCTATGTATGGTTCCCGCCTCCACTACGTCACTTTCAGGGTATTCCACGGCCAGACTACTCAATGACTGAAGAAATACTTCCTAACATCCCTTTGATTCATTTGAGTCTTCAACTTCCAATTGTGACCTCTTGTGTCTGTGTCCTTTCTCTGGAACATCCCGTCTTTGTCCACCTTGTCCATTCCGCACAGTATTTTATATGTCGTTATCATGTCTCCCCTGACCCTCCTTTCCTCCAGTGTCATCAGGCCGATTTCCCTCAACCTTTCTTTGTAGGACAATCCCCGAAGCTCTGGACTAGTCTTGTTGCAAACATTTGCACTTTCTCTAATTTCTTGACGTGCTTGACTAGCTGTGGATTCCAAACTGGTGCTGCATACTCCAGCATGGGCCTGGCGTAAATTGTATACAGAGTCTTGAACGAATCCTTACTGAGGTATCGGAACGCTATCTGTAGGTTTGCCAGGCGCCCGTATGCTGCAGCAGTTATCTGATTGATGTGCGCCTCAAGAGATATGCTCAGTGTTATACTCACCCCCCAGATCTTTTTCCTTGAGTGAGATTTGCAGTCTTTGGCCATCTAAACTATATTGTGTCTGCGGTCTTATTGGTCCATTCCCCATTCTTCATGACTTTGCATTTGGCAGGGTTAAACTCAAGGAGCCAGTTGCTGGACCAGGCTTGTAGCCTGTCCAGGTCTCTTTGTAGTCCTGCCTGATCCTCATCCGATTTGATTCTTCTCATTAACTTCACATCATCTGCAAACAAGGACACTTCTGAGTCTATCCCTTCCGTTATGTCGTTCACATATACCAAGAACAGCACAGGTCCTAGGACTGACCCGTGTGAAACCCCGCTTGTCACAGCCGCCCACTCTGACACCTCGTCACGTACCATGACTCGTTGTTGCCTCCCTGTCAGGTATTTTCTGATCCATTGCAGTGCCTTTCCTGTTATGTGTGCCTGATCCTCTAGCTTTTGCAGTAACCTCTTGTGAGGAACTGTGTCAAAGCCCTTCTTGCAGCCCAAAAAAATGCAGTCGATCCACCCCTCTCTCTCGTCTTACTTCTGTCACCTTGTCATAAAACTCTAGTAGGTTTGTGACACAGGATTTTCCTTCCTTGAAACCATGCTGGTTGTCAATTATACACTTGTTTCTTTCCAGGTGCTCCACCACTCTCCTCCTGATGATCTTGTCAATTACCTTGCATACTATACACGTTAGTGATACAGGTCTGTAGTTTAGTGCCTCATGTCTGTCTCCCTTTTTAAAAATTCGGACTACATTTGCCATCTTCCATACCTCAAGGAGTTGCCCAGTTTCAATTGATGTGTTGAAGATCTTTGTTAATGGCACACACAATATCTTTGCTCCCTCTTTAAGCCGGCCTCAGGTGTGTAACTATAAATATAAATGGTTTGTGTGATGGCGTGAAACGTGAGTACTTTAGCGTGTTTTTGAATAGATATAAGGTAGACGTTGCTTTTGTGCAGGAACATAATTTTAAGCTTGGTTACCAAGCTTTTGTGTTGCCATCTGAGTGGTTCAAAGGGGGAGTGGGTATGTTGATCACGGAGGCGAGCCCGTTTGTTTTGCACAGGAATGAGGGGGAGGGGGAGGGGGGGTCAGGTATTACGAGAAACAAAGGGGATGAGTGCATATGCGGACAGATGGTATGAGGGGTATTGGGAAAGTCGTGGGGTGGATGGGGAGGTTCTCGAGCAAGTGTGCGGGTATGTGCCATGCAAACTGAGGAGGACTTATCGGGAGGAACTGAGTAGGGTCATTGAAAAGGAGGAAATACGGAGAGCCCTTATGGACATGAGTAAGGAAAAGGTGCCCGGGATAGAAGGTTTGCCTTCTAAGGGGATTCCTAGTTAGGTTAATGAATGCAATGAAAGACGGAGGTAAGATGGAAGAAATGCAGGCAACGGCAGAGGTGGTGTTGGTTTCTAAGGGGAAAGAGAAGAGTATCCTTGTGGATTACCGAGCCATTTCGTTGCTATGTGCTGACTATAAATTGTTTGCAAAAATCCTGGGGAATAGGCTTAGATGTGTTGTGGGGAGGGTGGTGTCTGAGTCTCAATTTGGGTTGCCAGGTATGTCAGCGTTCGAGGGTCATGGGATCATCAAGGGGTTCGTGGAGGACATGGAAGGGGGAAGGGGGGGGTTGGCATTGGATTGGCAAGGGGCGTATGGCAGGGTGGAAAGGGGAGCTTTTCAGAATATTCTCATTAGACAGGGTATTGAGTAAGAAATTGTGGGGCGGGTGGATACACTGTACTCGGGAGTGAAAGCGTGGGTTTGCACCTTCCCCACACACCCATGGGTGTGTGGGGAAAGCAGTCAGCATGGGTCGCTGTCTTAGGCAGGGTTGTCCAATATCACAACTATTGTTTGCATGTATTCAGGATCCTTTTTATAGGATGGTGGAGGACCGTCTAAGAAATGGAAGAAGGGATGGTGTGTGGAAGCCTTGGCCTGGGTTGGTAGGTTACGTGGACGATACAACTATTCTGGTGTGTGAGGAGACGAGGTTAGAGGTTTTGGGAGAGGTTGTACACATGTTTGGGGGAGCTACTGGGATGAAAGTAAATCTGGAGAAGTCAATGATAATGGGGCTGGGAGAGTGGGCAGGGAGAATGAAGTGGGGATGTGATATCATGCAGTGTCAGGCTGTGAGTCTGAAAATATGTGGTGTCCTATATGAGGCTGAGCTGAGCGCTGCAAGGGTGGACAATTCAAATAGGATGGTGGAACAGGTGCAGCGATGCTTAGGAATGCTGCAACCTCACCGTTTAATCCTTAGGCAAAGATCATTTGTGATGAATGTATTATTATATAGTAAAGTCTGGTGTGTTTCGGCAGTGTTGACGTTGACAGGAACGGCGATCATGAGTATTCTCAGAATGGTGTTTAAATTCTTGTGGGGTTCTGGGTGCAACTGGTTGTGACGGGAGGTAGTGACATTGCCGGTATGTAAGGGAGGGTTGGGATTGTTGGACTTGAGAAGGTGCATGAAATGTGTGTTTATTAAGAGGGAAGTGATGTGTGTAGGTGGATGGCAGGGGGGCAGCTAGATAAGGTACATGATCACCTACGGAACTGGTATGGGTGAGTGGAAATGAAGGAATGTGAAATGATGTTACATGCCTTAGTGTTAGCTAGGAAACCGGGAAAGATAAGGCTGGGAATTTTGTGTAAATTGTTAGAGGGAAACGTAGTGGCACCGGTTGAAGGGATCTACCCTATGAATGCATGGGACGTAATATGGCAAAGAATCAATAAATTAAGGATACGACCTAAGGCACATGAGGTTATGTATCGCTTCCTATATGGCATATTGCCATTGGGAGCAATGCTCCGGGATAAGAGGGTCATGGAGGGTGGGGGTGTGGCATATGTAGTGGGGAGGAGACTGCGTGTCATGTGGTCTATTTTTGTGAAGGATTGGAGTGCATAAGGGCATGGATGAATAGGGTGGTAGCAAGGGTGGGGGTCAAGGTGTGTCGGTATTGCGAGCGTTGAGTCTTGATATGGGTGGGGTGGATGAGGATTTAGCAAGGGGTTTAGCATATGTAATCGTGGACTACATATATGTTTTGTGGGTTATGAGGGGGAAAGAGGGTGGGGAAGTGCGACGTTTTATCAAAAAATGTGTCGCAATAGAGACATATATGGGAAACGATGGGGTGAGGCTTTTTCTGAGGGTTATAAAGGGCTAACAATAGGGAATTTATTGGTGTTATAACAGGTGTTTAAACTGCAGGGGTGAATATGTTGATGCATGGGGGAAGTCAGGGGTTTGAAATGGGCTGACCTCTTAGGGTGTGAGTGATGGGTGGATGGGCATGAGTGGAGGTATACGTGTGTAAATGGTTGTGTTGGTGTGAAAGGACTACTTATTGTTTAGTTCCCTTGTGGGGAAGGTATAAATGACAGGTTTAATATATGACATGTACCATTGTTAAACGATTTAGAGTTCTTGTCATGGTGTGAATGTTGTGAATTGTGAGAGTTTGGTAGTAGATTCCTTGATGGGAGAACATTAGTGCTGCAGGCTAATTGTTTATGTTGTTGAACGCCTATATATTCGTATTTTGTTACTGACCAAACCTGAAGCAATTTAACTGGAGGCGAATGTGTCGTACTTGTAATGGTCTTGCATGTGTAACTTTTAACTTATCTTGAGAGGGTCAATCTTTGACTTTGTTCTTTGAAACACTGTGGTTTTTTGTATATTTTTGTAATGTGGTTCCTGCATCACCATTGAAATGTAAATACCTATTATCAAGTCATGTGCAACAGGACCAGTGACCTAAATTAGTATTTAATGTACTCTTATGTATCGTCTAAGTCTCTAAAAAAAAAAAACTTTTTATATGAATGTTATGTTGTAGTTAGGCAGTTGCTGGCAGACACAGCAAATGCCTAGTTATGTGGAATGTGTGTTAATAGTTGGTATGTTTGTACGTGGCGTCTTAGTTGTTATAATGGTTTTTGGTATGGTGCTTCTAATTTCCTGTAATCACGTTGTGCCATGTGGAGAATCTTTATTCATGCCCTAGTATTGTATTCTTTTACTATATTTATACATCCTAGTACTTTTCCAATAATGCAGTAATGTAGTGTATTCAATAGCACTATAAAATGTAAACTGCACTTTATGCAATGTTGTTATAAAGCTTGAACTTCATGGCAGCTACATTAATGTTGATGTTTATAACTTGTAGGTGCATATTCCTCTATTTATAAAGGTGTATAAGTGTTTAGGAATGTAATGTTCATATTTGTTAATAGTTTGTAATTTCATGTTTTGTGATTTTGGTGTTGGTGTGCCACCAATCTTTGTAAATACTTATTCTTAAGTTATTGACGAGTTTATGGTATGATCTTAAAATTACGGATAATTAATGTTATGTTTCTTCAGAATGGTGAATGTGAATATATTTTTAATGTGAGAGGGGAGGGGAAGCATCAGCTGTGTGTCAGCACAGACAATAATAATACTTTGTATAATGTGGGGTTTGCAGGATATGTTGTGAGTTGTATGTTTGGTTGTAATACTGCCATTATGTATGGTGTGTTTATTTTCTGTACTACCTGGAGCTTACCTGGAGAGAGTTCCGGGGGTCAACGCCCCCGCGGCCCGGTCTGTGACCAGGGTTGTGATATTAGGAGTTTTTTTGTTAATATCCAGTATTATGATTTATTTTATTATACTTCTATGCCTTCTTGTATTTGTTCTATGTTTTAAGTAAAATATAAAAAAAAAAAACATAAGCTAATTTAATACGTCAAATAATATTATAAAGGAAGATATTTTCATTTTAGCTAATAATGACAACATCAGCAATATAAAATTATGTGAAAATATATTATATACATGACTATACAATATATACATTATTTCCCAATCAGACTATGCAACAGGTGCACCAAAATGAGATATCTCCCACTGCAGGGGCTATTAATTGCCGATATCTGCTTAGGTTCGCTTCGTAATATGGGAGGGTCATTCGTCTCTCTAACTGCAGGGCGAGAGGACGAGGCTACCCCATTTTGCCACCTGATGGTGAGTTGAGTACTTGGATACCAAGATGGTGGAACGTACGGGGCGGAGAATAAACACAGTCTGCATTGTGCTGGTTCATGGCACACTAAGTGGCGCTACGATGAACGTCCTACTCCCTGGCATCATAAGGGATGAATATGGTATTCCCAATGAGGAATTGTATGGTGTCGCTCTGAATGGATTGACAAGGATCTTCATGAAATTTGTACGAGCCGGCTTCTACACAAGAATCATCGAGAATTATCAAGAACAACGCATGAGTGTTAATTCAGCTGTGGATGTCGTTTTACATGACGTCTCTAAGTACTTCACATTGGTGAGGGTATGAAATGTACCCTTCGAGGAGACGGCGTATAGTTTACAGGAGTTTTTCAGCAGTTATGAGACAGTGCAGTCTGCAACCATGGGAGTTTGGAGGGATGGTTCATGTGAAAGGCTGCCGGAGGGCTCTTACTCCCTCAAAATATCTTTAACGAGGCCTATACCATCCTATGTTATGTTGGCCGGTTATAGGACACAGGATTTTGTGCACTATGCTGGTCAGAGGAGAACATGTCATTTGTGTAGCTCCTATGAGCACATGGCAGCCCAGTGTCCTCAGAGGCAGGCTCCTCGAGTTCCACGCCCTTCATCTGTGATTCAGCAGCCGTGCGACTTGGTGCCTGAGTCGGGTGCTTCGGGAGGATGGAGAGCTGACCTCTGGAGTGAGCAGGTCGAAAGGGAGGAGGCGGTGGCAGAGATGTGTGTCACTCTCCCAGGGGCGTTGGGGGAGACGAAGGTGACTCCTGAGGAATCTTCAGTCCAGGACGCTTCGACCCAGGATGGTTTACTAGCGGATGTGCTAAAGGATTTTTTGGATGGGGCGGAGTCCTGTGCAGAACGTGTCTTGAGTTTATGTGAGGACAGAGCACTGGAGGGACAACAAATCACGGAGAATGCCATGAATAAGGAAGGACTGGAGCATGTGGTGGATGTGGAGGTACACCAGGAGGATTCGTCTGATGTTGATATGTGTGTAAGCGGAAGTTCTAGGAAAAGACCTGCAGGGGCATCAGAGATTGACGAGGTCTTCACCCCGGGGCAGAGGCCAGGGAAGAAATCTTGGGCAGCGGTGGTGGAGCCAATTGCACATAGTGGTAGAGGTGCTACTGAGTTGCACAGTGGGAGAGGAAGGGTGGATTAGTGCACAGGAAAAAACGAGTGAAAAAGCAGGTTCGCGTAATGTGAAAAGTGCAGTGAGTAAACCACAGCGGCATAGGAGAAAGCTGCCCCTTCTTTAACATTCAGATGTGTCACACTTAACGTTAATGGCCTTCAGACAGAGGTCAAGAAAGTTTAGTTGGTGTTGTTTTTATGGAGGTTTGATGTCTAAATTTGTTTTTTGCAGGAGCATAATCACAGAGCTGGATGTGAGTTGAGGTTGAAAGGATATTGGACGTATGTTAGCAGTGATTTGCAGTTGAAGGGTAGGGTAGCAATGGCGGTAAAGGAGACCAGCTCCTTGCATCCCATGGGTTGGGAAGAGGGGGGTGGGAGGGTAGTGAGGATGGACGGTGTCTGGAGTGGGAGACGGGCTAGTTTCATAGGTGTTTACATGCCAGGGACTAGCAATACCAGGGTAAAAGTAGATTTTGTCAGGGAGGTATTGCTGTGTCACTTGAGAGGTTTGCCCGCTGTAACAGTAATAGGAGGCGATTGGAATTGTGTGATACAGAGTGGCGGTGTAGAACCGAGAGGGGTGGGTTGTGTGTTGGGTGTCCTGAGGGATGTATTGCAGGATGTTGGGGTTGTCGATGTGGTGGGAAGGGGGGGATACCTAGTGGAGCATACGTTCATCTGTAGGGGATATGAGGCGAGACTGGACAGAATCTATGTTATGCAGGCATAGATGTGGTAAGGGTGAGAGCCTTCGATATGGGGTTTTCTGCTCACAGGGCGGTGATAGCAGATCTATGTGGGATGGAATAGTGCGTATTTATTCTGGGTACTGGAAATTAAACGTAAAGCTTCTTAAGGAGGAGGGGAGGGGTCTTTTTTCAGTGATTGGTGGTTGCAATTTTGGCGGCTAGAGATAGGGCGATGGATCTGTTAGATTGGTGGGAGATGCAGGCTAAGCCTGAGATAGCGAATTTTTTCAAGGTTAGGGGACAGGAAGAGGCGAGGTGGAGATATGGGTTGCAGAATTATCTGGAGGGACAGTTGTAGGACTGTTATAATGGGGGAGGTGGTAGGAGAGATGACAAGGACAGTCTTCAGGGTAGAATAGCTGAATTACACAATGATAGGTTTGATGCAATCAGGGTTAGGGCAGGGTTAGAGGATGTATTCTGGGGTGATAAGCTGTCTGGGTGTGTATTACATAAATTTCGAGAACGTCAGACAGTAACCACAATATTACGATTGGAGACAAGACCTGGGGTGGGAGGTTACCCAGAGGGTCGGGTCCTATCCACCATGGAAAGTATGAGTCCTTATGCGTCCTTATAGTTGGTTTATGGAGAAATGGAGTAGGAGTGGGGGGTTCCTTGGAGGAGATTTCTGGAGGGGGGTTCCATAGTGTTTTAACTCAGCAGGATAGAGTGGGGTTGGAGGTGTGGTATAAATGAGGTTGAGGTGGAAGAGGCAGTTTTAGGGATAAGTACCGGAAAGACACTGGGGATAGACGGTATACCAAATTATTTTTATAGAGCACATTGGAGATGTATTAGGCAATGCTTTGTTGGAGTGTTGAATCATATATTAACTAGTGGGAAGTTGGGCAAATCGCAAAGTACGGGTGTCATAGTTTTGGTGCCAAAACTTATCGAGCAATATCTCTGATATGCGCAGATCATAAGGCTTTTGCAAAAATCTTGTGCAATAGATTGAAGAAGGTCATGTGGTCGGTGATACATAAGGGGCAGTTTGGAATTTCAGAGAGGAGTATGAGGGTAGATCATGGGCATATCAGGGATTTCCTCGAGGGTAGTAGTTGGGGGGGTATTCTAGGTCTGGATTGGGAGAATGCCTATGATTACATGGATAGGGATTTTTTGATTGAGAGTATGGTAAGGATGGGTTTTGGAGGGAGGGTGGTGGTATGGGTGGGGACTTTGTATACTGATGCATCGATGAGAGTACAGGTAAATGGTAGGTTGGGTAGTCCTTTAAGCATGGGGAGGAGTTTGAGGCAGGGTTGCCTGCTCTTCCAAATACTCTTTGCATGTATGCAGAATCCTTGTTGAGGCTGCGAAAGGAGGGATTGGGGGAGGGTGGAGGCTTTTGTGGGGGCATTGTGGGTTATGTAGATGATACTACTGTTTTACTTAATGATATAGAGGATTTATGTAAGGTGGAAAGGGTACTTGAAATTTTTGGGAATGCTACTGGGATGAGGGTTAATAAGCAAAAATCACGGTTGCTGGAGGTAGGTACTTGGGTAGGTGGGAACTTGCGGGAGGAGTTTGATTAGATAACTGTAGAAAGGCTCAAGATTTGTGTGATTTTGTATTTGGCAGATGCACAGGAGAGCAGGAGGGTTAATTCAGAAATGGTAATGGACAGAGCTTTGATTAGGCTTAGGAGTTTCCAGGCCAGTGAAGTAACCTTGCATCAAAGGGTTGTGGTGGTAAATACGCTGATTTATAGTAAGGTGTGGGGAGTGGCGGAAATTTATCCCTTAAGAAGTCAGGATATTATGGAATTACAAAGGAGAGTATTAAGGTATGTGTGAGGTTTTGGGAGGGCGTGGTTGGGCAAAGATGTGGTAATGACCACGGTAAGACATGTAAGATTGGGATTGATGGCATTAGGATCTAGGGCGAAGGTGCTCTATGTTAAGCAGAGGTACATACGGGCAGGGGGGAAAGGGGTCTTCAGGTGGAGGAGGTGATGGGGGATGTCCGTAAATGGAGGAGTGGCAGGGACTTAGTGGAGTGTGAAGATATGTTGAGGTTTATGATAAAGGTTTGTAATGTTAAAAAAGTCAAGGTAAAACAGTTGGTGGTGTGGGTCGTTGTCAGGAATCACTGTGGGGGATGACCGTGTATCCCACATATGATTGGCAGCTGATATGGGTGGAATTTAGTAAACTAAGGATACAGGCAAGGGTGAGGGAATTAGTATATAGATTTCTTATGGGGACTTTGGCATCGAAAGAGGTGCTGAGACAAATGGGTTTTGTGAGAGACATGTCATGCGGTTTTTGTGGGGAAGTTGAAACTGCTTTCCATGTAGTATATTTTTGTTCTGCTTTGGAGTTGGTGAGATTGTGGATGAAGAAGGTTTTCATTTTATTGGGGGGGGGTCAGATATCACCCCTTAGGGCTTCAATGTTAGATATGGGAGGGGTGACCAACGAGGTGGGGAGGGCTATCAGGCACATAATAGTTGACATAATAGTTGATTACTTGTATGTCTCTTAGGGGGTGAGGGATGTGGGGAAAACATTAGGATAAAAGTGTTGGTGGCGTGTTTTTATAGTACAGCGTGTAGGAACAAACAATTATATGGGAGACGGTGGGTAACTAGTTTTCCGGAGAGATATCGTGGACTCACTGTTGCAAGTTTACTCCGCTTGGTGTCTGGGTAAGGAGGCAAGGGGTTGGTCTCTTCAGTGGTGTGTTCTATAGGAATAATTGGATGCCTGAATGAGGTAGGTTGACTGAGATGCATAGTGCTGATGTGGGTAATAGTTTTGTAGGGAGCCGTCGGACGGTTGTGTGCCAGATATTGTGTGTATGGGTTTATTGTGGTGAATGTCAGGGGATGGTATGGCATAATCTTCTTGTCTTGTGTGCATCTGTCCTTGTTTGGTGCCGGAAGACTCCCCTGTTTTCAAGAGGATTGTTCTAGGAGGAGGCCTGGTCACAGACCGGGCCGCGGGGGCGTTGACCCCCGGAACTCTCTCCAGGTAAACTCCAGGTAGGTACCGGGGTATTAAGTGTAACGTTCTGGTGGAGGTGTGACATGAATGTAACATGACTTTGTAATAGCTCTGCACTTATGGCTGTTCATTGCATTGCAAGCAAAACTATAATTGTCACAGTTTTGATTATGGTGAGTCACTAGTCCTGGGGTATGAAGGTAAGCAGGTTCTATTATGTTAGGTTTGTTTTGTAGGTCGGTAGGCAGAGCAGCTGAGGGTAGGGGCATCTTAGTGATGCTGAACTGTTGGTTTCTGTTTTTTTTTTTTTTTAACATGAGGATGTGGTATAATGATTGGCATATTTGATACTTTGTTTTATAAATCATTTAAACCTGTGTAGAAGTATGTTGCCTATTGAGAGCTGTGTTACATGCAATATTATTTGGTAGTACCTGCTGAAGAAAGGTGAACCAATGTATAAAGGTTCCGGGGTATGTAGATCTTATGACTTTTGTAAACGCACAGTGTTACAAGTATGAGAGTTTTTGCTTATTCTTTTATCGTTATAAGCAGTTTTTTGTATAGGGCGTTATATTCATATGTGTATGTAGAGGATATGCTTTTTGTGTTTGTTTCTGGTGACAACTTTATCCTGTCATACGTTTTTTTAAAGTATAATTAAATGGGTACATTATAAACTCTGTACGAACATATATCAGTTATTTATGGGGTTTATACATATCTTTATATCTGTATGGTAGGTCATATATATATTGAATGTTAACCGTCAACATCAGCCTTGTGTGTTTGATAAGTGGTTGGGAATGTAGTAGTGGTCATAGATATGGCCCTGTACGGATTTATTTTTTTATTTCTGGCTGTCTAGATGAGTATGTGGGAACCATGGTCTTAAGTATTGTTCTTTTAGTGGATATAATATATATTTTATGTTATTTGGTGTCAAGTGAATTTGCACATTATTTCATGTATAATTCAGTCTCTTCTATTGAGTCAATTTTTTTTTTTTGGCATATGTATATATGTGTGTATATATATATGAATATATATGCTATATATATATATATATATATATATATCATTATATATATATATATATATATATATATATATATATATATATATATATTATAATATATATATATTTATTTTTTTTTTTATATTTTTTTTTTTTTTTTTTTTTTTTTTTTTTTTTTTTTTTTTTTTTTATAGGATGGGTCCACCTCTGGTGTAAATTGTGGGACCCATAGCCTCGGAGAAGTGGATAAAAAGGCTTCAAGGAAGAATATTTGGATTTCTTCCTGAAGCCATTTGAATATTCCACTTCCCCTACCACCCCATCTTTTAAACTTTTATATATATATATATATATATATATATATATATATATATATATATATATATATATATATATATATATATATATATATATATATATATATATATATATATATATATATATATGATTATAGGACTTCTACTTGTTTTATAATGCTTCCTCCTGTTTATTTGGGAGTCAGGATGTTTTTCTATAAACTGGTTGTGGTTATTCAGAAGTATTTGGTAATATCAATGTGTAAAATTGCATTTTGTTATTGGGTGTGTACTGACATTGTCTGCCACGGTTTTCTGCTATGTTAATTTGTCGGCTTGTGGGTTTTTTATGTATAATGTATATGTTTTTTAAATAAAATATAAAAATAAATATGGGAGGGCTAACACGAGAGCTTTCAGACCAGCAGTCTCGTGAAGCAGGTGTGGCACAGGGTTTGTCTCAGTGTTAGTCAGCTTTATTGGCACTTGAGTTAGCTAAAGTCAATCTCTAATCAACCAGAGAGCAGCATGCATTCCCAAAAGAAGAGTTTGATAGAGATGGAGAGTAGGCAGTGCCTTAAGTATCTCGTTTTGTTGAGTCTGAGCCCGAACAGTTCTTCGAGGCATTTGAAAACCAGGCTCGTGCACTGATGTGGCCTGTGGAGCATTGGGCAGCACTTGTATATACAGTGCTTTACAGAAAAGCCCTGGAGTCCACAGCTGCTTAGGATGATGAGTATTTTGGTGATTGTTAGGTTGTTAAAACATAGGTTCTTGGCGCATATCAGTGTATTCCCACCAAGTACAGGAGGAAATAAAAATTATGCAAGCATCAGCTAGATCAGTCTCGTGTAGACTTTGTAAAGCAACATTCAAAAAAAATTCACAGAGATTCATTATTGATTCATTAATTCCAAGCACTTATTATATGCCTTGGTTACATGACATTTTCAAGCCTGTAGTGATGTTTTTTTTGCTCTAACTTCCAGGTGTTTGCCTTCTATATTAATTTCCTCATTTTCACCAATGATGCAATGTATTAAATTCAACTTAATTAATAACACTGATTACAACTTACAACACTGATACAACTTACCTTTGAATAAATCCTAGCTACACTTGAACTTTGCAATTACATGTAAGAAAATTATAATATAAATTTTAGCTACACTTGAGCTTAGCAATTACACATACACTGATATAAATCTTGGCCAGAATTGTCTTATCAAATTAATATTGTAATAATTATAATCCACTACACATTAAGTAAATTTGTGAACTTAACATCCACCTTCTTTTGTCATTTCACATATAATTATTAAGTAATTAACTAATTAATGACTTCACTAATTACATCCAGTTCAAGAAGGACCAACGGGCAAATTAAATGTGGAAAATTACATTTACCTGAATGTAACTCACTATGTACCTAACAGTAAATGATAACAAAGATAATTATTATTTATCAAAGTTACATAGACAAGTAGGAATTTGGGACACCTAGGTCGCAAAAATGTCCCCCTTCGATACCTACCACTGTCACATCCACAAGTTGCTCTAGACCTATTAATTAAAAATGAAATATGTATCACCAGGAATTCTGGTAAATATATAAATTTGTTGACTGTATATTATTATTATAATCAAAAAAGAAGCGCTAAGCCACAAGGGCTATACAGCTGACTGTATATTAAAATTAATAAATGATTATATATATACACATTTACATAACAGAAGGAGAATATATCTTAATATCACTCACCAATTTGACTGGAGATTAAGGTGTATCATACTCAGAAAACCCCCCTGTCTACATTTATGATAATAATACTTGCCAGAACTATAAACATAAATATATAGACATGACTTAGCTGGGGGTAATATCCTGTTTTCATCTAATTACGGAGTCCTGTCCAGTCGCCTGATTCTCTCGTTATGCAGGAATGCACGTCCAACAATTTTGGCTCCTATTTGAGAAGTGTCAGCCCAATTTTACCTCTAGAGCACGAAAATTCTTCCAATTATTCACTAACGTTTGTGTTGTGTAGTTCAAACATGGCGAGTCTCTTCTGCGCAGGCGCAGAATTTCCCATTTTTTATGACAAATTTTTATTAAATACAGTATGTTACATTAATTTACATAAAAAATACAGTGTATTTTTTCTGGAAAATACATTATTTTCCACAGGGTTTGTTCTGAAACCAGACGCATATACCTGGTCAGTCAGAGTAGCCAGGAAAAGACAGGAGAGGTGTGTGTGTAGCAGTACCGGAAGAGCGGTGGCTGGAGCAGGACGTCATAAGACGTCATGGTCTTTGGTTAAGTATGTGGGTGATATTTGGGTAAGTTTAGGCCATAGGTTATTTTATTGTTTTTGTACTCTTGTGATTTTTACCTGTAAAGTCCTAGTATGTGGTGGCATGTTTTAGAGAGTACAGCTAATAATATTTTGCCTGCAGGCTAAGAGTCAGCAGAAGAGGAGGGGTGTGTCATCGAGCCCCACTGTTTATAAATATTTTAGCTAACTAGTACCCCTGTACTAGTGGATTTAGGTAATATTTTGTAGGTGACCTAAAGGATTACCTGGTACAGGTATACTAGTGTGTTTTATGTAATATGTAGAGGGTAGGTTGTATGTTGTATATGTAAGTTTACCATTAATATAGTTACATTTTTATAAAAGTGAATTTAAGAGCCCTTCCTGATAATTAATATAAGTATTGACTATATAGTTTTTTGTGAAGAAAGAAGCTTGGCCATAGGTTGGTGTATTTTGTTTAATATTTTAAACTCCCCTAGACAAGGCTTATACCCATAGGTGCCAGGTTATATTTGCTTAATGTAATAAATACGTTATACACTGTCCTTTCAGGAGACTTCGAAGGAAAGTTCAGGGGTTTGGGTGGGCGAGTTTGTTGGTGCATGTCAAAGATGGAAATTAAAACTGAACATAGGAAAGAGTAAGGTTATGGGGGTTGACATGAACCTGCCCTGCATGGGCCAGTAGGCCTGATGCAATGTTCCTTCTTTCTTATGTTCTTATGTACTTAGATGAGATGGGACTTAAACAGATGGCAGCAAAGAAATGAGTGAGATATTAAAGTCCTAGTGAGACTCGGTGTTTAGTGAGCCATTAGCCAGACTAAGTCAAAAACCAAATCAATTTTTTTTATGACCAAAACTCAAAATGTGGTCTATTCAAAAATCTCCGATATTATCCTTACACCATATGACTTCGAAAAAGCAATAAATGACATGCCGATGCACTCTGCCCCAGGCCAAGACTCATAGAACTCCGTGTTTATCAAGAACTGCAAAAGGCCCTTTTAACGTGCCTTCAGCCTTTTATGTAGAGGGAACATGGACACAGGTGGCATCTCACACTCGCTATAAATAACAGACGTAGCTCCACTCCACAAAGATGGCAGTAAAGCAAACTGAAACATGGGTTTACTTGGCAAACTTAGGGTAACATGGGTTTACAGTAGGCCATTCCTTCCCGCTCCAACTACTGAGGAAAAAAAAAAGGAAAGTATTAACACAGACTTTGCAAAAGCCTTCGACAAGTGTGACCAGGTGTAAATACGCACAATATGCATGATAAAGGAAAAACCAGGGAAAACTGGTAGATGGATCAAAATTTCCCAACAAATAGAACACAAAGATAGTAACATCTGAGGTAGCCACAGTGAAAAGCTCTGATCCACAAGACAGAGTACTCTCCCCCATCCTGTTCTTTATCCTCATATCTGACATAGACAGAGATTTAAGACACAGCACCATGTCTTCCTTTGCAGATGACACCCTAATTTACATGAGGGCATCATCCGTCGAAGATGCTGCAAGATATCAAGAGGACATCAAGCAGATCTTCAAATGAGCTGCAGGGATCAACACGAAGTTCAATGAAGAGAAATTTCAGTTACTCTCTTATGGAAAAATAAAGGAAAATAAAAATTTATCTGAGTATAAAACAAATTCCAATCGCATAAAAGACTGAAAAAACTGATGTGAAGGACCTGGGAGTGATAATGTCAGAGTATCGCACTTTCAAATATCACAACAATGTAACTACCACATCTTACAGGAAGATGTTAAGATGGGTAATGAGAACTTTAGAACTAGGGATACCCTGCCCATGATGATTCGCTTCAAATCACTTGTTATTTCTAGGCTGGAATACGTCTGCACATTTCCGCCCATTTCAAAGCAGGCAAAATTGCTGACCTGGTGATAGTACAGAGAGCTTTGAATGCTCATATAAATATGATAAAGCAACTAAATTACTTGGAACGGTTGAAATCCCTTGCTTGGACTCTCTGGAATACAGGTGAGAAACATTTATGATAATATTCATTTGGAAAACCCCAGAGACTAGTTCCCATTTTACACGAAAATCACTCCCACCACAGCAGAAGATTGAAGAGGAGCTGAGGAGTCTTTGGAGAAAAGAAGCAAAGGAAGAAGCATAGAAGTAAAGAAGGGAATGTATGAAAGTATAGTTACACCAATGCTCTTTTTTGGGTGTGAAGCGTGGGTGGTGAATGTTGCAACAAGGAGAAGGCTGGAGGCAGTGGATATGTCATGTCTGAGAGCAATGTGTGGTGTTAATGTAATAAGAACATAAGAACATATCAGCGAAGGAACACTGAAGCAGGCTTACTGGCCCATGCGAGGCAGGTTCGATTTTCCCACTGGCTTGAGCCAACGCCCTAACCTAGTCAAGTCAGGAAGGAGCACGGCTTCTGACCTAGTAGCACAAACTAGTCAGGTCCAATTCACACCTTCCCACACCCACTCATGTATTTGTCTAACGTATTTTTAAAACTACACAATCTTCTATGAAGATACTCGGAAGTTTGTTCCACTCGTCCACAACTATGTTACCAAACCACTGCTTTCCTATATCCTTCCTGTTTTCCATTTTATTTTTTTAGTAACACATCAGCTGATTCCCACCAAAGCAGGGTAGCCCGAGAAAGAAAACTTTCATCATCATTCACTCCATCACTGTCTTGCCAGAGGCGTACCTACACTACAGTTACAAAGCTGCAACATTACCCCTCCTTTAGAGTGCAGACACTGTACTTCCCATCTCTAGGGCTCAAGTCTGGCCTGCCAGTTAACTTGAATCCCTTATTAAATGTTACTTTGCTCACATTTCCTACAGCACGTCAATCACTTTCCCCACTAATTCTACCCTTTCTAGAGAGTGCAGATTCAGAGCCCTCAGTCTATCCTCATAGGGAAGATTTCTGACACACGGGATCAATTTTGTCATCCTTTATACTTTTTCCAGTGTATTTATATCCATTCTGTAATATGGTGACCAGAACTGCTCAACATCATATAAATGAGGCCTAACCAAAGATATGTAGAGTTGAAGAACAACCTTAGGACTTCTATTGTTTATGCTTCTTGATATGAAGCCAAGGATTCTGTTAGCTTCATTGTGAACACTTATGCACTGTTGTCTTGGTTTCAAATTACTGTTAACCAGAACTCTTAAATTCTTTTCACAATCAGTAATGTTAAGATCTACATTATTTAGTACATATGTGGTGTGAAAATTTATGTGGACTGCCTCCAAGTGAGTCGCCTACCCTGGCAAACTCTGTTGACACCGAGCTTTGAGGTGGGTACCTCAGCCTCACAAGTGGCTTATAGAACAGATTTTCACAAATGATTGGTATTGCAAGAAACCTCGCCTGCATGCACGTATAAAAGACTAACTTACTTGGTGTTGCAGCATATATCCTGATCTTCAACTTCCTAAGCCTAGCTTTAGCCCATTTGGACTTCCCCTTGGAAACCACGTGCAACCGGGAGCATTAATTCCTGCAATATTCAATCGTAATTAGTGTCCTGCTGCACCTCAGAAATTCTATACCCCAGAGGGTATATATCCCCTAGTATAACTATGCAGACTTAGACACTAGCTTCAGAGGGATCTGAGAACTGGTATTTAACTGGGCATGCTCTCTCTGTAGCACGCCGACCCCTCAGTTAACACAACCCACAATCTCCTAAACACTGGCCAGAACCAAGGGAAAAGGTGAATATCTCGTCTTACTGTGTGGGCTGAGGGAGGAGATCATCTACGGTACATCGAGGTGCCTCTACCAGATTTCCCCAGGTCTAGATGTGAAGACACGTTGGGGGCGCCGTCTGCTGTTCACGGCACGTCTTGTCCAGTCGGTTCTGTCGTAAAAGGGGCGCTATTCTGTCTTTGTGACCTGCGCCCGCTATTCAAGCTAGGGCTGCAGTTCTCCCTAGCTAACTTATCCTAGTGTTTGCCTAATTATCGCCTATTACTACCTATGTTAAGGTCTTAGGTCTACTTTACCCATTATCTTACAGATGCCTTAGTAAACCTAATTTTAGTGTACACCATAAAAACTACCTACTCCTTCCTGAAGAGAAAAATCTAAAAATTTAAAAATAAGCTTACCAACAACCGCCAACCAAGAATGCCTTGTTGGGAGGGTTTAAGGGCCGCTCGGCTCAGACGACCAGACGGCCATGCTGGATCTGAGCGGGTGGAACTATTTGGACCAAATAATTTCCACATCCTCCCGCCGGCGAAGGTAGGCGTAAGTCTAGATCAAGTCTCCCTCCCAAGGTCCCCCCAGGGGGCCCCTGGACTTGAGCTCCGTTCGACGGGTCGCCCGGGCCGCTCAGCTCGCTCAACCTCTGGTCTGATTTCCATGTCCCGGTCCCACCGTGTGGACCTCGAGAGGCAAAACCCTGTTGATGGGTCTTATAGTCTCGACACCCGTTCATTTCTCACTTTCACCATTCTCACCCCCCAGACTTGTGGTGGGTTGACACTACCAGCCAAGAGGCCATATCCCGGGCGCCCGGATTACTAAAACCAGGCCCCCTTCACTCAGCATCATCTTATTTGCCTGGGGGTCGGCACCATAGAAATGTTCCCGCAAGGTTGTCAAGTAATCCCTCCCCCCACCCTGGTTCCATTTGTCCAGGATTTTCACCAGTCTGTTGTGACTTCTGTCCCTTTTTTCATTGATGGGGGACCATCTGGCCCATAATAATCCAGCTCCTTGGAAGACTGACTAAAAATTTGGGGGGAAGGGCTCAATCCTTCTTCCAAACAGCATGTGATTGGGGGTGGGGAGCTTCTTGCTCGTCAATCCCATTTTGTACGTAGGTCAGAGGCCTGTTATTAACTCTTGCCTCTATCTCAACTAACACTGTCCTCAGTTCATCACAGCTACCCTCCTGCCATGAAAGACCTTCCGAATGCACCTTTTGACTGTGCCCACCAGGGCGTTCATAGAATCCCCCTTGCCGGGGTGCCCTGGGAGCTATGAACCCCACTCGCACTCTATTCTCTTCAGGTTTTCCCCGAACTTTTTTCCCGTTGTCCCTAAGTTTCCCCTGAAAACTTTATCGGCCGCCCTAAAGCTTGTGCCATTGTCCGGATAATCATCGCGGGCACGAAAAATCTGGCAGTAAACCTCCTGAACAACTTCACGAAAGTCTCTGTTGTCAATCTTCTGCCAACCCCAAATGCACCGCTCAAATATGGCACAAGTAAACGGGCAGACATATACTTTCTGGGGCCCACCCTCTCGTCTCCTGGGTTCTTCAATGTATAGCCCCAGTATAGTCTATTCCTACAGTCTCAAAGGGCCTGTCACTATGTACCCCTCCTGAGGCAGCGTGGTGGACCTGGGATGGTAGGGTCCCCCCATCGTACCGCCGCAGACCGTGAAAACTCTTAGCACCCTTTTGACGGCAGCTCGACCCTTCAGTAACCCATTAATTCTGACGTAGGCAGGTGAGGGTATCTCCAACCCCCCATGTAAGGTCCTCTGATGGGCATCTTGTATCAATAGCTCTGTCGCCCATCCCTCCTTTCCCAGCAGCACGGGATGTTTGGCCCCATAGCTGAGCTCAGATTTTTTGTATTCTTTCCCGCATCTTATTAGCCCCCATGATCTAGAAAAATTTCCCAATGAGTGAACCAATTTGCTGTTCCCTGAGTCGTCATCGTTAGACACGCGTCCTGATGCCATAACCTGCTGCCGGGTCGCAAGTACTTCCAGCACTCCGGGAAACCTCCCCCTTAGTACTGCCTTATCCAATATTCTCTGGGGACCCACTAGAGACAACTGTCGACCTTGGCTTACCTTGTCATGCAGTTCCTCACGAATCGAAATACCATTTCCGTGACTCCTATAAGTTTTCTCCACGAGGAGTAGCCCCTTTGGGGTCAAATAATTCAGTGTCGTGTTCCCCCCCAAAATGTACTATGCTGCTGATTGTCTCCACGAATTTCTGCTCCGGCCAGCAATCCCTTCCGGTAACCAGTCTGGGCCTTTGAACCAAAGCTCGCTTTTATCAAATTTCTGTGTGTCACCCCTCGGCTTATCAGGGCGGCTGGGTTTTGATCTGTAGGCACATACAGAATTGTTGACGTTGACGTAGTTCCCGTACTCCTTTACCCCATTCCTGACATAGGGGAGCTTAGACCCGTCATTCTGGACCCACTGTAAGGCCACCTCCGAGGGCTGTCCATACATAGGTGTGTCCCACCCCAGATTACTCAACACCTCCTCTACGTACTTACCCAGTCCCTTGCTCCCAACAACATCGCCGTAGCTCTAGCTTTGGGATCGGAGCAATCCTTCAGGGTTTTCACCCGCGCACGACTGGTGACCAGATTGACTTGGTCCCCGGCCACCAAATACGCTACTGCCCCCATAGGCCCTGGAGGAGGCATCACAGAAGACGTGTAAGTCATAATCCCGCCCGGTGCCACCGATGGACCTGGGGAATGTGAACTCGTGCAATTCCGCTAGGTCTTTTGTTAACCAGATCCCACTCCTTGGGAGACTGTTTTCTGGCAGTGGGTCGTCCCAACCTAGGTTCAGCTCCCAGGTCTGTTGCACTAGCATCCTCCCTCGAATGGGGATGGGTGTCAACAAACCCAAAGGATGAAGGCAGTTTTGCACTTTGCTCAGCAAAGACCTCCTGGTCAGCTTCCTTCCCCATCAGGCTTCCTCTTTAGCCTAAGTCTGTCTTCCTTGATTTCCCACTCCCGTCCCAACACCGATGTTACCTCAGGCACTGAGTAGCCAGTATAGTCACGTTCCACCATGCCCCGCAACGTTGGATTGTTTTTGTCACCCATTCTTCTCATGGCATGTTAGCCGAGAGCAAACTCCTGATTAGACTCTCGGGAAATGTCCCATCAACAGCCTTTCATCTGAGGTGGTACCCTGCATGTTGTCTACATAAAATAGGGTCTTCAGTAATTCTTTAAGTGGGGCTATTACAGTTCACAAAGGGGGTAGTCTGTGGTAGCCTGTAATTGGAATGGTGAACTGTGGCACCAAACAACACTGCCCTGAAACTATAGGTATCATACCCTTGCTTGGGCGCCTCCCCGTTAGCCAACCACAAGAACCTTGTGTAGTCCCTATCTGTGGCTGCAACCAATACGTTAGGAAGGCTTTGCTAATGTCTGCCGCATAAGGGGTACTGTTCCGTCCTGGGAAACTCAACAACACATCTGCTATTTCTGCGTCAGGGAGGGCCCTGTGAGCAGACAGTCGTTTTTAACGATGGCCTCGGGGGCTCGCCTGCGAGCTGCATTGAAGACTACCTGATGGAGTGGTTACCGACCTCCTTTGGGGACTGCCATGTGTGGAAGATAATGGTGTTTTCCCCAGGGCTGGCATTGGGCACTTTCTCGATGAACCCAAGGGCCACTGTTCCTTAATAATATCATCATATTTCCCACCAGACCCTTCTTGGGCAGGCTGTTCACCAATGAATTCAACTGAAACCCGTGCCCTCTTGAAATTAGTGGGCAGCGTTGGATGGCCCGGTTTCCTGGGAGTCGCACCAATACTGTCCGTCCCTGAACTGCACATGGTTCAAGTAATCTCGATTTCGTCTCTTCGGTTTCGGGGGGCGCTGGTCACCTTTTATCCCTACTACATCCCGGTCCCATAGTTTATGGACCGGCTCACTGTCGGGTATGCCAATTTGCGCCTCTGACAGGCCTTCGGCACACCAATTCCCAATCACCAGTACAGCCTCAGTCCCTGTAATACCTAGCCCTCCTTTCCCGGGGTCCGCAGGGAAGTGAGCTGGTACTCTGCCTCCTACGATGTACCCCGCTGGAGTCCTGTACAGGCCCACACCCTCCTTGATAACCCTTCTCGTAGACACGAACCATCTAGGTAATCCACTCCTACCAAGATGCCTACATTACTAACATTGTCTGTACAATGTCTGATTCGCTAGCTTCACACCCAACTCCCTCAAACGTTTGACTGCTGCAGCCATCCCCTAGTGGTAATGATATTGGGCAGCCTCTTCACCATTAAGGCTGAAATTTCCCGTCGATGCCCGGCAACCTGACCGTCACATTGACTACTGGATAAGACCTGCGTGGGACATCCCCACCAAACCCTTCCACCTTCATGTCAACTTTACAACTGTCTCCAGCTTCAACCTAGTTGCTAAAACTCTCCGCAAAGAAGGATCTCTGTGCCCCACTTCGAAGAACAAACGGGTTTTTTTCAGACTTCTTCCCCGTTCGCGACCACCGCCATTATGGGGGGCAAGGCCACCGAGCCTTGAAACGGGTCACCAGAACAAATTCTCGGGGCCGTACTCACCACACCATCGTACTTCTGACTTGTTCTTGCTCTCCCGCCCTTTCTTGCGGTTTGCTTTCCTTTAAATTGGCTAATCCCGGGATCATTAGGACACAGGCACTGTGGTGCTTTTCCCCTTCCTGCAGCCCCGACACTCCCTGAGCATTGTTACAGTCCCTGGCAAAATGTTCTCCACAACACTTGAAACAAAGTCTCAAAATCTCTTTGCCGTTTTAACCCTTTGGTTATAGGTGGTGAAGCTTGAACACCCTGAACTGCGTGTTCTTCATCACAAAACACGCACTGTCTCATACTGGCCGCTTTAGTGGCTTCTCCCTTTGGGCCCCGTGGGTGGAGGGCTCGCCCTGGGCATAATACGTGCCTACTTTAGTGGGAGTGGTTTAGGTCTATCTCTCGAATGTCTGGGGAAGTCGAACGACTTCTCCTTGGTAGGTAATTCTCCCCCTGACCTATGCTCAGGGGAGATATGAGTCCCCTAGCCCTTAATAATTTGGTTTAATCGTGAACCTATTCGTCCGATATTTTAAGTGTAACTCATGACTGTCGTGCTAGCCAGTTTTCCTCTGAATCACCTGAAGGACCATTTTGAATCATTCTCATCATGCAAATCTCTGAAACTATTGGCAAGCTCATAATCCAATACGGGAAATTCTCTAGACTTTGACGGTCATGTCGGCAAGCCCTAGATCCAACAACCGATAAAATTATAGCTACGTTTATCTCCTCAGTGTTTTCCAAACATGTCTTCTAATTTGGCTTTGGCATGTTGGGAATTAGTGTCAGTAATCGGGTAGTTTCCGGACCAGGTCTAAGGCTTTACCCTTGAGCTGCGACCCAAATACGCAACTTGACGGCAAACTGACAAATCATTTCTGTCATCTATCTGGCTCTAAACTGATCCCAGAAGCAATGTACCTGTTAAGGTTCCGTCAAAAAGTTGGTAAATTCAACTGGGGCAATCTGGGCAACACATTAAAAAGGTGTGCTGTTGTTCGTGTTCCTTGAAAAAATTTGCTGCCCCTGCTGAACCGGCCTTCAAAGTCTTTATTAACTGCCTGCAGAGTCTCATCTCTGCTTTACACTCTGCCCTTCGTTCGTCCCTAGTCTGTCCGTGCTACTTCGACTGTATATTCAGGGCTCACCTGTAGTATAGGCCTCTGTCTCATAAAGGATAAATGATCTCTCAAAGGCCTCCAGTCTTTGCTCCAAAGGTTTCAGGCAACTCTCTAGTTCCTCCCAGTCTAAAGTCCTGATCTTGCCTGAACCATTAAAACGGCCACCCTTTCACCCCTTGCTTTTGCTTCAGGCGCCCCCTTCATTATGGCTCCCATAGACCGCTTTAAATTTACTTAGAGCTGGGACAGCTGGTACTGCATCTTCACTAAACCCTAGTTGCGGTTTAGTTAAGATCACGGTGCTAATTTGTATTTCAATTAGCCCCCCACAGCAAAACGGTATTAGGGGAGAAAAACGAGTCTCAAGGCTTTTCAACAAGCTTAACAATTCCCTTTATTATATTGACTCTACTCTGAATCAAAAATGTACACTTTAGCTCTCAAATCCCAATCAAAATGTGTACGAGTGAAAGCTTAATCTAGCACTTAACGTAAATGCCAGCAAATAATTACAGGACTTAAACCCATCTCAGTTTTAATTCACAAATCCCACATTAACATGATCAAAGATGATGAAAAAACACAATAAAAGTGCAGTATACAAATTAAAACCCCTTGGTTAACACAAGTAAATTCAACAATTCAACTTGTGAAAAAAGTAAATGAATAATGTATGTAACCAGCTTGGCCTGTGCCCAGCTTACTCTGTCTAGCGTGGATGGTTTGGATAAGGTAAATCCTAACCTAGCTAGTGTGCTATAACTAAACCTGGCTTTATAAACTCCCTTAAATAATAACTAGGTTAAATCTGTCCAGCTACTATAACCT
This sequence comes from Cherax quadricarinatus, assembly GCF_026875155.1. Lineage (NCBI taxonomy): Eukaryota > Metazoa > Arthropoda > Malacostraca > Decapoda > Parastacidae > Cherax > Cherax quadricarinatus. Next base: position 7,476,324 of record NC_069474.1, on the reverse strand, counting down.
TTTGTAAATATTGCACAAGCCTAGCCAAACTGGGCTACCCGCAAATCCCCTGTAAGTAATTAACACACAAGTCTCCTAAATCTGTATTACTTTTTAATCACTGTAAATAATTTAAAATTCACAAGCTTCTCTAGCCTACCTGGCCTGCCTGTAAATTACTGCAAATAACAACTTCGTGTAAGTCAGCTTGGCCTAGCCTCTGTGTAACTTTGACCAGGTGTGGCTAACTTAACCTAACTTTTTTAAACTGGTTCCTAATGTGGCCTAGCTATGATAGCTTAACCTAACTCTTAAAAAAGGTTCCTAACTGTGGCCTAGCTATGATAGCTTAACCTAACTCTGTTAAACTGGTTCCTAACTGTGGCCTAGCTATGAAGCTTAACCTAGCTATTCCACATCCGGTTTTTCGAAGGACCACTTTGTGAAAAAATTGTGTGGAACCCCAAATGAGTCCCCTACCCTGGCAAACTCTGTTGACACCGAGCTCTGAGGTGGGGTTACCTCAGCCCCACAAGTGGCTTATAGAACAGATTTTCACAAATGATTGGTAAATTTCAAGAAACCTCGCCTGCATCACGTATAAGGACTAACTTACTTGGTGTTGCAGCATATATCCTGATCTTCAACTTCCTAAGCCTAGCTTTAGCCCCTTTGGACTTCCCCCTTTGGAAACCACGTGCAACCGGGAGCATTAATTCCCGCAATATTCAATCGTAATTAGTGTCCTGCCTGCACCTCAAAATTCCTATATCCCAGAGGGTATGTATCCCTAGTATAACTATGCAGACTTTGACACTAGCTTCAGACGGCTCTGAGACACGGTACTTACTGGGCATCTCTCTCTGTAGCACGCCGAGCCCTCAGTTAACTCAACCCACAATCTCCTAAGACACTGGCCAGAACCTACGGGGAAAAAGGGGAATATTCTCGTCTTACCCGTATGGGTGATGGAGGAGATCATCTACGGTACATCGAGGTGCCTCTACCAAATTTCCCCAGGGCTCAGATGTGAAGACACGTGGGGGCGCCGTCTGCTGTTCACGGCACGTCTTGTCCATCAGTGTCTGTCGTAAGAAGGGCGCTATTCTGTCTTTGTTTACCTGCGCCCCGCCATTCAAGCTAGGGCTGCCAGTTCTCCCTAGCTAACTTATCCTAGTGTTTGCCTACATTATCGGCCTATTACTACCTATGTTAAGGTCTTAGGTCTACTTTATCATTATCTACAGATGCCTTAATAAACCTAATATTAGTGTACTACCAGTAAAACTACCTACTCCTTCCCTGAAGAGTAAATCTATAAATTAAATAAGCTTACCAACAACCGCCAACCAGAGAATGCCTTATTTGGGAGGGTTTAAGGGCCGCTCGGCTCAGACGACCAGACGGCCATGCTGGATCTGAGCTGTGGAACTATTTGGACCAAATAAATTTCCACATGTGGCATGGTTATTTTCCTATCCAACATTTAGAACTTTGCATTTGTCTACAATAAAATGGATCTATCTGCCACTTCTCCGACCACTGCATCAGTCGATTCAAATCATTCTCGAGCGCTCTAATGTCCTCATTAGAATGAATTGGATGGCTTTTTTTGTGGAGTCATCAGAAATTTGCTTATGTCGCTATTTATTCCCTCCAGTATGTCGTTTATATAAATTGTGAGCAACAAGAGGCCAAACACTGACCCTTTTGGAACACTGCTTGTGACGTGCCCCCATTTTGATTTCTCCCCATTTATGCAAACTCTATGCTGCCTAGTTGTCAACCATGCTTCTTCCCAGGAAAAAGAATCCACCTCCTATTCTGTGTGCCTTACGTTTCTTCTGATGTGGACCTCTATCGAAAACCTTTCTTAAGTCCATATACACAATATTATATTCAATGCTATGATCTACCTCTTCAAATACCATAGTGAAAAAAAATAATAAATTCATAAGGCTTCTTCGTAAAACCGTGCTGAAATTCATTAATAAATTTATGCCTTTCAAAATGGCTACGAATTACCTCGGCAATTACTGATTTCATAAATTTTCCCACTATGGAGGTAAGGCTTATTGGTCTATAATTCATAGCTATGTGTGAAGGCTTACTCAGCCCTGTAACAACTTCAGTCAGTATTACTAAGGCTGGCTCCTCCTCAGGAAAATTAATGAATAGAAAAAGAACAAAAACTGACAAATATAAACACTTTCTATTTAGGAAATATTGAAATATAAAACACTTAATATGAATATTAATCTACTTTAAAGAAAATGAAAATGAAAATATAAATAACTGAATTCAATGCTAATTTAAAACTTGGGTGTCTGGTGTTGGTGACACTGTGTTGTTGAAATCGTATCCGTTGCTGTTGATGGAGGGGGGGGTCGCAGGTGTTGGTTATAACTCACTGGCTCATTCTAGTGGCTGTAAGTAATCTTTCCCGATGACAGGAGATCAGGTTCTTGACCCCTGTAATGATGAGGGGTTATGTACTGATTCTTCATATAAGTGCACAGGCAAGTAAATCCAATATGGGACGTCTCCAGAACGTTAGTCCGTCTCCATCAGTTTTACTGTTGATTGACAGGTGACCCTCTCTGTCATCCAAGCTGGAAAGATAGGCAGGTTACCACTGCTTAAGAAATCACTCTCCATAAGTACAATACTTAAAAGATGTGGTTGATATTACAAACAGTCAACTTAGAGCAAGACTGAAAGGACTAAGTTTATTATTGGTCAAAAAGTGAAGCTTTCAACCAATAAATCCATAGAAACAAGGCAGGATGTACTTACAGTAGTGTTGGGAGCTGTGAGTCGATGATTTACTGTTTGACCAGAGCCCACACGTCACCTTTCGGGGGGGGGGGGGGGAAGAGGGAGGGGAAGGGATAGTGGGAGCTTGACTTACCCTACCTTAACAAGTAGCCTGCAATGAAACTATTGTTACTATATACTCCCTCGCTACTCCTATCTACTGAACTTTTCCCTCACACTATGTAAACAGGTATTACATTTGCCATTTTCACTTTTTGTATGGACTATGGCAGTTTGTAGTGATATATTGAAAAAATTAGTCATAGGTATGCTAAGTCCCTTTGCAACCCTTGCAAACAATTCATCAAGGGCAGGGGATTTTTTAGGTTTTAATTTCTCTATTTGTCTGAGGACCATGTCATTATTCCATGTCATAATTCCCTTTTTGCTTTTTTTATTCCTTTTTTATACCTCTCGTTAATTGAATATATTGATTTCCTAACTGCCAATCCCCTCTTTTGATACGCCTGTATATGCCTCGCTTTTGACCAGTGAGATGTTTTAATCTATTGTTTATCCATTCGGATCATTTTTGCTAGATCTTATTTCCCTACTCGGAAAAAAAAGTTGTCTGGTCAGTTAGAACTATGCTCCGAAATACGTCATATTGGCAACCAACCAAGCGGAAGTTTGTGACACAAAATTAATTGCAGTTATCTGAGTAATTCCATTATACATTGAAACTCAGTGATTTGTGATCACTTTCCCCAAGCTTATCATTAACCTCAAGATTATTAATTAGTGATACTTTGCTGGCAAGAACCAAGTCAAGCAGGTTGTTTACTCTAGTTGGTTCTGTCACAAACTGCTATAAAAAAATATCCTGAATCATATCAAGATTTCGTGTCACATTGTTCTAGTCAATTTTTTGAATGTTAAAATCTCCCATTAAGGGATCCCTCGGGCAATTTCTGCGCGCGCTCGACCAAAAATCGAAAAATTATGGAAATTGAGTTATATATACCGAGAAATAGCTTAACTCTTTGGCAACACAATGGTACCAGAATGAATGTTCTACGACGTTTCTACAAGAAATTACAGTCATTTATATGAGGTAAGGTGACGGTGATATTGGTAGCGAGTCTGCTCACAGCCCATATATATTTTGGAAATTTTTCCTTGTTTTTTATCGCTTTTTCTTGCATTATACTTTCTAATATAATAACTGACTACTTGGCATCATAAAACTGAAGGCGGAGCTTATCCCTACATTTAGCAACAGTCATTAATCATATCATGATGCGCGGAAGGGTTGCCGCGCCAGGAGAAATCACTTCATTATTACGCTTATATCAGCTTATATATCAACTCTACAGCTTATTTATCTATCAGAATTGATCTAATATGATATAATAAACAGTCTAAATAATATACAAACATGTTATATACTCTAGACTGAAAAAAAATAGGCCATAATATGGCGAGATTATCGGGAATATTTCGATAAATATTGAGTTACTCCTCTCCGTGTCGTATTCTTTTGGTCTCTGAGTAAGAGAAAACGGTGTTTTGAAGAGGATAACTGCACTAGAACATCAGTTTACTAAGAAATACACCCAAACAAACGCGATTTTCGCGATTTTTTTTTTTTTTTTTTGAGACAGTGGGCCGGCCGGCGTTCTAGGCCTATATCTCGGAAGTGACTTATTCACCTAATGTTCCTATTTCTGCATTTATTACTTAATTAAATGGAATAATATTCACAGAAATTGTATAATAATGATTTCTCTAATTTTGTAAAAGCTAATTTTGGAAATATTCCAAATACTTTCGGAGTTATGTGGGAGTAAAGGGCAGATTTTTTGCAATATTCCAGGAACTAAAAAACTTTATTTTTTTTGTAAAATAAAGAAACGTTATTTAGAGAAAAGGCGTTGAGTAAAATTCGTATAAGCATTGCTCTCTCGGCGCCAAGTGTCCAAACAACCTTACGATGTCCCATATAGGAATAAATTTTGACACAAGGGCATTTTCAGCAAATCAGTCTTTTCTCAGTTGTCGTTTGAGGTATATTTTTGATAAATATTTTCGAGAATGAGTGAAAACGCTTTGTCTTGTGCACCAAAACTGGAGGAAATCGGACTCCGCCTTCAGTTTTATGATGCCAAGTAGTCAGTTATTATATTAGAAAGTATAATGCAAGAAAAAGCGATAAAAAGCAAGGAAAATTAAGGTGGTTTGGACATTTAGAGAAGACTAAAAGAAATAGAAAGACATGAAGAGTGTATATATCTGTTGAGTAAGGAATGCAGTGTAGGGACCGGTCTAGGAATGGCTGGAGGGAGACCGTATAGGAGGTTTAGTGTGCAATGGGACTTGGACTTCCAGCAAGTGTACATGAGCATGTTGGATAGTAGCGAGTGGGAACAAATCTATTTTATGACTTGTCATGCTTCTGAAGTGTGAGCAAGATAACAAATATGAAGGGATTCAGGGAAACTGACAAGCTGGACATGAGTCCCGATGGTGGGAAGTGCTGTACCTGCACTCTGAACGAGGGGTGTTTATGCTGCAGTTGTTTAACTGTATTGAAGGTGCACCTCTGGCAAGAGAATGATAGAGTTAATGTTGAAAGTGTTTCTTCTTTTTCGGGGTTATCCTGTCTTGTGGGTAACAGTCGATGTGTTAATATAGAAAATGACACTGACACAAACACACACACACACACACACGCGCACACACACACACACACACACACACACACACACACACACATACACATGCACACACACACACACACACACATACATATATATATATATATATATATATATATATTATTATATTATATATATATATATATATTATATATATTATATATTATATATATATATACATATATATATATATATTTATATATATATATTAAATATATATATATATAATATAATATTATATATATATATATATATTTACAAAGCAGAAGTGTTATAAGAAGAGCAGAGTATATGGAGAGTAAAAGAAAGGTGAAGAGAGTGGGAGAGAGTGCAAAAGGAGAGCAGATGAAAGAGTGGGAGAGGGCACTGTCAAGAAATTTTAATGAAAATAAGAAAAAAAATTTGGATGTGAGTTAAACAACTTAAGAAAGGCATAGGGAAAGTTGGATTTGTCAGTTAAAAAAACAGAGTAGGGGAGTTAGTAGATGGGGAGATGGAGGTATTAGGTAGATGGCGAGAATATTTTGAGAAACTTTTAAATGTTGAGGAAGAAAGGGAGACGGTAATTTCATGCACTGGCCAGGGAGGTATACCATCTTTTACGAGTGAAGAAGAGCAGAATGTAAGTGTGGTGGAGGTACGTGAGGCATTACGTAGAATGAAAGGGGGTAAAGCAGCTGGAACTGATGGGATCATGACAGAAATGTTAAAAGCAGGGGAGAATATAGTGTTGGAGTTGTAGGTACTTTTGTTTAATAAATGTATGAAAGAGGGGAAGGTACCTAGGGATTAGCAGAGAGCATGTATAGTCCCTTTACATAAAGGGAAGGGGGACAAAGGAGATTGTAAAAATTATAGAGGAATAAGTTTACTGAGTATACCAGGAAAAGTATACGGTAGGGTTATAATTGAAAGAATTAGAGGTAAGACAGAATGTAGGATTGCGGATGAGCAAGGAGGCTTCAGAGTTGGTAGGGGATGTGTAGATCAAGTGTTCACATTGAAGCATATATGTGAAAAGTATTTAGATAAAGGTAGGGAAGTTTTTATTGCAATTATGGATTTAGAAAAGGCATATGATAGAGTGGATAGAGGAGCAATGTGGCAGATGTTGCAAGTATATGGAATAGGTGGTAAGTTACTAAATGCTGTAAAGAGCTTTTATGAGGATAGTGAGGCTCAGGTTATGGTGCGTAGAAGAGAGGGAGACTACTTCCCGGTAAAAGTAGGTCTTAGACAGGGATGTGTAATGTCACCATGGTTGTTTAATATATTTATAGATGGGGTTGTAAAAGAAGTAAATGCTAGGGTGTTCAGGAGAGGGGTTGGATTAAATTATGGGGAATCAAATTCAAAATGGGAATTGACACAGTTACTTTTTGCTGATGATCCTGTGCTTATGGGAGATTCTAAAGAAAAATTGCAAAGGTTAGTAGATGAATTTGAGAATGTGTGTAAAGGTAGAAAGTTGAAAGTGAACATAGAAAAGAGTAAGGTGATGAGGGTATCAAATGATTTAGATAAAGAAAAATTGGATATCAAATTGGGGAGGAGGAGTATGGAAGAAGTGAATGTTTTCAGATACTTGGGAGTTGACGTGTCGGCGGATGGATTTATGAAGGATGAGGTTAATCATAGAATTGATGAGGGAAAAAAAGGTGAGTGGTGCATTGAGGTATATGTGGAGTCAAAAAACGTTATCTATGGAGGCAAAGAAGGGGAATGTAATGAAAGTATAGTAGTACCAACACTCTATATATGGATGAGCAGCTTGGGTGGTAAATGCAGCAGCGAGGGAGACGGTTGGAGGCAGTGGAGATGTCCTGTCTAAGGGCAATGTGTGGTGTGAATATTATGCAGAAAATTCGGAGTGTGGAAATTAGGAGAAGGTGTGGAGTTAATAAAAGCATTAGTCAGAGGGCAGAAGAGGGGTTGTTGAGGTGGTTTGGTCATTTAGAGAGAATGGATCAAAGTAGAATGACATGGAAAGCATATAAATCTATAGGGGAAGGAAAGACGGGTAGGGGTCGTCCTCGAAAGGGTTGGAAAGAGTTGGGAAAGGAGGTTTTGTGGGCGAGGGGCTTGGACTTCCAGCAAGCGTGCATGAGCGTGTTAGATAGGTGTGAATGGAGACGAATGATACTTGGGACCTGACGATCTGTTGGAGTGTGAGCAGGGTAATATTTAGTGAAAGGATTCAGGGAAACCGGTTATTTTCCATATAGTCGGACTTGAGTCCTGGAATGGGAAGTACAATGCCTGCACTTTAAAGAGGGGTTTGGGGATATTGGCAGTTTGGAGGGTTACGTTGTGTATCTTTATACGTATATGCTTCTAAACTGTTAAATTCTGAGTACCTCTGCAAAAGCAGTGATAATGTGTGAGTGTGGGGAAAGTGTTGAATGATGTTGAAAGTATTTTCTTCTTGGGGATTTTCTTTCTTTTTTGGGTCACCCTGCCTCGGTGGGAGACGGCCGACTTGTTGAAAAAAAAATATATATATATATATACATATATATATATATGCAAGGAATTCGCGAGAGCATGCGAAATATACACAAACACTGATCTCTGGCTGAAGGAGACTCGAACCTACGAACCTTAGGACAAGGTACGCAGTGCTTTAACCAATCTATATATATATATATATATATATATATTATATATATATATATATATATATATATAAATATATATATATATATACATATATACATATATAATAAATATATATATATTATAAATATATATATATATATATATAGATATTATATATATATATTATATATATTATATATATATATATATGCAATAAGATCAAAGTAAACAGGTGATTTCAGAATATGCAAAACAACCACTGTTAAAGAATAGAGAAATTCCAAGCGCTTTCGTGACTACTCACATTATCAATGAACAATAAAATAATCATAAAAGGGAAAGGGAAATAATAGGGCCTAGCCCACCCTCACTCTCATTTTCCCCAGAACAAAGCAACCCCTGACAGCGACTCATAATAAAGGGAATACTACAGGGCCTGCGGGCCCAAAACTAAGAGGTCCTTCACACACCCAATAACAACACTACCAAAAAATTTAAAGAATTTTAAAATTCTTAATTGTCCAATGTATTTTTAATTTTTCCCAAATTCTATTAATTAAATTGGATCAATTTATGAAAACCCAAAAGGGAAATATTCATATTTTTGTCAAAACTCTTTTTAAAAAACAAGATTCAGTTATTTCGTCGACAATGACTTGTTTGATAAAATTTTCTCAACTTTTTAAAAATTTTTTGGAGGGTTAAAATCTCTCATAGAAAAAAATTTGAGCTTGAATCTTGTCCAGTTCTAAGTAAAAATTTTTTTCTTTTAATCTTAGTTCGAGACTTACCAGTTTGACCGTAATAAACTTTATCGCAAATTTTAAAAGGGAAATTTTTATACATACACCATCAGCTTTTGGGGAAATTCTTCATCAACATTTTTTTTTATACTGATCAAGATTTTTAAATACACTTTATATTAAAAGTTTTTAAGAAAGAAGGCATATCCCCAAGCTTTCATGGTAAGGAGAAAAAACATATTTTTAGTTGAAAAGGGCGGGGTTGCCCCTTTTTGGATTGTAAAAAGTTCTTATAGAAAATTTAATAATTTATCAGTTACGTTTTTTTGGCTTTTTTCAAATCGTTACCTATTTCAAAAATTTTTTGGATTTTTTCCTCATCTAAGAACTCGGATACAAATACGTAAACCCAAAATCTCGATAGAAAACAACAGTTATTTTCTTCAAACCAACAGTAAAGTTTATAGAATCGGCTAAGCATTTAATTTTCCGGGAAAATGGGTTATCTACATTCTTTGGCATAAGACACAAAATATCACACTTATCGAACCATTTGCTCTATTGGGGAAAGGATTGTGTTAACACCCTAGTTTAAAAAATTTCTATTATAGGTTAAAAAAGAACGGTGAAAGGGGATTTCCCATTGCCATACCAAATTCTGAGGTAAAACTTATCATTAATACAAACTTTTATCAAAAAGCAAATTTTAATGATAAAAACGGGCAATGGTAAATCAAAATTTAACGAGTTCCTCAGATAAAAATTTAAGAATCATCACAGGAACTTTCGTAAACAAGGAAGAACATCAAAACTAACCAGCTAAATCATTTAAGTAGGAAAGGGACTTAATTTATCAACTAAATCTATGTTGTGCTTAATATTAAAGTTAGAAATTTTGCCAACAAAGGGCTCAAAATGCAAAAAGCCATTTGGATAATTTATAAAAAACTGATCCTAATGAGCAAATAATTGGTCTTACTGGATTCCCTGGTTTGTGTGTTTTTTTTATAAACACATGAAAGGGAAAAGATGGATTAGGGGAAGTAATTTTTTTGTTTAAATTTATTTTTGCCTTTCAAAAAAAAACACAAAAACCCGGGGGAAATCCAGTCAGCCCAAATTTATTAGCTTCATGGGTCAGTTTCAAAAAAATTACCCAAAAAGGCTTTTGACAAATTTTGACCCCTATTTTTTTGTAAAATTTCAAATTTTAATTTTAAAAAAACAACATAGTTTTATTTGATAAATTAAAGCTCCTTGACTGACTAAATGATTTTAACAGGGTAGTTTTTGAGGTTAGTTTTGAAACTCAAAATTTATGAAATAGGAAATGTTTTAAAAACCCCCCAAGAAACGTAATTGATAAATTTTTTAAAATTGCTAAAACTACTTTTACAATCAAAAAAGTTACAACTAGCCTTTTCAACAAAAAAATAGTTGGTTCTCCTTTCCATGAAAGCTTGGTTGATATCCTTCTCTCTTAAGACTTTTAATATAAAAATTTTTGTATTTAAAAATCTTGATACAGTAAAAAAACTTTTTATAAAGAATTCCCCCCAAATTGCTGACAGATGTGTCTATAAGATTCCTTGTAAAATTTGCGATAAAGTTTATTGTGGTCAAACTGGTAAAAGTCCGAACTAAGATTAAACAACATAAATAACTTAAACTGAACAAGATTCTGAGGCTATATTTATTCATGTGTGAGATTTTAAACATCCAATTGATATTCAAAAAGATGAGAAAGTTGTATCAAGCAAGTCCATAGTCGACAGGAATTGTGAAGGCTTACTCAGCCCTGTAACAACTTCAGTCAGTATTATCAAGGCTGGCTCCTCCTCAGGAAAATTAAAGAATAGAAAAAGAATAAAAATTCACAAAGATAAACACTTTATTATTTAGCAATGCAAAAATAAAATAGAGAAACATGAAGGTGTATTATATTTGAAAGATAAATGAAAAGTTAAATGAAAAAATGACATTTGAATTCAACGCTAATGTGTACAGTTTTACTGGGGTGTCTTGTGGGGGTTGCACCGCTTTCGAAATTTAGCAGTTTGTGATGATGTGGGGGGGTAAAGGTGTTGGTGAAAACCCCAACGCTATTCTCCAGAGTCATACCTTCAAAGTCAGCCCAGACAGGAAAGAAATTTTTAACACTACAAGATGAGGGGTTATGGTCGGGCTTCCCCTACGTTAATCGGGTAGGTAACCCAAAAAGTGACGTCTCCGGACTTTGCAAAAGCCCTTCCCTTCAACATTTCTCTTTGGGTTTGGGGCATGACCCGATCTACTTTCCAACTGGAAAGAGAGACGGGTTACCCACTGTTTAAGAAATACTCTCCATGATAAGTAAAACCTAAAAGACTGGTGATTTTCAAAAACACTAACATGGAGATCAAAACTAAAAATACTAAGTTTATTATTGGTCAAAAGAGAAGCTTTCAAACCCAAAAGTCCCTAAAAGGGGCAGGCTTTTACTTACAGTTTTTGCTGGGAGCTGTGAGTTGATGATTACGTTTGGGGAGGAGCCCCCCAAGTCACCTTCGGGGGGGGGAGAAAGGGGGGGGGGTAATGGGGCTAGACTTACCCCTTTCCCTTTAAAAAACAGCCGAAATCAAATACGTTTTCTATATACTTGCTCGCTACTCCTACTGTTGAACCTTCCATCACAGAATATAATTGAATCTTTTTTCTGAAAACAGTTTAGACAATAATATAATATTTTTTTTGGTTTAAAAAATTAGTTTAAATTTTTAATTTAAAGAATTGGGAAAAATTTAATAATGCATTGGACAAAAATTTTTTTTTAAAATTCTTTAAATTTTTGGGGGGGAATAGTTTTTTCCTGGGTTTTTGTGAAGGACCTTCAGTTTGGCCATGGGGGCCGCTGCATATTCCCTTTCTTTTCGTCGCCGTCAGGTGTTGCTTGTTGTGGGATGGATAGTGAGGTGTGTCAGACCCTTTATATGCTTCCTTTATGCATTACTTTTTTGTTTTATTGATATGTGAGAAGTCACGAAAACACTTTTGGGAAATTTCTCTATTTTTTCACAGTGGTTGTTTTGCATAATATATATATATAATATATATAAATATATAAAATATATATAAATATATATATATAATATTATATAATATAATATATTAATAATAAATTTATTAAACTGTACTGCGGCTAGCCGGGATTCGATCCTGCGTCACCATGTTCTGCCCTCTGAGAACAGAACGATATGTATATCACTCTGTCCACTAGACCAACAATTCTCAGACACCAGGCGCTCAGTGGAACTGAGTGTTTTACCCTAATGTGAGAACATTTACGGTCGTGGAGCCTCAGGGACTAATTTCAGTCTTATCCTGTTTGAGTACCAGCCTTCATGAGTAGCCTATATATTTATGAAACCATGAAACAAGTGTTTTGAATAAATAACAGAACTGTCGCTAGCCAGGATTCGATCCTTCATCACCATGACTCATTGTTTACTATTATGATTTTGAGGATTCCTCGTTTCTTTATCACTGGCTTTTTAATTTCAAATTTGCACCTATTAAGTCTGATCTTGTCAGTAGTCTTCCTTCTCATGGAATGAATGAAGGATAATTTTTTGAAGCTTAGAAGTCTAGTTGTTTCTTATTAAATGAAAATCAATATTAATGTTTATTTGATAAAAGTGAGAGTGAGACTAATGTTTGCTACACTGTGGATAACATTCCTCAGTTCTTCATTACTAAAGCCATTCAGAGGTGGTTAACTGAAATATATTTAAAAAACAATTTAAACCCGGGGTTTTAAATGTCTTACTATTTTACATCTAAAACCTGGAAATGTTCACCTGGAAGCTAGAATTTTCTCTCTTTTGTTATCGAATTATATTTTTTTTTGGAAGTTTAATACCAGAGAGAATTTTAGATAATATCAAGACATTTCCAAAAGCGGTTTAAGTTCTTACAATTTTTTCTTTAAAGCGCAGCTCATTCTATTACCTAACACCCAAAGTTTAAAAAATTTTAAGCCGAACGGATAGGATCTTCTCATGTTATAAACAAAATAAAACGAAAAAGTTTCATTTCGTTTGTAACAAGAAAAATTAAAAAAAATAACAAATACCGGCATCTACTTAAAATTTTTCACGAAATACCCAGTAAACGCTGATTTTGTCTTAGGTAATCAGGGGGGTTTTACCCCAAAAACGTAATTTGTATATAGTATTTTTTATTATAATGAGGTTTTTTTTGGTCCCGGGGAAAGGGGGTTGGCACGGCATCAACCTACCTTTACCTTCTCTTTTTCCTTTACTCACAGTTGAAATTAGTGATTTTTGCTGACCAAATTTCTTCTTTCTTTCGTCTAAAAGCCGACACTACAGTGGCAAGTTATTGGAACGTTACAGCTGCATTTTTAGAAATCACCTTTAGCTTAACTTTATAAAAAATCTCAGCAAGGGTTCAGAGAGGTCGTTCCTGCCCCACAAAAATTTCGACGTTCTCAAAAAACCTTTTAGGCAGTTGACGTGATAAGGGAAAATGATATGTTTGTTTGGACTTTTGTAAAAACCTTCGACAGATACCTCACAGGGATTTTTTTTAAAAAAGTGGCAGCTCATGGTATAGGGGGTAAAATTCTAGCATGGATTGACATGGGTTACCAATAGAAAACAAGAGTTACCCTTAAAGGAGGGAAAAATAATGGGGTTTGTCACTAGTGGCATTCCCCCCAAAAGGGTCAGTTTTTTGGGGCCCTCTCTTGTTCATAATTTTAAATTAAAGACCTTGTTTGGGAAACACATATGCAACAGTTTGGTACTTTATTATGAAAAAGTTTCGCCACACAGTAGGGTTCTTCATCGGGGACAGAAAAGTTGATAGAAGCAGAAAATACTTGAAGACGATGAAAAGTCCTCCCCAAAAAATTTTGAGGTGGTCGTCCCTCAGCTGGGGAAACATTTTCCATAAAATGAAACAATAGGAATGAATGACAGGTGGACCTTTTTATAGCGCCAAGAGGTGAGCGTAGGCACTAGAAAAGGTAAGAACTCAGATGTTGAGAGGTCAGGTCCCTCTCAAATCCAGCCGCTCTCACTAGTGGAAGTTGTCGAAGTTGATTGCAGGTCTGTACCAAGATACCCTTGTGTTGCAGTGTCTGACAGATTGAACATGATGTTGCAGTGTCTGACAAGGTGTGTACGAATGGTATATAATACCGGTATTATATACCATTCGTACACAACTTGTCAGACACTGCAACATCATGGAATCTTAATTCTGAGGACATGTACATAACCTTCACAACTACGACAACTACTACTACAACTAACCCATCTCTTTGGGAAGGACCTACTTCCACTGGGGAATCCCGCCCATCAGTGAATTTGCCCTCGTCTGCTTCACCTGACGTTACTATATAAGCGCCAGGATTCTTTCTTCTGCTTCAGAATCTCCACGACTATGGTGCTGTTTGCACCTACTCCTAGGTTGAGGGACTGATTACCTCATCTTCTGTACATAGTTCTACTGTCTTCAAGTTATGTCCTGGAATTTGTATTGATAAAGCCACTGGATGGCGAAACGTCTACAATAAAGATACCCAGATGTTGCACATGTGTCTTACTCTCATCTTGTCGGTATTATATACCATTCGTACACAACCATAAAGATACCTAACTGTTGCAAATGTGTCTTACCTAACAACCTGTCGGTATTTTATACCATTTTAATGTTCAAAAATGATTTACTGTGTAAGGAACCTCCCGTATGAAGATAGACTTAAAGCCTTAAATCTCCACTCTCTGGAGAGGCGTAGAATGAGGGGAGATATCATTGAAGTGTATAAGTGTATGACGGGCATAAACAAGGGAGACATTAATAAAGTACTGAGGGTGTCGAACCAGGTAAGAACCAGGAATAATGGATTTAAGTTGGATAAATTTAAATTTAGAAAGGACATAGGTAAGTACTGGTTTTCTAACAGAGTTGTAGATGCGTGGAACAGTCTTCCCAGTGGGGTGATAGAGGTTAGGACCTTGGGCAGCTTTAAGAAGAGACTGGACAAATATATGAGTGGGAGGGGCTGGGTTTGATTGGTGTCAAGGGGTACGGGAGTTATTTCTTGAGTAGCTTTAGGTAGATGTCGTTTTGATAAGGACCTGCCTCGTATGGGCCAGTAGGCCTTCTGCAGTGTTCCTACATTCTTATGTTCTTATTTTCTTAAACACTTCATAGGTAATGTTATACCACCTACCTGAAGGTGAAACACTTCATAGGTAATGTTATACCACCTACCTGAAGGTGAAACACTTCATAGGTAATGTTATACCACCTACCTGAGGGTGAAACACTTCATAGGTACTGTATGTCCGAGATCGCCTGAACTGTTGCATAAAAACGGGTATTAAGTCTGAAGTAACACATACAGAGTCTGTTTGGATAGAATTTTCAGAGGGACATGAAAAATTAATTTTAGGTGTGATATACCGTCCCCCAAATTTAGATAGGGACCAGGGGAGACTACTATGGGAGGAAATTGTTAGGGCCACAAGGCACGATAATGTAGTAATTCTAGGAGACTTTAACTTTAGTCATATTGATTGGAATTTCTTGACTGGGAATTTAGAATCATACGATTTCTTAGAAGTAGTTCAGGATTGTTTTTTGAAGCAGTTTGTGACAGAACCTACAAGGGGTAATAACCTGCTTGACTTAAGTTCTGGCAAACAATGAATCCCTTGTTAATAATTTAGAAGTTTCAGAGGAACTGGGTGCTAGTGACCACAAATCAATTACATGTAGAATTGAATGGAAGTATGTTTAGTAGGGATAACTCAGTAACAGTCCCAGATTTTCGCTTAGCAGATTACGATGGGCTTAGAGAACACTTATCATCTGTTGACTGGGTAACGAAGAGAGCTATCAATATGACAGTTTTCTGAGCACAATACTTTGCTGCTCAAACCCAACGTTTATCCCTTATAAGGAAATTAGATCAAATAAAAAATGACCCAAAATGGATGAATAATAGGCTGAAATATCTACTAGGGCAAAAGAAAGGAATTTATGGCGTATCAAAAGAGGCGAGGGTCATCTTATGAATCAGTATATTGACATTAAGAAGGACATTAAAAAGGGGATAAGAAAAGCTAAAGGGACTATGAAATTAAGTTCCTAGGAAATTCTAAAACTAACCCAAAAAGTTTTTTTCCAGGTCTATAGAACAAAAGTCAGAGATAAGATAGGTCCCCTTAAAATAACTATGGGCATCTTACTGACAAAGAGAATGAATGTGCTCGTTTTAAATAATTATTTTCTCTCGGTTTTTTACACAGGAAGACACTAATAATATTCCGGTAATTAATTTTTATAGTGGATCAGAAGAAGATAAATTATGTAACATCACAGTCACTAGTGAAATGGTTGTGAAGCAGATAGACCGACTGAAGAAAAAATAAGTCACCGGGTCTGATGAGGTTTTTTCAAGGGTTCTAAAAGGGAAAGCAAAATGGAAAGTCTGTGAACCATTAACTAATATTTTTAATTTATCTTTCAAACAGGTGCAGTGGGCTGATATGTGGAAGATGGCTAATGTAATTCCTATTTTTAAAACAGGGGACAAGTCGTTACCGTCAAATTACCGCCCAATAAGCCTGACCTCAATTGTAGGCAAATTACTAGAGTCAAATTATAGCTGAGATTATAAGAAGCCATCTCGATAAGCATAGCTTGATTAATGATACTCAGCATGGATTACAAGAGGCCGGTCTTGTCTAACTAATTTATTAACTTTCTTCAGTAAAGCTTTTGAGGCTGTTGACCACGATAAAGAATTTGATATTATTTACTTAGATTTTAGTAAGGCATTTGATAGAGTTCCGGCACCAAAGACTGTTGAAGAAAGTAGCAGCTCATGGCATTGGGGGAAGGGTGCTCTCGTGGATCGAATCATGGCTCACAGACAGGAAGCAAAGAGTGTCCATAAATGGGGGTTTAAATCCGAGTGGGGATCAGTAACAAGTGGCGTTCCACAGGGATCAGTCTTGGGCCCGTTGTTGTTTATAATATATATCAATGATCTTTATGAAGGAATTACTAGTGATATGAGCAAATTCGCGATGACCACGAAGATAGGTAGGATAATTGATTCAAACGTAGATGTTAGGGGAAATTCAGGAGGATTTAAAACAAACTCTACTCTTGGTCAGAAAAGTGGCGATGCATTCAATGTAATAAATGCAAGGTTCTGAAGCTCGGGGGTGTCCATAACCCTAGCACTTATAAGTTAAATAATGTAGAACTTAACCATACAGATTGCGAAAAGGACTTGGGGGTTATGGTAAGCAGCAACCTTAAACCAAGACAGCAATGCCTAAGCGTACGTAATAAGGCAAATAGATTACTGGGATTTATATTTAAGAAGTGTAAGCAACAGAAGTCCAGAGGTCATACTGCAGCTTTATACATCATTTTGTAAGGCCTCACCTAGATTATGCAGCTCAATTCTGGTCGCCATATTACAGAATGGACATAAATTCGTTAGAAAACATTCAGCGTAGGATGACTAAATTAATACATAGCATTAGAAATCTTCCTTATGAAGAAAGATTGAAGACTCTTAAGTTACATTCACTTTTGACGAAGAATGAGGGGAAACCCGATCGAAGTGTATAAGTGGAAGATAGGTATTAATAAGGGGATATTAAAAAGGTCTTGAGGATATCTCTCCAAGAGAGAACCCGCAGTAATGGATTTAAATTAGATAAGTTTAGATTTAGAAAGGACATAGGAAAGTATTGGTTTGGAAATAGGGTAGTAGATGAGTGGAACAGTCTACCTAGTTGGGTTATTGAGGCTAGGACTTTGGGTAGTTTCAAATTTAGGTTGGATAAATACATGAGTGGGATGGGTTGGATTTGAGTGGGACTTGCACATCAGAGCTTATTTCTTGGGTAGCATTGAAAATTGGGTAGGTCAAATGTTTGTTAGTGGGATGAATTGTAAAGGACCTGTGTGGAAAAAGACACTTATGTACAGTTCAGGACATTTATTAAAGGAAACGTTTCGCCACGAGTGGCTTCTTCAGTCCTAATACAGGACTGCCTAGTATGGGCCAACAGGCCTGCTGCAGTGTTCCTCCTTTCTTATGTTCTTATGTTCTTATACCACCTACCTGAGGGTGAAACACTTCATAGGTAATGTTATACATAAGAACATAAGAACATAAGAAAGGAGGAACACTGCAGCAGGCCTGTTGGCCCATACTAGGAAGGTTCTTTACAATTCATCCCACTAACAAACATTTGACCAACCCAATTTTCAATGCCACCCAAGAAACAAGCTCCGATGTGCAAGTCCCACTCAAATCCATCCCCTCCCACTCATGTACTTATCCAACCTAAATTTGAAACTACCCAAAGTCCTAGCCTCAATAACCCAACTAGGTAGACTGTTCCACTCATCAACTACCCTATTTCCAAACCAATACTTTCCTATGTCCTTTCTAAATCTAAACTTATCTAATTTAAATCCATTACTGCGGGTTCTCTCTTGAGAGGATATCCTCAAGACCTTGTTAATATCCCCTTTATTAATACCTATCTTCCACTTATTACACTTCGATCAGGTCTCCCCTCATTCTTCGTCTAACAAGTGAATGTAACTTAAGAGTCTTCAATCTTTCTTCATAAGGAAGATTTCTAATGCTATGTATTAATTTAGTCATCCTACGCTGAATGTTTTCTAACGAATTTATGTCCATTCTGTAATATGGAGACCAGAATTGAGCTGCATAATCTAGGTGAGCCTTACTAATGATGTATGAAGCTGCAGTATGACCTCTGGACTTCTGTTGCTTACACTTCTTGTATAAATCCAGTAATCTATTTGCCTTATTACGTACGCTTAGGCATTGCTGTCTTGGTTTAAGGTTGCTGCTTACCATAACCCCCAAGTCCTTTTCGCAATCTGTATGGCTAAGTTCTACATTATTTAACTTATAGGTGCTAGGGTTATGGACACTCCCGAGTTTCAGAACCTTGCATTTATCTACATTGAACTGCATCTGCCACTTTTCTGACCAAGAGTAGAGTTTGTCTAAATCCTCCTGAAGTTCCCTAACATCTACGTTTGAATCAATTATCCTACCTATCTTCGTGTCATCGGCGAATTTGCTCATATCACTAGTAATTCCTTCATCAAGATCATTGATATATATTATAAACAACAACGGGCCCAAGACTGATCCCTGTGGAACGCCACTTGTTGATAAATTAGACACTTGTTACTGATCCCCACTCGGATTTAACCCCATTTATGGACACTCTCTGCTTCCTGTCTGTGAGCCATGATTCGATCCACGAGATCACCCTTCCCCCAATGCCATGAGCTGCTACTTTCTTCAACAGTCTTTGGTGCGGAACTCTATCAAATGCCTTACTAAAATCTAAGTAAATAATATCAAATTCTTTATCGTGGTCAACAGCTCAAAAGCTTTACTGAAGAAAGTTAATAAATTAGTTAAACAAGACCGGCCTCTTGTGAATCCATGCTGAGTATCATTAATCAAGCTATGCTTATCGAGATGGCTTCTTATAATTTGAGCTATAATTGACTCTAGTAATTTGCCTACAATTGAGGTCAGGCTTATTGGGCGGTAATTTGACGGTAACGACTTGTCCCCTGTTTTAAAATAGGAATTACATTAGCCATCTTCCACATATCAGACACTACACCTGTTGAAGAGATAAATTAAAAATATTAGTTAATGGTTCACAGACTTCCATTTTGCATTCCTTTAGAACCCTTGAAAAAACCTCATCAGGACCCGGTGACTTATTTTGCTTCAGTCGGTCTATCTGCTTCAAAACCATTTCACTAGTGACTGTGATGTTACATAATTTATCTTCTTCTGGCCCACTATAAAAATTTATTACCGGAATATTATTAGTGTCTTCCTGTGTAAAAACCGAGAGAAAATAATTATTTAAAATCGAGCACATTTCATTCTCTTTGTCAGTAAGATGCCCATAGTTATTTTTAAGGGGACCTATCTGATCTCTGACTTTTGTTCTATATACCTGGAAAAAACTTTTTGGGTTAGTTTTAGAATCCCTGGCAACTTTAATTTCATAGTCCCTTTTAGCTTTTCTTATCCCCTTTTTAATGTCCCTCTTAATGTCAATATACTGATTCATAAGATGAACCTCGCCTCTTTTGATACGCCTATAAATTCCTTTCTTATGCCCTAGTAGATATTTCAGCCTATTATTCATCCATTTTGGGTCATTTCTATTTGATCTAATTTCCTTATAAGGGATAAACGTTCTTTGAGCAGCATGTATTGTGTTCAGATAACTGTCATATTGATAGACTCTCTTCGTTACCCCAGTCAACAGAATGATAAGTGTTCTCTAAGCCATCGTAATCTGCTAAGCGAAAATCTGGGACTGTTACTGAGTTATCCCTACTATCATACTTCCATTCAATTCTAAATGTAATTGATTTGTGGTCGCTAGCACCCAGTTCCTCTGAAACTTCTAAATTATTAACAAGGGATTCATTGTTTGCCAGAACTAAAATCAAGCAGGTTATTACCCCCTTTTAGTTTCTGTCACAAACTGCTTCAAAAAACAATCCTAACTACTTCTAAGAAATCGTAT
>NC_069474.1:7430473-7455382 GCF_026875155.1 Cherax quadricarinatus | reverse complement strand
TTTTTGTGGCGAAAGTCTTGAGTTTCGTAGTTTATCAAGTGGTTTGTGAATTAGGGTGGTTGTACGCAGGCATTCCTTGGTCGCAGCCTGCTTGCGTTTTGGGTTCTAAAATCGTTTTGGAGGTGCTTGATTTTTCGCCCCGTATAACTTGTTGCAGTCTTACAAGGGTTTATTTCCCCCCTGCAGAGGGGGAAGCTTGTCCTTTCTATCAGGGAAAGCCCTTTGATGGGTGGTTGTGGAGGAGATACCATCAAGGACTTTACCGTGAAAAAGGACAAGCTTCCCCCCTCTGCGGGGTATACATAACCCCTTTGAAATGATCAACAAGTTATACGGGGGGCGAACATCAAACACTCCAAACACGTTTTTCGAACACCAATCGCAAGCAGGTCAGACAAAGGAATGCCTGCGTACAACACTTTAAATTCACAAAACCCACTTGAAAACTACGAAATCAAGACTTATCCCCACAAAAGACAACACTCAATACCGAAGAATCCTGGAATCACACTTTTTTTCTATATGGGAAACTTCAACCAGAATAGTGGCTTTTTACAAAAGCTGAACCATTCCCAAGAAACTTCTTCCCCTACCCACATAAAACACTGTAGAAGGTCTGCCCCAAAAAACTTATCCAATCCCTTTCCCAAGTTTACCCAAGTTTTTAGACTCTATAACCCCCTCGGTACATCATCAGATGCAGCATTCTCCCCCCTGACCTCAGATTCTGAACCTGACTAAAAATACTCGATTCCTTCCCCCCCCAGGTGTTCTGTTTGTGACTTGGAAAGCCCACTGTGGGGCGAGACTAGTCAATAAAGGATACATTAACTATTGTGCGGGAATAAGTGGACGATTGGATTGTTGCTAGTGTAGGAAAATTTGATGTTTTTGCCTTAACTGAGACGTGGTTTAATTCAAAAATCGGGAATGCCTGCGGAATGTCATTTCAGGGTTTTAAATTGTTCCAAAGAAGATGAAGTATTGGGGGGGGGGGTGGGGTGGCTTTGTACGCCCGAGATCGTTTGAACGTTGCATAAAAAGGGGGTATTAAGTCGAAGTAAACATACAAGTTTTTTGGATAGAATTTTAGAGGGGCAAAAAACTGTTTTTGGGTGATTACCGTCCCCTACTTAGATAGGGACCAAGGGAAATACTATGGGGGGAAAATTGTTAAAGGCCACAAGGCCGATAATGTAGTAATTCTAGGAGTTTTTAAACTTTAGTCATGTTGTTTGGAATTTCTTGACTGGGAATTTAGAATGTACGACTTCTTAAAAGTATTTCGGGATTTTTTTTGAGCATTTGTGACAGAACCTAAAAAGGGGAAAACCTGTTTGGGACTTAGTTATGGCAAACAATGAATCCCTTGTTAATAATTTAGAAATTTCGGGAACTGGGTGCTAGCGCCCCACAAAAAATTACATTTGCATTAAATGGAAGTCTTTGTACGATAACCAGAAAAACAGCCCGATTTTGGGGCGGGGATTGGGGCTTAAAGAACACTTATTCTGTTGACGGGTTAACGAAAGAGCTATAAATATGAAGTTTTCTGAAACTAACATGCTGCTCAAAGAGCTTTTATCCCATATAAAAAAATTGAAAAAATAAAAATGCCCCAAAATGGATGAATAATGGGCTCAAATATCTATAGGGCATAAAAAAGGAAAATTTATAGGCGTATCAAAAGAGGTGGGGTCATCTTTAATCAGTATTGACATTAAGAGGGACTTAAAAAGGGATAAGAAAAGCTAAAAGGGACTATAAAATTAAAGTTGCTGGGATTTTTAAATCCCCCAAAAAAGTTTTTTCCAGGTCTTTTGAAAAAAATTTTTGAGATAAGATAGGCCCCCTTAAAAAAATAACTAGGGCACCTTACTGACAATGAGAATGAAATGTGTTGATTTTAAATAATTTATTTTCCCCGTTTTACCAGGAAAACATAAAATTCCAGTAATTAATTTTTTCAGTGGGCTGAAAAAGATAAATTATGTAAAATCACAGTCACTAGTGAGATGGTTGTGAGGAAAAACAGACGAA
Organism: Cherax quadricarinatus; assembly: GCF_026875155.1. Taxonomy (NCBI): domain Eukaryota; kingdom Metazoa; phylum Arthropoda; class Malacostraca; order Decapoda; family Parastacidae; genus Cherax; species Cherax quadricarinatus. Next base: position 7,453,342 of record NC_069474.1, on the reverse strand, counting down.
GCAAAATAAGTCCCCCGGGGCTGTGAGGTTTTTTCAAGGGTTCTTTAAGGAATGCAAAATGGAACTCTGTGAACCATTTCTAATATTTTTTTTAAATTTTTCTCTTCAAAAAGGTGTAGTGTTTGATAGTGGAAATGGCCAATGTAAATCCTTTTTTAAAACAGGGAAAGTCGTTACCGTCAAATTTCCGCCCAATAAGCCCCGACCCAAGTGGCAAATTATAGAGTCAATTATAGCTGAGATTATAAGAACCATCTCGATAAGCATACTTGATTAATGATATCAGCTGGTTCACAAGAGGCGGGCTTTTCTAATAAATTTTTTAACTTTTTCAGTAAAGCTTTTGAGGGTGTTGACCACAATAAAGAATTTGATATTTTTATTAATTTTAGTAAGGCTTTTGTAGAGTTCCGCACATAGATTTAAAGAAATGGCAGCCCCTGGCATTGGGGGGAAAAATGCTCCGTGGGTGAGTCTGGCCCCGACAGGAAGCAGAGGTGTCCATAAATGGGGTTTAAAACCGAGTGGGGTCTGTAACAAGTGGCGTTTCCCCAGGATCTCTTTGGGGCCCCTTGTTGTTTTTTAAATATATTTTAAAGATCTTGATGAGGGAAAAATTTCTAGGATATGAGAAATTCGCCGTGACACAAAGATAGGTAGGATAATTTATTTAAACGTAATGTTAGGGAACTTCAGGAGGACTTTAAAAAAACTCTATTCTTGGTCGAAAAGTGGCAGATGCAGTTAATGTGATAAGTGCAAGGTTCTAAGCTTGGGAGTGCCCCTAACCCTAGTCTTTTAAATTAAAAGATGTAGAACTTAGCATCAGATTGCGAAAAGGACTTGGGGGTTTTTGGGGGGAGCGCAAACCTTAAAACCAAGACAGCAATGCCTAAGGTCGTAATAAGGCAAATGATTACTGGGATTTATATCAAGAAGTGTAAGCAACAGAAGTCCCGAGGGCATACTGCAGCTTTATACATCATTAGTAAGGCCTCACCTTGATTATGCAGCTCAGTTCTGGTCTCCGTATTACAAAATGGCCCATAAATTCTTTTAGAAAACATTCAGCGTAGGATGACTAAATTAATACATAGCATCAAAAATTTTCTCCTTATGAAGAAAGATTGAAGACTCTTAAGTTACATTCACTTGTTAGACGAAAAAATGAGGGGGAGACCTGATCGAAGTGTATAAGTGGAAGATAGGTATTAATAAAGGGGATATTAATAAGGTCTTGAGGATGTCTTTTCCAAGAGAGAACCCGCAGTTAATGGATTTAAATTAGATAAGTTTAGATTAGAAAGGACATAGGAAAGTATTGGTTTGGAAATTAGGGTAGTTGATGAGTGGAACAGTCTACCTAGTTGGGTTATTGAGGCTAGGACTTTGGGTAGTTTAAAATCTAGGTTGGATAAGTACATGAGTGGGAAGGGTTGGATTTGAGTGGGACTTTCACATCAGAGCTTATTTCTTGGGTAGCATTGAAAATTGGGTTGGGTAAATGTTTTGTTAGTGGGATGAATTGTAAAGGACCTGCCTAGTATGGGCCAGCAGGCCTCCTGCAGTGTTCCTCCTTTCTTTGTTTTTGTTCTTTTTTCCCAAATCTACAACTCTCGTTAGAAAACCAGTACTTACCTATGTTCTTTCTAAATCTAAATTTATCTAACTTAAATCCATTATTTCTGGTTCTTACATGGTTCGACACCATCAGTACTTTATTAATATCTCCCTTGTTTATCCCCGTCATCCACTTATACACTTCAATGATTTTCCCCCCTCATTCTACGCCTCTCCAGAGAGTGGAGATTTTAAGGCTTTAAGTCTTCTTCATACGGGAGGTTCCTTACACAGTAAATCATTTTAGTCATTCTTCTTTTGTATGTTCTCTAAAGAGTCTGTATCCATCCTGTGGTTAAGGGGGCCAAAACTGGCAGCATAATCTAAATGAGCCTCATAGTGATGTATAGAGCTGTTTAAAAAAACTTTTTTGGGCTTCTGTTACTTATACTTCTTTAGATAAATCCAAGTAATCTGTTGGCCTTGTTGTGCACACTAAGGCACTGCTGTCTTGGGTTTAGATTTCTGCTCCCCCATGACTCCCAAGTCCTTTTCACATTTTGTATGATCAAGCTTACTTCGCCTAGATTATAGCTTCGAGGGTTATTTTCATTACCAAGGGCAAGTACCTTGCACTTATCCACATTAAACTTCATCAGCAATTTTTCAGACCAGGACATTAATTTGTCCAAATCCTCCCGGAGTTCATTTTCTATCCTCCTCAGAAATGAATTATACGGCCAATCTTTGTATCATCAGCAAACTTAATCATGTCACTAGTAATCCCTTCATCAAGGTCATTTTAAAGTAAATTATGAACAAGGGGAGGGCTAAAATGTCCTTGTGGAAACGCCACTAGTGACTAATCCCCATTCAGATTTCACTCCCTTAATGGTAACTCTCTGTTTTTCTTTTGGTAACCAGCCTCAATCCATGCAAAACTTTACCTCCTATCCCTGAGCGCCATTTTTTTTCAAGAACCCCTGTGAGTTCTCTGTCAAAAGCTTTATAAAGTCCAAACAAACATACATATTCCTTAAAGTAAACTCCCTCAAATGTTCATTAAAAACGTCACAAGTTTGTCGGGCAGAACGACCTTCATGAATCCTGCTGAGATTCTTTATCAATTAAGCTAAAGGTGATTTCTAATAATGTCATGTAACTGATTCCAAAACTTGCCCACTGAATGTCAGCTTTTTGGGACGTAAGAAAGAAGAAGAATGTGTCAGCAAAAATCACAATTTTTAACTGTGAGTAAAGGAAAAAGGAGAAGTAAAGGTAGAGTTGTATCCAGTTCCCAACTCACCTTCCCGAGGACACAAACAAACCCCTTTATAATAAAAATATATATACACAAATCTACAGTATATTTAGGGTAAAAACCCTGATTCCTAACAAAATCACATTTTACTGGGGTATCTTCGATGAGAAATTTTTTAAGTATTGCCAGGATTTTTTTATTTTTTTAATTTTTCTTGTTACAACAAAAATAAACTTTTTCTTTTATTTTTTTTATAACATGAAAGACCCTATCCGTTGGGCTTAAAATTTTTTAAACGCTGGTGTTAGATAATGAAGAGCTGCTGCATTAAAAAAAACTTGTAAGACACATTCCACATCTTGGAAGTCTCTGATTTTCAAAAATTTTTCCTGGATTAAATTTCCCAAAAAAAATTTTAATTCGATAACAAAAGAGAGAAAATTCTAGTTTTCCGGTGAACTTTTCCGGGTTTTAGATGTAAAATGTAGACATTTACAAACCCGTTAAATTGCTTTAAATATATTCAGTTAACCACCTCGAATGCTTTAGTATTGAAGAACGGGGAATGTTATCCACAGTGTAGAAAACATTATTCTCACTTCATTTTTATCAAATAAACAAAATTTTGTTTTTCTTTTAAAATAAGAAACAATAGACTTCTAAGCTTAAAAAAATTTAACCTTCATTCTTCCATGAAAGGAAACTACGACAAGACAACTTAATAGGTGAAAATTTAAATTAAAAACCAGTGAAAAAAACGGGGAACCCAAAAAATCATAAAGTGAAAAATGAGTCGGGTGATGAAGGGTCGAATCCTGGGTAGCGACAGTTCTGTTATTTATTCAAAACCCCTTGTTTCGTGGTTCTAAATTAAAGGTACTCAGAAGGCTGGGACTCAAAAGGGAAAAACTGAAATTACCCTGAGGCTCCATTACCATAAATGTTCCAATTTGAATAAAACCTCTTCCCCTGGCGCCTGGTGTTGAAATTGTTGGTTAGTGGAAAGTGATATACAATCGTTCTGATCCAGAGGGAGAAACATGGGGACGCAGGATCGAATCCCGGGTGCCGCATACGTTAATGATATATAATATATTATATATATATTTTTATATATATAATATATAAATAATATATATATATATATAAAAAAAAAAAAATATAAAAAAAAAAAAAAAAAATAAAAAAAAAAAAAAAAAAAAAAAAAAATAAAATTAAAAAATCAAAATCAAATAAACATATTTTAAATACAAAACCCCCCCAAAGAAAAAGAAATTCCAAGTGCCGGGCTTTTTTTCCTTTTTTTAAGAACAAAAAAAATGCAAAAGGAAGGCATAAAAAATCTGACCCCAAACCCCCACGCACCCACAAAAAGCAAACCACGACGACTGATAAGAAATAATATGCGCAGGCCCCTGGGCCCAAAAAGAAGGTCCTTCACACAACCCCGGAACAAAGTATTCTACCCAAGAATTAAAAATTTTAAAATTTAATATTTGTCCAATCATTATTAAATTCTTCCAAATTCTATTTAAATTTAATTGGGTCTAATTTTTTTAAAAAAACCCCAAAGAAAAAATTTATTTTGTTTAAAATGCTTTTTAGAAACCCAAAATTTTAATTATATTCCTTGATGGGAAAAAATTTAACAGATGGGGTAGCGAGCGAGATATGTAACGAGTTTGATTTTTGGGTGTTTGTTAAGGTAGGGTAAGTCTAGCTCCCCTTATCCCCCCCCCCCTTTCCCCACCCCCAAGGGGATTGTGGGGGGTCCGGGAAAACAGTAATCACTCGACTAACTCCCAGCACAACTGTAAGTACAAGCCCCGCTCTATTCATGGGCTTTTTGGGTTTAAAGCTTCCTTTTGACCAAAAATAAAATTTGTCCTTTTTCTTGTCTCCGTTGATGTTTTTGTAACACCAGTCTTTTAGGTATTGTACTTATCATGGAGAGTGATTTTTTTAAGCAGTAGGTAACCTGCCTCCTTTTCCGCTTAAGAAGACCTGGTCACCTGCCCCAAACCCCGAAAGTGTTGAAAGGGGAAGGACTTTTGCAAAAATCCAGAGACGTCACTTTTTGGATCTCCACCTGTTAAAATGTAGGCGACAGCAGACCTAACCCCCCACTTTGAGGGGAAAGAACTTGCTTTCCCTTTTGGATGACTTTGCAAGGCTATAGACTTGTGAAAAAACTAGCCGTTGGGTTTACCAACCCCGTGACCCCCCCCCCCCCCACATCACAAAGCTACAATTTCACAAAACTGTCAACCCACTAGAAAACCCCATAAAACTGTACACATTATTTGAATTCAAAGTCATTTTTTTATTTAATTTTCATTATCTTTTCAAAAATAAACACCTTCATGTTTCTTATTTTAAAGTGTTTTTAATGGGGAAAAAAAAAATTTTTTAAAAAGGGTGATTGTGGGAAAAAAAGAATTTTATTAAAATTGCTAAAAGATTTTTTTACAATCAAAGGGAAAACCAGCTTTTTCAACTAAAATATGTTGGTTCTCCCTTACCATGAAAGCTTGGTTGATATGTCTTCTCTTCTTAAGACTTTTAATATCAAAGTCGTATTTAAAAATCTTGATACAGTAAAAAAACTTTTGATAAAGAATTCCCCCCAAAATGCTGATGGATGTATCTATAAGATTCCTTGTAAAATTTGCAATAAAGTTTATTACGGTCAAACTGGTAAGTCTCGAACTAAGATCAAAAGAACATAAATATAGCATTAGAACTGGACAAGATTCCAAAGCTCTATTTATTCATGTGAGAGATTTTAACCATCCAAATGATTTTCAAAAAGTTGAGAAAGTTGTATCAAGCAAGTCCATTGTCGACAGAAATATAATTGAATCTTGTTTCATAAAAAGCAGTTTTGACAATAATATGAATATTTCCTTTTGTTTACATAAATTAGATCCAATTATAATTAATAGAATTTGGGAAGAATTTAATAATACATTGGACAATTAATAAATTTTAAAATTCTTAATTCTTTGGTAGAATAGTTTGTTACTGGGTTGTGTGAAGGACCTCTCTAGTTTGGCCAGCAGGCCTGCTGTAGTGTTCCCTTTATTATGAGTCGCTGATCAGGTGTTGCTTTGTTGTGGGAAGTGATAGTGAGGTGTGGGCTAGGCCCTTTATATGCCTTCCTTTGATGCATTACTTTTATTGTTCATTGATAATGTGAGTAGTCACGAAAGCGCTTGGAATTTCTCTATTCTTTAACAGTGGTTGTTTTGTATATTCTGAAATCACCTGTTTACTTTGATCTTATTGCATATATATTATATATATATATATATATATATATATAATATATATATATATATATATATATATATATATATATATATAATATATATATATATATATAAATATATATATATATGTCGTGCCGAATGTGTAAAATTGGTCAATTAGCAAGAACTCATTTAAAATTAAGTCCTTTCCAAAATTTTCTCTTATACTTTTAAAGATACATTTTTTTCATTAATTTTCATGTAATTTGTTTTAATTATGCACCAAAAGAAACTTAGAAAGCTTACCTTACCTTGTTATAACAAGAGCAATTTATTTTAGCCTAACCCAACTAAATATATTTTAGATTTGTTTACAGTAATTTAATACTAAACAAACACTATGAAATATATTTTTTTCATTAGGTTCAGAATGATTTTGGCGAAATTATTGCAAAGACAAATTTTTGCTTGTCCTATATGGCAAGATGAGCGTTGCTATTTAAGCCAAGATCGCAAGTTCTGCCTATTCGGCACGACATATATATATATATATATATATATATATATATATTATATATATATATATATATATATATATATATATATATATATATTATATAATATATATATGTATTATATATATATATATATATATATATAATATATATATATATATATATATATATATATAATATATATATATACATATATTTTTTCTTTTTTTTTTTTAACAAGTCGGCCGTCTCCCACCGAGGCAGGGTGACCCAAAAAAGAAAGAAAATCCCCAAGAAGAAAATACTTTCAACATCATTCAACACTTTCACCACACTCACACATTATCACTGCTTTTGCAGAGTTGCTCAGAATTTAACAGTTTAGAAGCATATACGTATAAAGATACACAACGTAACCCTCCAAACTGCCAATATCCCAAACCCCTCCTTTAAAGTGCAGGCATTGTACTTCCGATTTCCAGGACTCAAGTCCGACTATATGAAAATAACCGGTTTCCCTGAATCCCTTCACTAAATATTACCCTGCTCACACTCCAAGAGATCGTCAGGTCCCAAGTATCATTCGTCTCCATTCACTCCTATCTAACACGCTCATGCACGCTTGCTGGAAGTCCAAGCCCCTCGCCCACAAAACCTCCTTTACCCCCTCTTTCCAACCCTTTCGAGGACGACCCCTACCCCTCTTTCCTTCCCCTATAGATTTATATGCTTTCCATGTCATTCTACTTTCATCCATTCTCTCTAAATGACCAAACCACCTCAACAACCCCTCTTCTGCCCTCTGACTAATGCTTTTATTAACTCCACACCTTTTCCTAATTTCCACACTCCGATTTTCTGCATATATTTCCCCACCACACATTGCCCTTAGACAGGACATCTCCACTGCCTCCAACCGTCTCCTCGCTGCTGCATTTACCACCCAAGCTGCTCATCCATATAAGAGTGTTGGTACTACTATACTTTCATACATTCCCTTCTTTGCCTCTGTAGATAACGTTTTTTGACTCCACATATACCTCAATGCACCACTCACCTTTTTTCCCTCATCAATTCTATGATTAACCTCATCCCTTTATAAATCCATCCGCCGACACGTCAACTCCCAAGTATCTGAAAACATTCACTTCTTCCATACTCCTCCTCCCCAATTTGATATCCAATTTCTCTTTATCTAAATCATTTGATACTCTCATCACCTTACTCTTTTCTATGTTCACTTTCAACTTTATACCTTTACACACATTCTCAAATTCATCTACTAACCTTTGCAATTTTTCTTTAGAATCTCCCATAAGCACAGGATCATCAGCAAAAAGTAACTGTGTCAATTCCCATTTTGAATTTGATTCCCCATAATTTAATCCAACCCCTCTCCTGAACACCCTAGCATTTACTTCTTTTACAACCCCATCTATAAATATATTAAACAACCATGGTGACATTACACATCCCTGTCTAAGACCTACTTTTACCGGGAAGTAGTCTCCCTCTCTTCTACACACCCTAACCTGAACCTCACTATCCTCATAAAAGCTCTTTACAGCATTTAGTAACTTACCACCTATTCCATATACTTGCAACATCTGCCACATTGCTCCTCTATCCACTCTATCATATGCCTTTTCTAAATCCATAATTGCAATAAAAACTTCCCTACCTTTATCTAAATACTTTTCACATATATGCTTCAATGTGAACACTTGATCTACACATCCCTTACCCACTCTGAAGCCTCCTTGCTCATCCGCAATCCTACATTCTGTTTTACCTCTAATTCTTTCAATTATAACCCTACCGTATACTTTTCCTGGTATACTCAGAAACTCATTCCTCTATAATTTTTACAATCTCTTTTGTCCCCCTTCCCTTTATATAAAGGGACTATACATGCTCTCCGCTAATCCCTAGGTACCTTCCCCTCTTTCATACATTTATTAAACAAAAGTACCTACCACTCCAACACTATATTCCCCCTGCTTTTAACATTTCTGTCATGATCCCAGCAGTTCCAGCTGCTTTACCCCCTTTCATTCTACGTAATGCCTCACGTACCTCCACCACACTTACATTCTGCTCTTCTTCACTCCTAAAAGATGGTATACCTCCCTGACCAGTGCATGAAATTACCTTCTCCCTTTCTTCCTCAACATTTAAAAGTTTCTCAAAATATTCTCCCCATCTACCTAATACCTCCCTCTCCCCTTCTACTAACTCCCCTACTCTGTTTTTAACTGACAAATCCATACTTTCCCTAGGCTTTCTTAACTTGTTTAACTCACTCCAAATTTTTTTCTTATTTTCATTAAAATTTCTTGACAGTGCCTCTCCTACTCTTTCATCTGCTCTCCTTTTGCACTCTCTTCATCATCACTCTCATTTTTCAACCTTTCTTTTAATCTTTATAATATATTATTTATATAAATATCTATTATGTAAATATATATATATATATATATATATATATATAATATATATATATATATATATGTCGTGCCGAATAGGCAGAACTTGCGATCTTGGCTTAAATAGCAACGCTCATCTTGCCATATGGGACAAGTGAAAATTTAAGTATGCAATAATTTCACCAAAATCATTCTAAACCTAACAAAAATATATTTCACTGTGTTTGTTTAGTATTAAATTATAGTAAACAAATTTAAAATATATTTAGTTGGGTTAGGCTAGAATAAATTGTTTTTGTTATAATAAGGTTAGGTAAGTTTTCTAAGATTGTTTTGGTGCAAAATTATAAATTTTTACATCAACATTAATGAAAAAAATATATCTTTAAACGTATTAGAGAAAATTTCAGAAAGAACTTAATTTTAAATGAGTTCTTGCTAATTGACCAGTTTTACATATTCGGCACGACATATATATATATATATATATATAATATATATAAATATATATATATATATATATATATAATAATATATTATATATATATTATAATATATATATATGTGTGTGTGTGTGTGTGTGTGTGTGTGTGAGTGTGTGTGTGTGTGTGTGTGTGTGTGTGTGTATGTGTATGTGTGTGTGTGTGTGTGTGTGTGTGCGTGTGTGTGTGTGTGTGTTTGTGTCAGTGTCATTTTCTATATTAACACTAAGACAGGATAACCTGAAAAAGAAGAAGCACTTTCAATATTAACTCTATCACTTTCTTGCCAGAGGTGCACCTTCAATACAGTTAAACAACTGCAGCATAAACACCCCTCGTTCAGAGTGCAGGTACAGCACTTCCCACCATCGGGACTCATGTCTAGCTTGTCAGTTTCCCTGAATCCCTTCATATATGTTATCTTGCTCACACTTCAGAAGCATGACAAGTCATAAAATAGATTTGTTCCCACTCGCTACTATCCAACATGCTCATGTACACTTGCTGGAAGTCCAAGTCCCATTGCACACTAAACCTCCTATACGGTCTCCCTCCAGCTATTCCTAGACCGGTCCCTACACTGCCTTCCTTACTCAACAGATATATACACTCTTCATGTCTTTCTATTTCTTTTAGTCTTCTCTAAATGTCCAAACCACCTTAACAATCCCACCTCAGCCCTCTGGATAATACTTTTAGTAACCCTGCACCTCCTATTGTTTGGCTACAGTTTCTCGAGGGTCGTGAAAAATTAATTTTGGGTATGATTTATAGGCCACCCAAACCTTGATAGGGAGTGCAGTAAGCTGCTATGGGACGAAGTTCATAAGGCATCTAGATATGAAAATGTTGTGTTAATGGGAGATTTTAACTTTCGACAAATTGACTAGAACAATGTGACACGAAATCTTGATATGATTCAGGATATTTTTTTATAGCAGTTTGTGACAGAACCAACTAGAGTAAACAACCTGCGTGACTTGGTTCTTGCCAGCAAAGTATCACTAATTAATAATCTTGAGGTTAATGATAAGCTTGGGGAAAGCGATCACAAATCACTGAGTTTCAATGTATAATGGAATTACTCAGATAACTGCAATTAATTTTGTGTCACAAACTTCCGCTTGGTTGGTTGCCAATATGACGTATTTCGGAGCATAGTTCTAACTGACCAGACAACTTTTTTTTCCGAGTAGGGAAATAAGATCTAGCAAAAATGATCCGAATGGATAAACAATAGATTAAAACATCTCACTGGTCAAAAGTGAAGCATATACAGGCGTATCAAAAGAGGGGATTGGCAGTTAGGAAATCAATATATTCAATTAACGAGAGGTATGAAAAAAGGAATAAAAAAAGCAAAAAGGGAATTATGACATGGAATAATGACATGGTCCTCAGACAAATAGAGAAATTAAAACCTAAAAAGTCCCCTGTCCTTGATGAATTGTTTGCAAGGGTTGCAAAGGGACTTAGCATACCTATGACTAATCTTTTCAATATATCACTACAAACTGCCATAGGTCCATACAAGTGAAAAATGGCAAATGTAATACCTGTTTACATAGTGTGAGGGAAAAGTTCAGTAGATAGGAGTAGCGAGGGAGTATATAGTAACAATAGTTTCATTGCCGGCTACTTATTAAGGTAGGGTAAGTCAAGCTCCCGCTATCCCTTCCCCTCCCTCTTCCCCCCCGAAAGGTGACGTGTAGGGCTCTGGTCAAACAGTAAATCACTCGACTCACAGCTCCCAACACTACTGTAAGTACATGCCTGCCTTGTTTTCTAGTGGATTTATTGGTTGAAAGCTTCACTTTTGACCAATAATAAACTTAGTCCTTTCGGTCTTGCTCTAAGTTGACTGTTGTAATAATCACCACATCTTTTAAGTATTGTACTTATGGAGAGTGATTTTTTAAGCAGTGGGTAAGCTGCCTATCTTTCCAGCTTGGATGACAGAGAGGGTCACCTGTCAATCAACGAGTAAAACTGACGGAGACGGACTAACGTTCTGGAGACATCCCATATTGGATTTACTTGCATGTGCACTTGTATGAAGAATCAGGACATAACCCCTCATCATTACAGGGGTCAAGAACCTGATCTCCTGTCATCGGGAAAGATTACTTACAGCCACTAGAACGAGCCAGTGAGTTATAACCAACACCTGCGACTCCCCCCCCATCATCAGCAATGGCTACGATTTCAACAACACAGTGTCACCAACACCAGACACCCAAGTTTTAAATTAGCATTGAATTCAGTTATTTATATTTTTCATTTTTCATTTTCTTTAAAGTAGGATTAATATTTCATATTTAAGTGTTTTATATTTCATATTTCCTAAATAAGAAAGTGTTTATATTTGTCAGTTTTTGTTCTTTTTCTATTCATTAATTTTCCTGAGGAGGAGCCAACCTTAGTAATACTGACTGAAGTTGTTACAGGGCTGAGTAAGCCTTCACACATAGCTATGAATTATAGACCAATAAGCCTTACCTCCATAGTGGGAAAATTTATGAAATCAGTAATTGCCGAGGTAATTCGTAGCCATTTTGAAAGGCATAAATTTATTAATGAATTTCAGCACGGTTTTACGAAGAAGCCTTACGAATTTATTAATTTTTTTCACTATGGTATTTGAAGAGGTAGATCATAGCATTGAATATAATATTGTGTATATGGACTTAAGAAAGGTTTTCGATAGAGGTCCACATCAGAGGAAACGTAAGGCACACAGAACAGGAGGTGGATTCTTTTTCCTGGGAAGAAGTATGGTTGACAACTAGGCAGCATAGAGTTTGCATAAATGGGGAGAAATCAAAATGGGGGCACGTCACAAGCGGTGTTCCAAAAGGGTCAGTGTTTGGCCTCTTGTTGCTTACAATTTATATAAACGACATACAGGAGGGAATAAATAGCGACATAAGCAAATTTCTGATGACTCCACAAAAAAAGCCGTCCAATTCATTCTAATGAGGACATTAGAGCGCTCGAGATTGATTTGAATCGACTGATGCAGTGGTTGAAGAAGTGGCAGATAGATCCATTTTATTGTAGACAAATGCAAAGTTCTAAATGTTGGATAGGAAAATAACCATGCCACATATGTACTATATAATGTAGATCTTAACGTTACTGATTGTGAAAAGAATTTAGGAGTTCTGGTTAACAGTAATTTGAAACCAAGACAACAGTGCATAAGTGTTCACAATGAAGCTAACAGAATCCTTGGCTTCATATCAAGAAGCATAAACAATAGAAGTCCTAAGGTTGTTCTTCAACTCTACATATCTTTGGTTAGGCCTCATTTATATGATGTTGAGCAGTTCTGGTCACCATATTACAGAATGGATATAAATACACTGGAAAAAGTATAAAGGATGACAAAATTGATCCCGTGTGTCAGAAATCTTCCCTATGAGGATAGACTGAGGGCTCTGAATCTGCACTCTCTAGAAAGGCGTAGAATTAGTGGGAATGTGATTGACGTGCTGTAGGAGTGTGAGCAAAGTAACATTTAATAAGGGATTCAAGTTAACTGGCAGGCCAGACTTGAGCCCTAGAGATGGGAAGTACAGTGTCTGCACTCTAAAGGAGGGGTAATGTTGCAGCTTTGTAACTGTAGTGTAGGTACGCCTCTGGCAAGACAGTGATGGAGTGAATGATGATGAAAGTTTTTCTTTCTCAGGCTACCCTGCTTTGGTGGGAATCAGCTGATGTGTTACTAAAAAAATAAAATGGAAAACAGGAAGGATATAGGAAAGCAGTGGTTTGGTAACATAGTTGTGGACGAGTGGAACAAACTTCCGAGTATCTTCATAGAAGATTGTGTAGTTTTAAAAATACGTTAGACAAATACATGAGTGGGTGTGGGAAGGTGTGAATTGGACCTGACTAGTTTGTGCTACTAGGTCAGAAGCCGTGCTCCTTCCTGACTTGACTAGGTTAGGGCGTTGGCTCAAGCCAGAAGGAAAATCGAACCTGCCTCGCATGGGCCAGTAAGCCTGCTTCAGTGTTCCTTCGCTGATATGTTCTTATGTTCTTATTACATTAACACCACACATTGCTCTCAGACATGACATCTCCACTGCCTCCAGCCTTCTCCTTGTTGCAACATTCACCACCCATGCTTCACACCCAAAAAAGAGCATTGGTATAACTATACTTTCATACATTCCCTTCTTTACTTCTATGCTTCTTCCTTTGCTTCTTTTCTCCAAAGACTCCTCAGCTCCTCTTCAATTTTCTGCTGTGGTGGGAGTGATTTTCGTGTAAAATGGGAACTAGTCTCTCTGGGGTTTTCCAAATGAATATTATCATAAATGTTTCTCACCTGTATTCCAGAGAGTCCAAGCAAGAGATTTCAACCGTTCCAAGTAATTTAGATGCTTTATCATATTTATATGAGCATTCAAAGCTCTCTGTACTATCACCAGGTCAGCAATTTTGCCTGCTTTGAAATGGGCGGAAATGTGCAGACGTATTCCAGCCTAGAAATAACAAGTGATTTGAAGCGAATCATCATGGGCAGGGTATCCCTAGTTCTAAAGTTTTCATTACCCATCTTAACATCTTCCTCTAAGATGTGGTAGTTACATTGTTGTGATATTTGAAAGTGCGATACTCTGACATTATCACTCCCAGGTCCTTCACATCAGTTTTTTCAGTCTATTATGTAATTGGAATTTGTTTTATACTCAGATAAATTTTTATTTTCCTTTATTTTTCCATAAGAGAGTAATTGAAATTTCTCTTCATTGAACTTCGTGTTGATCCCTGCAGCTCATTTAAAGATCTGCTTGATGTCCTCTTGATATCTTGCAGCATCTTCGACGGATGATGCCCTAATGTAAATTAGGGTGTCATCTGCAAAGGAAGACATGGTGCTGTGTCCTAAATCTCTGTCTATGTCAGATATGAGGATAAAGAACAGGATGGGGGAGAGTACTCTGTCTTGTGGATCAGAGCTTTTCACTGTGGCTACCTCAGATGTTACTATCTTTGTGTTCTATTTGTTGGGAAGTTATTGATCCATCTACCAGCTTTTCCCTGTTATTCCTTTATCATGCATATTGTGCCGTATTACACCATGGTCACACTTGTCGAAGGCTTTTGCAAAGTCTGTGTATATTACTTCTGCATTTTGTTTTTCCCTCAGTAGTTGGAGCGGGAAGGAATGGCCTACTGTAAACCCATGTTACCCTAAGTTTGCCAAGTAAACCCATGTTTCAGTTCGCTTTACTGCCATCTTTGTGGAGTGGAGCTACGTCTGTTATTTATAGCGAGTGTGAGATGCCACCTGTGTCCATGTTCCCTCTACATAAAAGGCTGAAGGCACGTTAAAAGGGCCTTTTGCAGTTCTTGATAAACACGGAGTTCTATGAGTCTTGGCCTGGGGCAGAGTGCATGGGCATGTCATTTATTGCTTTTTCGAAGTCATATGGTGTAACTATAATATCGGAGATTTTTGAATAGACCAAATTTTGAGTTTCGGTCATAAAAAAATTGATTTGGTTTTTGACTTAGTCGGGCTAATGGCTCACTAAACACCGAGTCTCACTAGGACTTTAATATCTCACTCATTTCTTTGCTGCCATCTGTTTAAGTCCCATCTCATCTAAGTACATAAGAACATAAGAAAGAAGGAACATTGCATCAAGCCTACTGGCCCATGCAGGGCAGGTTCATGGCAACCCCCATAACCTTACTCTTTCCTATGTTCAGTTTTAATTTCCATCTTTGACATGCACCAACAAACTCGCCCACCAACCTCTGCAACTTTCCTTCGAAGTCTCCTGAAAGGACAGTGTATAACGTATTTATTACATTAAGCAAATATAACCTGGCACCTATGGGTATAAGCCTTGTCTAGGGGAGTTTAAAATATTAAACAAAATACACCAACCTATGGCCAAGCTTCTTTCTTCACAAAAAACTATATAGTCAATACTTATATTAATTATCAGGAAGGGCTCTTAAATTCACTTTTATAAAAATGTAACTATATTAATGGTAAACTTACATATACAACATACAACCTACCCTCTACATATTACATAAAACACACTAGTATACCTGTACCAGGTAATCCTTTAGGTCACCTACAAAATATTACCTAAATCCACTAGTACAGGGGTACTAGTTACCTAAAAATATTTATAAACAGTGGGGCTCCATGACACACCCCTCCTCTTCTGCTGACTCTTAGAGTGCAGGCAAAATATTATTAGCTGTACTCTCTAAAACATGCCTCCACATGCTAGGACTTTACAGGTAAAAATCACAAGAATACAAAAACAATAAAATAACCTATTGCCTAAACTTACCCAAAATATCACCCACATACTTAACCAAAGACCAAGACGTCTTATGACGTCCTGCTCCAGCCACCACTCTTCTGGTACTGCTACACACACACCTCTCCTGTCTTTTCCTGGCTACTCTGACTGACCAGGTATATGTGTCCGGTTTCAGAACAAATCCTGTGGAAAATAATGTATTTTCCAGAAAAAAATACAGTGTATTTTTTATGTAAATTAGTGTAACATTCTGTATTTAATAAAAATTTGTCATAAAAAATGGGAAATTCTGCCCCTGCGCAGAAGAGACTCGCCATGTTTGAACTAGACAACACAAACGTTAGTGAATAATTGGAAGAATTTTCGTGCTCTAGAGGTAAAATTGGGCTGACACCTCTCAAATAGGAGCCAAAATTGTTGGACGTGCAGTCCTGCATAACGAGAGAATCAGGCGACTGGACAGGACTCCGTAATTAGATGAAAACAGGATATTACCCCCAGCTAAATCATGTCTATATATTTACGTTTATAGTTCTCGGGGGGTTTTCTGAGTATGATACACCTTAATCTCCAGTCAAATTGGTGAGTGATATTAAGATATATTCTCCTTCTGTTATGTAAATGTGTATATATATAATCATTTATTAATTTTAATATACAGTCAACAAATTTATATATTTACCAGAATTCCTGGTGATACATATTTCATTTGTAATTAATAGGTCTAGAGCAACTTGTGGATATGGCAGTTGTAGGTATCGAAGGGGGACATTTTTGCGACCTAGGTGTCCCAAATTCCTCCTTGTCTATGTAACTTTGATAAATAATAATTATCTTTGTTATCATTTACTGTTAGGTACATAGTGAGTTACATTCAGATAAATGTAATTTTCCACATTTAATTTGCCCGTTGGTCCTTCTTGAACTGGATGTAATTAGTGAAGTCATTAATTAGTTAATTACTTAATAATTATATGTGAAATGACAAAAGGAGGAGGATGTTAAGTTCACAAATTTACTTACTGTGTAGTGGATTATAATTATTACAATATTAATTTGATAAGACAATTATGGCCAAGATTTATATCAGTGTATGTGTAATTGCTAAGCTCAAGTGTAGCTAAAATTTATATTATAATTTTCTTACATGTAATTGCAAAGCTCAAGTGTAGCTAGGATTTATTCAAAGGTAAGTTGTATCAGTGCTGTAAGTTGTAATCAGTGTTATTAATTAAGTTGAATTTAATACATTGCATCATGGGTGAAAATGAGGAAATTAATTTAGAAGACAAACACCTGGAAGTTAGAGCAAAAAAAGCATCACTACAGGCTTGAAAATGTCATGTAACCAAGGCATATAAAAAGTGCTTGGAATTAATGAATCAATAATGAATCTCTGTGAATTTTTTTTGAATGTTGCTTTACAAAGTCTACACGAGACTGATCTAGCTGATGCTTGCATAATGTTTATTTCCTCCTGTACTTGGTGGGAATACACTGATATGCCCCAAGAACCCATGTTTTAAACAACCTAACAATCACCAATCTCCTCATCATCCTAAACAGCTTTGGACTCCAGGGCTTTTCTGTAAAACACTGTATATACAAGAGCTGCCCAATGCTCCACAGGCCACATCAGTGCACGAGCCTGGTTTTCAAATGCCTCGAAGAACTGTTCGGGCTCAGACTCAACAAAACGAGATACTTAAGGCACTGCCTACTCTCCATCTCTATCAAACTCTTCTTTTGGGAATGCATGCTGCTCTCTGGTTGATTAGAGATTGACTTTAGCTAACTCAAGTGCCAATAAAGCTGACTAACACTTAGACAAACCCTGTGCACCACCTGCTTCACGAGACTGCTGGTCTGAAAGCTCTCGTGTTAGCCCTCCCGTATTTATTTTTATATTTTATTTAAAAAACATATACATTATACATAAAAAACCCACAAGCCGACAAATTAACATAACAGAAAACCGTGGCAGACAATGTCAGTACACACCCAATAACAAAATGCAATTTTGCACATTGATATTACCAAATATTTCTGAATGACCACAACCAGTTTATGGAAAAACATCCTGACTCCCAAATAAACAGGAGGAAGCATTATAAAACAAGTAGAAGTCCTATAATCATATTTATATATATATATTATATATATATATATATATATATATATATATATATATATATATATATATATATATATATATATATATATATATATATAATATATATGCAATAAGATCACAGTAAACAGGTGATTTCAAAATATGCAAAAAACCACTCTGAAAGAATAGAGAAATTCCAAGCGCTTTCGTGACTACTCACATTATCAAGGAACTATGAAAGTGAAGTATCCAAGGAAGCTATATAAGGGGTCTGGCCAGCACCTTACCGTTGTGGGATCTGATAGTGAGGTGCTGGCCGGACCCCTTATATAGCTTCCTTGGATGCTTCACTTTCATAGTTCCTTGATAATGTGAGTAGTCACGAAAGCGCTTGGAATTTCTCCATTCTTTCAGAGTGGTTGTTTTGCATATTTTGAAATCACCTGTTTACTGTGATCTTATTGCAAGGAATTCGCGAGAGCATGCGAAATATACACAAACACTGATCTCTGGCTGAAGGAGACTCGAACCTACGAACCTTAGGACAAGGTACGCATGCTCTCGCGAATTCCTTGCATTGTTCAAATCTCTAGTAAGGCTGATGCATGCAGGGGATGAGATGAAAAGCTGTAAGCCTTCTCCCTGAAAGCTGGCTGCCTTGGATCAAACGTGTAGCGGATGCTACACGCCAAGGTATTGGTCCAGTGTGGGTAGATTGGTAAAGCACTGCATACCTTTTCCTAAGGTTCGTAGGTTCGAGTCTCCTTCAGCCAGAGATCAGTGTTTGTGTATATTTCGCATGCTCTCGCGAATTCCTTGCATTGTTCAAATCTCTAGTAAGGCTGATGCATGCAGAGGATGAGATGAAAAGCTGTAAGCCTTTCCCCGAAAAATGGCTGCCTTGGATCAAACTTGTAGCGGATGTACACGCCCAAAGGTATTGGTTCCGTGTGGGTAGATTGTTAAAGCACTGGTACCAGTCCTAAGGTTCGTTTGGTTCGAGTCTTCTTCAGCAAGAGATCAGTGTTTGTGTATATTTCGCATGCTCTCGTGAATTCCTTGCATATATATATATATATATTTTATATATATATATATTTATATATATATATTATATATATATATTTTATATTTTATATATATATATTTTTATATATATATATATGCATATATATATATATTATATTTATATATATATATATATATAATATATATATATATATATATATATATTTTATATATATATATATATGCATATTATATATATAATATATATATATATAATATATATATTATATATATATATAAATATTTATATATATTATATATATATATATATATTTATATATATATATATATATGCAATAAGATCACAGCAAACAGGTGGTTTCAGAATATGCAAAACAACCACTCTGAAAGAATAGGGAAATTCCAACCACTTTAATCACATTATCAAGGAACTATGAAAGTAAAGCATCCAAGGAAGCTATATAAGGGGTCTAGCCAACACCTCACTATCAGATCCCACAACGGTTAAACACCTGACGTGCGCCGACCCAACTGGATAGGTCCTTTGCACAACTCACCCACAAACTATTCTACCCAAGAAAATTTAAAAATTATTATTTGTCCATTGTATTATTAAATTCTTCCCAAATTCTATTAATTATAAATGGATATAATTTATATAAACTAAAGGAAATATTCATATTATTGTCAAAACTGCTTTTTATGAAACAAGATTCAATTATATTTCTGTCGACCATGGACTTGCTTGATAATACTTTCTCAACTTTTTGAAAATCAATAGGATGGTTAAAATCTCTTACATGAATAAATAGAGCATTGGAATCTTGTCCAGTTCTAATGCTATATTTATGTTGTTTTAATCTTAGTTCGAGATTTTTACCAGTTTGACCGTAATAAACTTTATCGCAAATTTTACAAGGAATCTTATAGACACATCCATCAGCATTTTGGGGGGAATTCTTTATCAAAAGTTTTTTTACTGTATCAAGATTTTTGAATACAACTTTAATATTAAAAGTCTTAAGATGAGAAGGCATATCAACCAAGTTTTCATGGTAAGGGAGAACCAACATATTTTTAGTGGATTGTAAAAAGTATTTCTAGCAACTTTAATAGATTTATCAGTTACATTTCTTGGGTATTTTAAATCATTACCTGTTTTATAAATTTTGGAGATTTCCTCATCTATGAACTCAGGACTACAAATTCGTAAAGCCCTCAAAAACATTGATGAGAAAACAGACAGTTTGACTCTATCTTGATGTGAGGAATAATAGTGGACATAGGAACAGTTATTTGTAGGTTTTCTGTAAATTTTAAATTTGAATTCATTATTACCCTTAATAATTAAAACATCTAGAAAAGGCAATGAGTTATTTTCTTCAAACTCATCACTAAAGTTTATAGAATGGGCTAAGCTATTTAATTTTCCAAGGAAATGGTGTATATCTACATTTTTGGGCATAAGACACAAAATATCATCAACATATTGAACCATTTAGCTCTATTAGGGGGGATTGTGTTTTAAACAAAACCCTTTTTTCAAAAATTCCATGTATAGGGTTTCTAAAACAGTTTAAAGAGGATTTCCCATTGCCATACCAAACTTCGAGTTTTAAAACTTATCATTAAATCCCAAATTTTGCATCAAACCTGCAAATTTTAATAAGTTTAATGATAGTAGGAAAATGGCAATGGTAAATTAGTTAACGAGTTCTTCAGATAAGAAACTTAATAAATCATCAACAGGAACTTTTGTAAACAAAGAAGTAACATCAAACTAACCATGTTAAAATCATTTAAGTCAGTCAAGGAGCTTAATTTATCAACCAAGTCTATGTTGTTTTTAACATTAAAGTTAGAAATTTTGCCAACGAATAGGGCTCAAAATATCAACAAGCCCTTTTGGGTAATTTATATGAAAAATGACCCTATGGAGCTAATAATTGGTCTGACTGGGTTCCCTGGTTTGTGTGTTTTTATTAGTCCATACATGTAGGTAAAGATCGATTAGTGGAAAATAAATTTCTTTGACTAATTCATATTGCCTTTCAGTAGAAGTTTTATTGTTTTATTGAAATTGCTGTTAACGGTTTCTAGGGGATTTTTCGTAAGTTTAGAATAGGTTTCAGTATCATCTAAGAGATTATTAATTTTTTCTTGGTAATCATGTTCTTTCATAATTACTATTGCATTTATTTTGTCTGCTTTAGTAAGGCGCAAATTTTTATTGTTATTAAGTGTATCATAAGACTTAAAGAATCTTTGAGGGCAATTGGGAATATTTGGTTTTAACATAGAGCTATATACCATTCCTTTACTAATATTAATTTCGTCAGAGGATAAATCAGAAAATTTTTCAAAGTTACAAAAGGCTTTTGGATTTCAACATTATTAAGTTTTTTTGAAGTTGCAAAACTTAGGCCAAAACCTAGAGCAGCAGTTGTATTTTTGTCTAAAATTTTATCTGATAAGTTAATTACAAAATTGTTATTAGCATGCTTTGTCCAATCACTATTTTCAATAAAATGGGCTAATTTCTTTGTAGTTTGCTCTTGAGTTCATTACAAATTCTTCTGAGTTTTTTATAGCAATGATCCAACATACTGTGTTTCCATTCTGATGGAATGGCCTGATTAAAAGAGTAATTTTTGTTTCTCAATATTTTGAATGCTTCCTTCTCTTGTATTTTAGTTATTTCAATATGCTTCTGAAGAATAATTCTCATAAAATCATCAAAAGGACGATCTCTCATGTCAAGGAGGGCTATTGGGGGAAGGAGACTTGGGCAGAACTTGTTCATTTAAACAATTTTTTAAAAAATTAAGTCGAATTTTTAACTTGTGGGACTTGATCAGTGCAAAAGAAAACTGTGAAAAAAAAGATTTATGATTAGGAAAGCTTATGGAGAACATTCTGAAGAGTCGTGTGGTATCCATTAATGCAATAAGATCACAGTAAACAGGTGATTTCAGAATATGCAAAACAACTACTCTGAAAGAATAGAGAAATTCCAAGAGCTTTCATGACTACTCACATTATCAAGGAACTATGAAAGAAAAGTATCCAAGGAAGCTATATAAGGGGTCTGGCCAACACCTCACTATCAGATCCCACAACGGTTAAACACCTGACATGCGCCGACCCAACTGGATAGGTCCTTTGCACAACTCACCCACAAACTATTCTACCCAAGAAAATTTAAAAATTATTATTTGTCCATTGTATTATTAAATTCTTCCCAAATTCTATTAATTATAAATGGATATAATTTATATAAACCAAAGGAAATATTCATATTATTGTCAAAACTGCTTTTTATGAAACAAGATTCAATTATATTTCTGTCGACCATGGACTTGCTTGATACTACTTTCTCAACTTTTTGAAAATCAATTGGATTGTTAAAATCTCTTACATGAATAAATAGAGCATTGTAATCTTGTCCAGTTCTAATGTTATATTTATGTTGTTTTAATCTTAGTTCGAGATTTTCACCAGTTTGACCGTAATAAACTTTATCGCAAATTTTACAAGGAATCTTATAGACACATCCATCAGCATTTTGGGGGGAATTCTTTATCAAAAGTTTTTTTAGTGTATCAAGACTTTTGAATACAACTTTAATATTAAAAGTCTTAAGAAGAGAAGGCACATCAACCAAGTTTTCATGGTAAGGGAGAACCAACATATTTTTAGTTGAATAAGGCTGGTTGTCCCTTTTTGGATTGTAAAAAGTATTTCTAGCAACTTTAATAGATTTATCAATTACATTTCTTGGGTATTTTAAATCATTACCTATTTCATAAATTTTGGATATTTCATCATCTATGAACTCAGGACTACAAATTGGTAAAGCTCTCAAAAACATTGATGAGAAAACAGACAGTTTGACTCTATCTTGATGCGAGGAATAATAGCGGACATAGGAACAGTTTTTTGTAGGTTTTC
>NC_069474.1:7422973-7425473 GCF_026875155.1 Cherax quadricarinatus | reverse complement strand
CATAAACCTCAACATATCTTCACACTCCACTAAGTCCCTGCCACTCCACCATTTGCGGACATCCCCCATCACCTCCCCCACCTGAAGACCCCTTTCCCCCCTGCCCGTATGTATCTCTGCTTAACATAGAGCACCTTCGCCCTAGAACCTAATGCCATCAATCCCAATCTTACATGTATTACCGTGGTCATTACCACATCTTTGCCCAACCACGCCCTCCGAAAACCTCACACATACCTTAATACTCTCCTTTGTAATTCCATAATATCCTGACTTCTTAAGGGATAAATTTCCGCCACTCCCCACACCTTACTATAAATCAGCGTATTTACCACCACGACCCTTTGATGCAAGGTTACGTCCCCGGCCTGGAAACTCCTAAGCCTACTCAAAGCTCTGTCCATTACCATTTCTGAATTAACCCTCCTGCTCTCCTGTGCATCTGCCAAATACAAAATCCCACAAATCTTGAGCCTTTCTACAGTTATCTAATCAAACTCCTCCCGCAAGTTCCCACCTACCCAAGTACCTACCTCCAGCAACCGTGATTTTTGCTTATTAACCCTCATCCCAGTAGCATTCCCAAAAATTTCAAGTACCCATTCCACCTTACATAAATCCTCTATATCATTAAGTAAAACAGTAGTATCATCTACATAAACCCACAATGCCCCACAAAAGCCTCCACCCTCCCCCAATCCCTCCTGTTGCAGCCTCAACAAGGATTCTGCATACATGCAAAGAGTATTTGGAAGAGCAGGCAACCCTGCCTCAAACTCCTCCCCATGCTTAAAGGACTACCCAACCTACCATTTACCTGTACTCTCATCGATGCATCAGTATACAAAGTCCCCACCCATACCACCACCCTCCCTCCAAAACCCATCCTTACCATACTCTCAATCAAAAAATCCCTATCCATGTAATCTTAGGCATTCTCCCAATCCAGACCTAGAATACCCCCCCAACTACTACCCTCGAGGAAATCCCTGATATGCCCATGATCTACCCTCATACTCCTCCCTGGAATTCCAAACTGCCCCTTATGTATCACCGACCACATGACCTTCTTCAATCTATTGCACAAGATTTTTGCAAAAGCCTTATGATCTGTGCATATCAGAGATATTGCTCGATAAGTTTTGGCACCAAAACTATGACACCCATACTTTGCAATTTGCCCAACTTCCCACTAGTTAATATATGATTCAACACTCCAACAAAGCATTGCCTAATGCATCTCCAATGTGCTCTATAAAAATAATTTGGTATACCGTCTATCCCCAGTGTCTTTCCGGTACTTATCCCTAAAACTGCCTCTTCCACCTTAACCTCATTTATACCACACCTCCAACCCCACTCTATCCTGCTGAGTTAAAACACTATGGAACCCCCCTCCAGAAATCTCCTCCCAGGAACCCCACACTCCTACTCCATTTCTCCGTAAACCAACAACCAGCATAAGGACTCATACTTTCCATGGTGGATAGGACCAGACCCTCTGGGTAACCTCCCACCCCAGGTCTTGTCTCCAATCGTAATATTGTGGTTACTGTCTGACGTTCTCGAAATTTATGTAATACACACCCAGACAGCTTATCACCCCAGAATACATCCTCTAATTCTGCCCTAACCCTGATTGCATCAAACCTATCATTGTGTAATTCAGCTATTCTACCCTGAAGACTGTCCTTGTCATCTCTCCTACCACCTCCCCCATTATAACAGTCCTGCAACTGTCCCTCCAGATAATTCTGCAACCCATATCTCCACCTCGCCTCTTCCTGTCCCCTAACCTTGAAAAAATTCGCTATCTCAGGCTTAGCCTGCATCTCCCACCAATCTAACAGATCCATCGCCCTATCTCTAGCCGCCCAAAATTGCAACCACCAATCACTGAAAAAATACCCCTCCCCTCCTCCTTAAGAAGCTTTACGTTTAATTTCCAGTACCCAGAATAAATACGCACTATTCCATCCCACATAGATCTGCTATCACCGCCCTGTGAGCAGAAAACCCCATATCGAAGGCTCTCACCCTTACCACATCTATGCCCTGCATAACATAGATTCTGTCCAGTCTCGCCTCATATCCCCTACAGATGAACGTATGCTCCACTAGGTATCCCCCCCTTCCCACCACATCGACAACCCCAACATCCTGCAATACATCCCTCAGGACACCCAACACACAGCCCACCCCTCTCGGTTCTACACCGCCACTCTGTATCACACAATTCCAATCGCCTCCTATTACTGTTACAGCGGGCAAACCTCTCAAGTGACACAGCAATACCTCCCTGACAAAATCTACTTTTACCCTGGTATTGCTAGTCGCTGGCATGTAAACACCTATGAAACTAGCCCGTCTCCCACTCCAGACATCGTCCATTCTCACTACCCTCCCACCCCCCTCTTCCCAACCCATGGGATGCAAGGGGCTGGTCTCCTTTACCGCCTTTGCTACCCTACCCTTCAACGCAAATCACTGCTAAACCCCT
>NC_069474.1:7404783-7422473 GCF_026875155.1 Cherax quadricarinatus | reverse complement strand
GGACCGGGGTTAAAAAGGGCCATTTACCTTTCCAGACCACCTTTAAATTAGGAGGGTGAAGGGGGTTAAAGAAGGTTAAAAACACTGCCGACCCGACCTGTATATGGAGGGTGACTAGGGGTTAAGAAAGGTCCATCTACCGACCGACCCGGGGGATTTTATGTCAGGGTGACCCCGGGGGTTAAAAAAGGCCACTCTACTTGACCAGACCTACCTGTAATATGGAGGGTGACCTGTGGTTAAGAAAGGTCACATCTACCTGACCAGACATGGCCTGTATATATGCAGGGTGACCCGGGGTTAAGAAAGGTTACATCTACGTGACCAGACCTGACCTGTATATATGGAGGGTGACCAGGGGTTACGAAAGGTCACATCTACATGACCAGACCTGACCTGTATAAATGGAGGGTGACCTGGGGTTAAGAAAGGTAACATCTACATGACCAGACCTGACTAGTATATATGGACTGTGACCTGGGGTTAAGAAAGGTAACATCTACTTGAACAGACCTGACCTGTTTATGTGGAGGGTGGCCCTGGGTTAAGAAAGGACACATCTATGTGACCAGACCCGACCTGTATATATGGAGGGTGACCCGGGGTTAAGAAAGGTCACATCTACCTGACCAGACCTGACCTATACATAAGGAGGGTGACACGGAGTTAAGAAAGGTCACATCTACCAGACCAGACCTGACTATTATATATGGAGGGTGACCTGGGGTTAAGAAAAGTAACATCTACTTGCACCAATCTGTCCTGTAATATGTGGCGGGTGACCGGCGGTATAAGAAAGGTCACATCAAACCTGACCAGACCCGTGACCTGTATATAAGAGGGTGACCATGGCGGTTAAGCAAAAGGTCACATCAACCTGACCAGACTGACCCTGTAAAAGGAGGTGACCCATGGTTAAAGAAAGGTCCACAACAACCTGACTAGACAACCTTTATATATGGAGCGCGCTGATTGTAGAGACCCAGGGTATAAGAAAGTCACATCTACAGACCAGAACTTGACTGTATATAACTGTCGGGTAGACCGGGGTAAGAAGGTCTCATCCTACCTGACCAGACCTGACGTGACTATAATAAGAGGGCGACTTGGTGGTAAGAAAGGTTACATCTCTAACTGACCAATCACCTGACCTGCTATTCCACATATGGAGTGACCTGGCATTGGAGAAAGCGGTCTATCTATCATCTGCAAACACTCTAGAGACCAGATCTCTGACCATGTATACCAGAGAGATCATAGAAGCGGATGACCCGGGCCTCTTAAATGAATACGCTCGTCACCAAGTACCATTACAGCATGACCCAGACACCTCAGACACTGCAATAAGAGGGTGGACCCAGGTAAGAAAGGTTCACATTATACATAGACCAGACGACCTGTATCCATGGGAGGGAAGACCCGGGATAAGATAAGTGTACATCTACACTGACCACGACACACCCGAACCTCTATACGTCTATAATTGCGGGTGACCCGGGGTTAAGATAAAGGTCACCATCTCACCTGACCAGACCTGACCTGTGACAAGTATGGCGGGTGGACCGGGAGAACCTTCAATCAACAATCAAACAAAACTATCAACCATCGGTACTCTGACATACACAGACGAAACCGCCTCTACGATAAACCTAAGGACGGTCATCCCATAAAAAGACCAGGGAGACCCAAGTAATCTAAGAAAAGTGCACCCCACATACTCTTTTTAACCACTGACACTGCTAAACATCTATACGTAGTGTTCGACACCCACAGAGCATAAAAACCGGAAACAGACAAACGTATACCCACTCTACCTGACCAGACCAGCACCCTAGTACTATAACCTAGAGGTCGGGGTCATGGGCAGTAAAGAAGGCTGCTCATCTACTTAACTAGACCTATCTGTATATATAGACAGGGTTGACACGAACGGACCTAAGGAACAGTCACATCTACCTGACCGCAAGAACCTGACACCTGAAAATAAATAAGGAACCTGCATGTCCAGGGTTTAAGAAAGGTCACATCTACACTGACCAGACCTGCACCGTCTGTAAAATTATAGGATGTTGAGTGATTCGTATACGCGTTCTAGAGAAAAGCTCAACTTCTACTCTGACCAACTTGACACCGTCAATACATGAGACAGGTTGACCCGGGAGTTTAAGATTAAAGTAACATCAGCTTACCTACCAAGATCATTGAAACACCTTGCATCTCACCTATTGGTGAGCAAGGCTGTTGCACCCAGGGGTAACGGAAAGGTCCACATCTAGAAGACCAGACCTGACCTTGTCATATATAGAGAGTGACCTGGGGATAAGGAAAGGTAACATCTACCATGTACCAGACCTGACTAGTAAGACATCTATGGAGCGGTCAGCCCGGGGTTGAGAAAGGTCACATCTACTTGAGACTTCGATACCTGATCTGTAGTATTGTTGGGAGGGAGCCTCCGGGAATTGAAGATAAAGGTCATAACTACCTGACCAGTCAACGCAGTTACCATGTATATGCGTGTATGGGACCACGGGTTAAGTAAAGGAACACATTTATCTGACCGAGACCTGAACCTGTATATAGCGGAGGTGACACAGGATTAAGAAAGGACACATCAACCAGACCAGACCTGACCTGGTATATATGGCGAGGAGTGAACCGTAGTTAAGAAAAGTTTACATCGACCTGACCAGACCTACCTGATATAAATGGGAAGGGTGACCCGTGGTCAGTAAGAAAAGGTCTGCAATCTACACTTACTCAGACTCTGACCTCTGAAGACTATGAAGCAAAGGGTGATCTGGTTAGGAAGAAGGGTCCACATCTAACTGACACCATCGACCTCTATGACTTCTATGGGGAGGGGGGTGAAGATCGGGATAGGGGGTGGTGATGAGGTTGTAGAACCGTGGTTGTAAGGGGAAAAGTCAGGCGATGCTAGCCGTAACGCAGACCAAGAGCCTTAGTGATTGGAGTGGGGGTGGGAACACGGTTGGTGAGTAGAGGAATTATTGGTCGGCACTATCTAACGAGGGTGAGCGCGTGGGAGCGGGCGAGTAGGGAGGCGGTTGTAGTTGAGGAGAGGGTCGGGGAGTGGGGGTGTGGAGGCGGCGAGTGATGGTGGGGGAAGGGTGGGGGTGGAGAGAATGGCCGGCTGGAGTTGGAATAGGCACGGTATGTGAGGGGACTCGATGGGAGTCTGAGCGCGTGGTGAGTAGGGAATTGGTGGAGTAAGGGTGGTGGGAAAGGGATATAGGGGTAAAGGAGCGAGAGCGCTGTAGGCGGGGGCGGAGGGTACTGAAAAAGCTTAGGTTTTATTGAGGGGGGAGTAAATGAAGTGTGGGGTTTGTGGATGAGTAAGGAAATTAAAGTAAGTGAGTGTTGGGTGGGTGGAAAGCGAGGTTTTAGGTTTGTATGATGATTCATGTAATTAATGTAATGGTTAGAATGTGTGTGGGGTAAATGGGTGTTGTATGGGTTATGATTAAGTAATGTAGTAATGGTATTGTTGGTTGGGTGGTAAGGGGGTTGGTATGGTATATGAGTAAGTAGTGTTTTAGAAGGGGTTTTGTTATATTTGGTATGTATGTAAGTTTTTGGTTTTAAAGGTGTTTATTGGTATAATAGTAGTAATGTAATTAAGTTCTGAGGTGGGGTGTTATGGGGTTTTGTTTGGTAACTTATACAGACCAACCTGACCTGTATTTTGGGAGGGTGACTAGGGGTTTAAGAAAGGTCTATTCTGACCATGAATCAACCGCCTGTATTTGTGCAGGGTGACACGGTTAAGATAGGCCACACTACAAGACCAGAAAAACCTGACCTGGATAAGGAGGTAACTGTGGTTAACAAAGTCACATCTAACTGACCAACAGGCCGTATAATATGCAGTGGGTGACCCGTGGTTAAGAAAGTTTATAAATATATATACATCTACGTGACCAGACCTGACCTTATAAATGGAGGGTGACCAGGGTTACGAAAGGTCTACATCTACATGTCCAGACCTGAACCTGTATAAAATGGAGGGATGACCTGGGTTAAGACAAGGCAACATCTACCTGACCAGACCTGATAGTATATAGAACGTGACCTGGTAAAAAGGTAACATCTACTTGAACAGACTGACCTGTTTATGAGGAGGGTGGCCCTGGGTAAGAAAGGACACCTCTATGTGACCAACACACCGGTATAATGGAAGGGTGTCCCAGGGTAAGAAAGGTCACATCTACCTGACCAGACCAGACTTGTATATATGGAGGGTGACCCTGGGTTAAGAAAGGACACATCTATGTGACCATACCTGACCTGTATATATGGAGGGTGACCGGGGGTTAAAAAGGTCACATCTACCAGACGCAACAACCTGTATATATGGAGTTTGACCCGGGCTTTAGAAAGGTCACATCTACCTGACCAGACCTGTACTGTTTATATGGAGGGTGACCCGGGGTTAAGAAAGGTCTCATCTACCTGACAAGACCTGACGTGTATATATAGAGGGCGACCTGGCGTTAAGAAAGGTTACATCTAACTGACCAGACCTGACCTGTATATATGGAGGGTGACCCGGGATTGAGAAAGGTTACATCTACCTGACCAATCTGACCTGTATATATGAGGGTGACCCGTGGTATGAAAGGTCACAAATCCCCCCCCCCTAAACCTGAACTAGACCTGACTGCATATAAGGAGGGTGAGCCAGGGTTAAGAAAGGTTACATCTACATGACCAGACCTGACCTGTATATATGGAGGGTGACCTGGGGATAAGAAAGGTTACATCTACCTGACCAGACCTGACCTGTATATATGGAGGGTGACCCGGGGTTAAGAAAGGTCACATCTACCTGACCAGACCTGACCTGTGTATATGGAGGGTGACCCGGGGTTAAGAAAGGTCACATGTACCTGACCAGACCTGACCTATACATAAGGAGGGTGACCCAGAGTTAAGAAAGGTCACATCTACCTGACCAGACCTGACCTGTATATTAAGGTTTTCCCAGGGATGAGAAAGGTTAAATCTGACCTGACCAGACCAGACCTGTATATATGGAGGCTGACCTGGGGTTAAGAAAGGTTGCATCTACCTGACCAGACCTGACTTGTATATATGGAAGGTGACCCAGGGTTAAGAAGGACACATCTATCGTTGCCGAGACCTGAGCCTGAATATATGGAGGTGTAGTCGAGGGTTAATACAGTGACACATCAACCTGACCAGACCTGACCTGTATATATGGAGGGTGACCCGGGTTTAAGAACAGGTCACCATCTACCTGACCGAGGCCTAACACTGTATAGTATGGAGGGTGACCCGAGGGTTAAGAAGGTCACATCTACCTACCATACCAACCTGTATAATTTGAAGGTGACTCCCCCCCTAGAGTTAAGAACGGTCCACATCTAAATGACCAGACCTGACTATTATATTGGGGGTGACCCTGGTAAGAAAGGTAACATGCTACTGACCAGACCTACTGTTTAGTGGAGGGGGCCCGGGTGAAGAAACGTAACTTCTAGCTGACCAGACCAGCCTTGTATATATGGAGTGTTGACC
The DNA here is from genome assembly GCF_026875155.1 of Cherax quadricarinatus. Taxonomy (NCBI): domain Eukaryota; kingdom Metazoa; phylum Arthropoda; class Malacostraca; order Decapoda; family Parastacidae; genus Cherax; species Cherax quadricarinatus. The sequence continues at coordinate 7,416,911 of NC_069474.1, read as the reverse complement.
CAGGGTAAAAAAGGACACACTATGGACCAGAGGCTGACCTTATATAATGAGAGGTTTGACCGGCTTTTAAGAAAGGTCACATCACCTGACCAGACTGACCGTATATAAGGAGGGTGACCAGCGGGTTAAAAAAGCACAACTACCTGACTAGACCAGACCTGTATATATGGAGTTTGACCCGGGGTTAAGAAAGGTCCCACATCTACTCTGACAGACCTGACCTGTATATATGGAGGGGTGACCTGGTTAAGAAAGTCTCATCTACCTGCCATACATCTGACGAGAATATAAAGAAGGGCGAACTGGCGTTAAGAAAGGTATACATCTAACTGCCTAGAAGAGGAGAAAAGCATACCTGACCTTGTATATATGGATGGTGACGCGGGATTGAGAAATGTTACATCTACCTGACCAGATCTGATCTGTATATATGGAGGGTGACCTGGTGTTAAGAAAGGTCACATCTACTTGACCAGAAAGACACTGCATATAAGTAGGGTGACCCGGGAAAAGAAAGGTTAATCTACCTGACCAGACCTGACCTGTATGTAGGAGTGTACCCAGGGGTTAAGACAGGTTCCACATCTACCTGACCAGAACCGACCTGTGTATATGGCGGGTGACCCGGGGTTAAGAAAGGTCATCTTTTATGTTGGGTGACTGTACCTGACCAGACCTGACCTATAAATAAGGAGGGTGACCCAAGTTAAGAAAGGTCACATCTACCCTGACCATAACTTACCTGTATAGATTTTTTTTTTAGGTGATGCCGGGGATAAGCAAAGGTACATCTAACTGACCAGACCAGACTGTATATATGGAGGGTGCCTGGGGTAAAACAAGGGTTTGCATCTACCTGACCAACCTGACCTGTAATATATGGGGGTGACCCAGGTTAAGAAAGGTTCACATCTACCTGACCAGACCTGACCTGTATATATGGAGGGTGATCCAGGGTTAAGAAAGGTCACATCTACCTGACCAGACCTGACCTGTATATATGGAGGGTGACCTGGGTTACGAAAGGTCACATCTACCTGACCAGACCTGACCTGTATATATGGAGGGTGACCCGGGGTTAAGAAGGTCACATTCTACCGACCAACCAAACACGGTAATGTAAGGAGGTGACCAGGGTTACTAAAGGTCACATCTACATGACCAGACCTGACCTGTATATATGGAGGGTGACTAGGGGTTAAGAAAGGTCACATCTACCTGACCAGACCTGGCCTGTATATGTGCAGGGTGACCCGGGGTTAAGAAAGGCCACATCTACTTGACCAGACCTGACCTGTATATATGGAGGGTGACCTGTGGTTAAGAAAGGTCACATCTACCTGACCAGACATGGCCTGTATATATGCAGGGTGACCCGGGGTTAAGAAAGGTTACATCTACGTGACCAGACCTGACCTGTATATATGGAGGATGACCAGGGGTTACGAAAGGTCACATCTACATGACCAGACCTGACCTGTATAAATGGAGGGTGACCTGGGGTTAAGAAAGGTAACATCTACCTGACCAGACCTGATTAGTATATATGGACGGTGACCTGGGGTTAAGAAAGGTAACATCTACTTGAACAGACATGACCTGTTTATGTGGAGGGTGGCCCTGGGTTAAGAAAGGACACATCTATGTGACCAGACCCGACCTGTATATATAGAGGGTGACCCGGGGTTAAGAAAGGTCACATCTACCTGACAAGACCTGACCTATACATAAGGAGTGTGACCCAGAGTTAAGAAAGGTCACATCTACCTGACCAGACCTGACTAGTATATATGGAGGGTGACCTGGGGATAAGAAAGGTCTCATCTACCTGACCAGACCTGACGTGTATATATAGAGGGCGACCTGGCGTTAAGAAAGGTTACATCTAACTGACCAGACCTGACCTGTATATATGGAGGGTCACGCGGGATTGAGAAAGGTTACATCTACATGACCACACCTGACCTGTATATATGGAGGGTGATCAGGGGTTACGAAAGGTCACATCTACATGACCAGACCTGACCTGTATGTATGGATGGTGAACTGGGGTTAAGAAAGGTAACATCTACCTGACCAGACCTGACTAGTATATATGGAGGGTGACACGGGGTTAAGAAAGGTCCATCTACTTGACCAGACCTGACCTGTATATATGGAGGGTGGCCCGGGGTGAAGAAACGTCACATCTACCTGACCAGACCAGACCTGTATATATGGACGGTGACACGGGGTTAAGAAAGGACACATCTATGTGACCAGACCTGACCTGTATATATGGAGCGTGACCCGGGGTTAAGAAATGTCACATCTATCTGACCTGACTGACCTGAGTATATATGGAGGGTGAACCCGGGGTTAAGAAAAGGTTTTTTATTACACTCGTCCTGACCAGACCTGGCCTGTATATATGGAAGGTGACACGGGGTTAAGAAAGGTCACATCTACCTTTCCAGACCTGACCTTTACATATGGAGGGTGATCTGGGGTTAAAAAGGTTACCATCTACAAGACCTGACACGACCTGTAATATATGGAGGGTGACTAGGGGTTAAGAAAGGTCACATCGATACCTGAGTCCCAGACCTGGCTGTATAATTACAGTGTGTACCCGGTTAAGAAAGGCCCATCTACTTGAGCAGCACCTGACCTTTACTATATGGTAGGGTGACCGCTGAGGTTAAGAAAGGTCACATCTACCTGTCCGGACATGGCCTGTACATAAATCAAGGTTGACCCGGGGTTTAAGAAAGTGTCTACATCCTAACGTGACCAGACCTGACCTGTAATATAAGGAGGGTGACCAGGTTACGAAAGAGTCATATCTACAGACCAGACCTGACCTTAATAAATGCGGAGGGTGACCTGGGGTTAAGAAGGTAACAACTACATGACCAAGACCTGACTAGTATATATGTGACTGTAGACCTGGGTTAAGAAGGACGCGCGTACATCTACTTGAACCTACCTGACCTTTTATGTGAGGGTGTGCCCTCGTTAAGAAAGGACACATCTATGTGACCAGACCCGACCTGTATATATGGAGGGTGACCCGGGGTTAAGAAAGGTCACATCTACCTGACCAGACCTGACCTATACATAAGGAGGGTGACACGGAGTTAAGAAAGGTCACATCTACCAGACCAGACCTGACTAGTATATATGGAGGGTGACCTGGGGTTAAGAAAAGTAACATCTACTTGACCAGACCTGACCTGTTTATGTGGATGGTGGCCCGGGGTGAAGAAACGTCACATCTACCTGACCAGACCAGACTTGTATATATGGAGGGTGACCCTGGGTTAAGAAAGGACACATCTATGTGACCAGACCTGACCTGTATATATGGAGGGTGACTGGGGGTAAAGAAAGGTCACATCTACCTGACCACACCAGACCTCTATATATGGAGTTTGACCTGGGGGCTTAATAACGGTCACATCTACCTGACAAGAACCATACTGTAATATATGAGGGTGACCCGGGGTTAAAGAAAGGTCACATCAACCTGACCAGACCTGACGATGAATATATAAGGGCGACTGGGTTTAGAAAGGTTACATCTAACTGACCAGACCGGACCCAGGTTATATAATATGGAGGGTGACCCGGGCTTGAGAAATAGTTTACATCTCCCTGACCAGATCTGACATGTATATATGGAGGGTGACCCGGGGATATGAAAGGTCACATCTACCTGACTCCAGACCTGACTGCATAAAAGGATTGGAGCCAGGGTTATTTTTTTTTTTTTTTTTAAGAAAGGTTACATCTACATACCAGACCTACCTGTATATAAGAGGTGACCAGGGATAAGAAAGTTCCAACTAACCTGACTCCAGACATGACCTGTCTAAAAAATGGAGGGTGACCCGGGTATAGAAAGTCACATCTACCTGACCAGACTGACTGTATCTAGGAGGGTGATCCAGGTATAAGAAAGGTTACATCCTACTTACCAACCTGACATAGCTGTATATGTATGGTGACCCGGGTTAAGAAAGGTCACATGTACCTGACAAGAACCAGACCTATACATAAGGAGGGCGACACCAGAGTTAAGAAAGGTCCACATCTACTGACCATACTTGACCTGTAAATTAGAGTTGACCCGGGGAAAGAAGGTTACAGCTACCTGACTAGTAGACCAGACCTGTATATACGGAGGGTGACCTGGTTATGAAAGGTTGCAAAATACCTAACGCAGACCTGACCTAGTATATAGGAGGTAACCCTGGGTTAAGAAAGGTCACATCTACCTGACCAGACCTGACCTGTATATAAGGAGGGTGATCCAGGGTTAAGAAAGGTCACATCTACCTGACCAGACCTGACCTGTATATATGGAGGGTGACCTGGGGTTACGAAAGGTCACATCTACCTGACCAGACCTGACCTTATCTGATGAGTGGTGACCCGGAGTTAAGAAAGGTCACATCTACCTGACCAGACCTGACTAGTATATAAGGAGGGTAAACTGGGGTTAAGAAAGGTAACATCTACTTGACCAGACCTGACCTGTTTATGTGGAGGGTGTCCCGGGGTGAAGAAACGTCACATCGACCTGACCAGAACCAACTTTGTAATTTAGTGGAGGGTGAGACCCTGTTAAGAAACGACACATCTATGTGAACAGACCTGACCTGTATATATGGAGGGTGACCGGGGGTTAAGAAAGGTCACATCAACCTGACCAGACCTGACCTGTATATAAGGAGGGTGACCAGGGGTTAAGAAAGGACTCATCTACCTGACTAGACCAGACCTGTATATATGGAGTTTGACCCAGGGTTAAGAAAGGTCACATCTACCTGACCAGACTTGACCTGTATATATCGAGGGTGACCCGGGGTTAAGAAAGGTCTCATCTACCTGACCAGACCTGACGTGTATATATAGAGGGCGACCTGGGGTTAAGAAATTACATCTAACTAGACCAACCTGACCTGTATAATGAGGGGACCTGGTTCGATGTGAGAAAGGTTTCATCCGACTGACCAGATCTGACCTGTAAATGAGGAGGTGACCCGGGCCTTAAGAAGGTCACATCTACCTGACCAGAACGCTGACCTGCATAATAAGGTGGGTGACCAGGGTTAAGAGAAAGGTTACATATACATGGACCAGACCTGACCTGTATACAGAGGGAGGGTGACCCCGGGCACAAAGAAAGGTTACATCTACCTGACCAGACCGACCTGATGTATATAGGAGTGGTGACCCGGGGTAAAAAGTCACCATCTACCTGACCAACCTGACCTGTGTATATGGAGGGTGACCTGGGGTTAAGAAAGGTCACATGTACCTGACCAGACCTGACCTATACATAAGGAGGGTGACCCAGAGTTAAGAAAGGTCACATCTACCTGACCTGTATATTTAGGTTGACCCAGGATATAGACAAGTTACATCACCTACCAGACCAACCTGTAATATAGAGGGTGACCTGGGGATAAGAAAGGCTGCATCTACCTGACTAGACCTGATCTGTATATATAGAGGGTGACCCGGGGTTAAGAAAGGTCACATCTACCTGACCAGACCTGACCTGTATATATAGAGGCTGATCCAGGGTTAAGAAAGGTCACATCTACCTGACCAGACCTGACCTGTATATATGGAGGGTGACCCAGGGTTAAGAAAGCTCACATCTACCTGACCAGACCTGACCTGTATATATGGAGGGTGACCCGGGGTTAAGAAATGTAACATCTACCTGACAGACCTGACCGTAATAAGATGGAGGGTGTACCAGGGGTAACGAAAGTCACATCTAGAAGACCAGACCTGACCTGTATATATTGAGAGTGACCTGGGGATAAGAAAGGTAACATCTACCTGACCAGACCTGACTAGTATATATGGAGGGTCACCCGGGGTTGAGAAAGGTCACATCTACTTGACCAGACCTGATCTGTATATGTGGAGGGTGGCCCGGGGTGAAGAAACGTCATATCTACCTGACCAGACCAGACCTGTATATATGTAGGGTGACCCAGGGTTAAGAAAGGACACATTTATCTGACCAGACCTGACCTGTATATATGGAGGGTGACACAGGATTAAGAAAGGTCACATCTACCTGACCAGACCTGACCTGTATATATGGAGGGTGAACCGTAGTTAAGAAAAGTTACATCTACCTGACCAGACCTGACCTGTATAAATGGAAGGTGACCCGGGGTTAAGAAAGGTCACATCTACCTTACCAGACCTGACCTGTAGATATGGAGGGTGATCTGGGGATTAGGAAGGTCACATCAACCTGACCAGACCTGACCTGAAATATAGGTGACCTGGGGTTAAGAAAGGTCACATCTACCTGACCAGACCAGACCTGTATATATGGATGGTGACCCGGGGATAAGAAATGTCACATCTACCTGACCTGACCTGACCTGTATATATGGAGGTGACCTGAGGTTAAGAAAGGTCTCAATTACCGTGACCAACCTGACCTTATAAAAAAAAATGGATGGCGACCTGGGGTTAAGAAAGGTTACATCTACCTGACCAGACCTGACCTCTATATATTGAGGGTGACCCAGAATTGTGAAAGGTTGCATCTACCAGACCAACGACTGTATAATGGAGTTGACCCGGGTTAAGAAAGGTCAACATCTACCTGACCAGACCTGAACCAGTAAATAAGGAGAGTGACCCAGGGTTAAGAAAGGTTACATCTACCTGACCAGACCTAACCTGTATATATGGAGGGTGACCTGTGGTTAAGAAAGGTCACATCTACCTGACCAGACCTGACCTGTATATATGGAAGGTGACACGGGGTTAAGAAAGGTGCACATCTAACCTTTACCAGACGCTGACCTATACTATGGAGGGTGGATTTCTGGGTTAAAAAGGTCACATCTACATGACCAGACCTGACCTGTATATATGGAGGTGACAAGGGTAAGAAAGTCACATCTACCATGAAACAACTGGGCCTGTATATGTGCAGGGTGACACGGGGTTAAGAAAGGCCACATCTACTTGACCAGACCTGACCTGTATATATGGAGGGTGACCTGTGGTTAACAAAGGTCACATCTACCTGACCAGACATGGCCTGTATATATGCAGGGTGACCCGGTTAAAGACGGTATACATCTACTTAGACCAGGAACCTGACTGTATAGATGGAGGGTGACCAGGGGTTACGAAAGGTCACATCTACATGACCAGACCTGACCTGTATAAATGGAGGGTGACCTGGGGTTAAGAAAGGCAACATCTACCTGACCAGACCTGACTAGTATATATGGACGGTGACCTGGGGTTAAGAAAGGTAACATCTACTTGAACAGACCTGACCTGTTTATGTGGAGGGTGGCCCTGGGTTAAGAAAGGACACATCTATGTGACCAGACCCGACCTGTATATATGGAGGGTGACCCGGGGTTAAGAAAGGTCACATCTACCTGACCAGACCAGACTTGTATATATGGAGGGTGACCCGGGGTTAAGAAAGGACACATATATGTTGACCATACCTGACCTGTAGTATAGGGAGAGAGGGTGACCGGGGGTTAAGAAAGCGTTCACATCTCCCTGACATCCCACCTGTAAATATTATGGATTTTTGACCCGGGCTTTAGAAAGGTCACATCTACCTGACCAGACCTGTACTGTTTATATGGAGGGTGACCCGGGGTTAAGAAAGGTCTCATCTACCTGACAAGACCTGACGTGTATATATAGAGGGCGACCTGGCGTTAAGAAAGGTTACATCTAACTGACCAGACCTGACCTGTATATATGGAGGGTGACCCGATAGAGAAGGGTTTACATCTACCAGGTGACAGATCTGACCTGAATATATGGAGGGTGACCCGGGGTTATGAAAGGTCACATCTACCTGACCAGACCTGACCTGCATATAAGGAGGGTGAGCCAGGGTTAAGAAAGGTTACATCTACATGACCAGACCTGACCTGTATATATGGAGTGTGACCCTGGATAAGGAAAGGTTACACCTACCTGACAACCAGACCTGTAATAAGTGGAGGTGACCCAGGCTTAAAAAGGTCACATCTACCTGACCAGACCATACCTGTGTATCTGGAGGGTGACGTACGAAAGTCACATCTACCGACCAGAAACCTGACCTGTATATGTGAGGGTGACCTGAGTTAAGAAAGGTCACATCTACCTGACCATACCTGACTATAAAATAAAGGAGGTAAACTGGGGTTAAGAAAGGTAACATCTACTTGACCAGACCTGACCTGTTTATGTGGAGGGTGGCCCGGGGTGAAGAAACGTCACATCTACCTGACCAGACAAGACTTGTATATATGGAGGGTTACCCTAGGTTAAGAAAGGACACATCTATGTGAACAGACCTGACCTGTATATATGGAGGGTGACCGGGGGTTAAGAAAGGTCACATCTACCTGACCAGACCTGACCTGTATATAAGGAGGGTGACCAGGGGTTAAGAAAGGTCACATCTACCTGACTAGACCAGACCTGTATATATGGAGTTTAACCCGGGGTTAAGAAAGGTCACATCTACCTGACCAGACCTGACCTGTATATGTGGAGGGTGACCTGGAGTTAAGAAAGGTCACATCTACCTGACCAGACCTGACTAGTATATAAGGAGGGTAAACTGGGGTTAAGTAAGGTAAACATCTACTTACCAGAAGACCTGACCTGATTTATGTGAGGGTGGCCCGGGGTGAAGAACTCAATAATCTACCTGACCCAGATCCAGACCTGTATATATGTTAGGTGACCCAGGGTTAGAGAAAAGGACACATCAATCTGACCAGAACCCTGACATGTATATATGGAGGGTGACCCGGGGTTAAGAAAGGTCACATCTACCTGACCAGACCTGACCTGTATATATGGAGGGTGAAAAGTGGTTAAGAAAAGTTACATCTACCTGACCAGACCTGACCTGTATAAATGAAAGGTGACCCGGGGTAAGAAGGCACAATCTATCATTACCAGACCTGAACCTGTACATATGGGGAGGGGGGGAGCTGGGTAGGGAAAGGTACATCTACCTGACCAGACCTGACCTGTATATATGGAGGGTGACCTGGGGTTAAGAAAGGTTACATCTTCCTGACAAGACCAGACCTGTATATATGGATGGTGACCCGGGGATAAGAAATGTCACATCTACCTGACCAGACCTGACCTTATATAAGAGTGACCTGGGTTTAAGAAAGTCCAAATTTACCTGACCAGACCTGACCTGTATATATGGAGGGCGACCTGGGGTTAAGAAAGGTTACATCTACCTGACCAGACCTGTCCTGTATATATTGAGGGTGACCCAGAATTGTGAAAGGTTGCATCTACCTGACCAGACCTGACCTGTATATATGGAAGGTGACCTGGGGTTAAGAAAGGTCACATCTACCTGACCAGACCTGACCTGTATATATGGAGGGTGACCCGGGGTTAAGAAACATCACATGTACTTGACCACACCTCACCTGTATATATGGAGGGTGACCTGGTGTTAAGAAAGGTCTCATCTACCTGACCAGACCTGACCTGTATTTATGGAGGATGACCTGGGGTTAAGAAAGGTCACATCTACCTGACCAGGCCTGACCTGTATATATGAAGGGTGACCCGAGGTTAAGAAAGGTCCACATCTACCTGACACAAGACCTGACCAATAATTATGAGGGTGAACCCGAGTTAATAAAGGTTACACCTACCTGACCGAGACCTGACATGTATCATGGAGAGGTGACTTGGGGGTTGAGAAAGGCACATCTACCTGACCAGAACCTACCTGTACATATTAAGGGTGACCCGGGATAAGAAAAAGGTTCCCCCCCACCCCCCACTCTCCGTTGACCATACCTGACCTGTATATATGGAGGTGACCCTGGGTGTAAGAAAGTGTCACATCCTACCTGACCAGACTTGACCTGTATATATGGAGGGTGACCCAGGGTTAAGAAAGGTCACATCTACCAGACCAGACCTGGCCTGTATATGTGGATGGTGACCCGGGGTTAAGAAAGGTCACATCTACCTGACCAGACCTGACCTGTATATATGGAGTGTGACCTGGGGTTAAGAAAGGTCACATCTACCTGACCAGACATGACCTGTATATAAGCAGGGTGACCCGGGGTTAAGAAAGGTTACATCTTCATGACCAGACCTGACCTGTATATATGGAGGGTGATCAGGGGTTACGAAAGGTCACATCTACATGACCAGACCTGACCTGTATGTATGGACGGTGAACTGGGGTTAAGAAAGGTAACATCTACCTGACCAGACCTGACTAGTATATATGGAGGGTGACACGGGGTTAAGAAAGGTCCATCTACTTGACCAGACCTGACCTGTATATATGGAGGGTGGCCCGGGGTGAAGAAACGTCACATCTACTTGACCAGACCTGACCTGTTTATGTGGAGGGTGGCCCGGGGTGAAGAAACGTCACATCTACCTGACCAGACCAGACTTGTATATATGGAGGGTGACCCTGGGTTAAGAAAGGACACATCTATGTGACCAGACCTGACCTGTATATATGGAGGGTGACCGGGGGTTAAGAAAGGTCACATCTACCTGACCACACCAGACCTGTATATATGGAGTTTGACCCGGGCTTAAGAAAGGTCACATCTACCTGACAAGACCTGTACTGTATATATGGAGGGTGACCCGGGGTTAAGAAAGGTCTCATCTACCTGACCAGACCTGACGTGTATATATGAGGGCGACGGGCTAGAAATGTTACATCTAAGACCAGACCTGACCTGTATATATGGAGGGGGGACCGGGATGAAGAAAGGTTACATCTACCTGACCAGATCTGACCTGTATATATGGAGGGTGACCCGGGGTTAAGAAAGGTCACATCTACCTGACCAGACCTGACCTGCATATAAGGAGGGTGACCCAGGGTTAAGAAAGGTTACATCTACATGACCAGACCTGACCTGTATATATGGGGGGGTGGGCCTGGGGATAGAAAGGTTACATCTCACCTGACCAGACCCCGGGGCCTGTATATGGAGGGTGACCCGGGGTTAAGAAAGGTCACATCTACCTGACCAGACCTGACCTGTATATATGGAGGGTGACCCGGGGTTAAGAAAGGTTACATCTACCTGACCAGACCTGACCTGTGTATATGGAGGGTGACCCGGGGTTAAGAAAGGTCACATGTACCTGACAAGACCTGACCTATACATAAGGAGGGTGACCCAGAGTTAAGAAAGGTCACATCTACCTGACCAGACCCTTGACCTGTATATTTAGGTTTACCCGGGGATAAGAAAGGTTACATCTACCTGACCAGACCAGACCTGTATATATGGAGGGTGACCTGGGGTTAAGAAAGGTTGCATCTACCTGACCAGACCTGACCTGTATATATGGAGGGTAACCCGGGGTTAAGAAAGGTCACATCTACCTGACCAGACCTGACCTGTATATATGGAGGGTGATCCAGGGTTAAGAAAGGTCACATCTACCTGACCAGACCTGACCTGTATATATGGAGGGTGACCGGGGTTAAGAAAGGTCACATCTACCTGACCAGACCTGACCTGTATATGTGGAGGGTGACCCGGAGTTAAGAAAGGTCACATCTACCTGACCAGACCTGACTAGTATATAAGGAGGGTAAACTGGGGTTAAGAAAGGTAACATCTACTTGACCAGACCTGACCTGTTTATGTGGAGGGTGGCCCGGGGTGAAGAAACGTCACATCTACCTGACCAGACCAGACTTGTATATATGGAGGGTGACCCTGGGTTAAGAAAGGACACATCTATGTGACCAGACCTGACCTGTATATATGGAGGGTGACCGGGGTTAAGAAAGGTCACATCTACCTGACCAGACCTGACCTGTATATAAGGAGGGTGACCAGGGGTTAAGAAAGGTCACATCTACCTGACTAGACCAGACCTGTATATATGGAGTTTGACCCGGGGTTAAGAAAGGTCACATCTACCTGACCAGACTTGACCTGTATATATCGAGGGTACCCGGGGTTTAAAAAAGGGCTCTCTACCTGACCAGACCGACGTGAAAATAGAGGGGGACCTGGGGGTAAGAAAGGTTTCATCAACTACCAACTACCTGTATATATGGAGGGTGACCCCGGATTGGGAAAAGGTTAATCTAC
>NC_069474.1:7357768-7404283 GCF_026875155.1 Cherax quadricarinatus | reverse complement strand
ATGGGGGGCCTTTCCTTTCTTAACCGGGTCACCCTCCAATATACAGGCCCGGTCTGGTCAGTAAGGACCTTTCTACCCGGTCACCTCAATTATACAGGTCAGGTCTGGTCAGGTAGATGTAACCTTTCTTAACCCCGGTTCACCCTCCATATATACAGGTCAGGTCTGGTCAGATAGATGTGACCTTTCTTAACCCCGGGTCACCCTCCATATATACAGGTCAGGTCTGGTCACATAGATGTGTCCTTTCTTAACCCCAGGTCACCCTCCATATATACAGGTCTGGTCTGGTCAGGTAGATGTGACGTTTCTTCACCCCGGGCCACCCTCCATGAATACAGGTCAGGTATGGTCAAGTAGATGTGACCTTTCTTAACCCCGGTTCACCCTCCATACATACAGGTCAGGTATGGTTATGTAGATGTGACCTTTCGTAACCCCTGATCACCCTCCATATATACAGGTCAGGTCTGGTCATGTAGATGTAACCTTTCTTAACCCCGGGTCACCCTGCTTATATACAGGTCATGTCTGTTCAGGTAGATGTGACCTTTCTTAACACCAGGTCACCCTCCATATATACAGATCAGGTCTGATCAGGTAGATGTGACCTTTCTTAACCCCGGGTCACTGTCCACATATACAGGCCAGGTCTGGTCAGGTAGATGTGACCTTTCTTAACCCTGGGTCACCCTCCATATATACAGGTCAGGTCTGGTCAGGTAGATGTGACCTTTCTTAACCCCGGGTCACCCTCCGTATATACAGGTCAGGTCTGGTCACGGAGATGTGACCTTTCTTAATCCTGGGTCACCCTCCATATGTACAGGTCAGGTCTGGTCAGGTAGATGTGACCTTTCTTAACCCCAGGTCACCCTCCATATATACATGTCAGGTCTGGTCAGGTAGATGTGACCTTTCTTAACCTCGGGTCACCCTTCATATATACAGGTCAGGCCTGGTCAGGTAGATGTGTCCTTTCTTAACCCCAGGTCACTCTCCATATATACAGATGAGGTGTGGTCAGGTTCATGTGACGTTTCCTAACCCCGGGTCACCCTCCATATATACAGGTCAGGTCTGGTCAGGGAGATGTGACCTTTCTTAACACCAGATCACTCTCCATATATACAGATGAGGTGTGGTCAGGTTCATGTTACGTTTCCTAACCCCGGGTCACCCTCCATATATACAGGTCAGGCCTGGTCAGGTAGATGTGTCCTTTCTTAACCCCAGGTCACCCTCCATAAATACAGGTCAGGTCTGGTCAGGTAGATGTAACCTTTCTTAACCCTGGGTCACCCTCCATATAAACAGGTCAGGTCTGGTCAGGTAGATGTGACCTTTCTTAACCCCGGGTCACCCACCATATATACAGGTCAGGTGTGGTCATGTAGATGTGTCCTTTCTTAACCCCGGGTCAACCTCCATATATACAGGACAGGTCTGGTCAGGTAGATGTAATCTTTCTTATCCCCAGGTCACCCTCCATATATACAGGTTAGGTCTGCTCAGGTAGATGTAACCTTTCTTAACCATGGGTCACCCTCCTTATATACAGGTCAGGTCAGGTCAGGTGGATGTGACCTTTCTTAACCCCGGGTCACCCTCCATATATACAGGTCAGGTCTGGTCAGGTAGATGTAACCTTTCTCAATCCCGGGTCACCCTCCATATATACAGGTCAGGTCTGGTCAGGTAGATGTAACCTTTCTTAACCCCATGTCGCCCTCCATATATACAGGTCAGGTCTGGTCAGGTAGATGAGACCTTTCTTAACCCCAGGTCACCTCCATATATACAGGTCAGGTCTGGTCAGGTAGATGTGACCTTTCTTAACCCCGGGTCACCCTCCATATATACAGGTCTGGTCTTGTCAGGTAGATGTGACCTTTCTTAACCCCAAGTCACCCTCCATATATACAGGTCAGGTCTGGTCAGGTAGATGTGACCTTTCTTAACCCCAGATCACCCTCCATATGTACAGGTCAGGTCTGGTAAGGTAGATGTGACCTTTCTTAACCCCGGGTCACCTTCCATTTATACAGGTCAGGTCTGGTCAGATAGATATAACCTTTCTTAACCCCGGTTCACCCTCCATATATACAGGTCAGGTCTGGTCAGGTAGATGTGACCTTTCTTAACCCCTGGTCACCCTCCATATATACAGGTCAGGTCTGGTCAGGTAGATGTGACCTTTCTTAACCCTCGATCACCGTCCACATATACAGGCCAGGTCTGGTCATGTAGATGTGACCTTTCTTATTCGTGGGTCACCCTCCATATATACAGGTCAGGTCTGGTCAGGTAGATGTGACCTTTCTTAACCCCGGGTCACCCTCCATATATAGAGATCAGGTCTGGTCACGGAGATGTGACCTTTCTTAATCCCGGGTCACCCTCCATATGTACAGGTCAGGTGTGGTCAGGTAGATGTGACCTTTCTTAACCCCAGGTCACCCTCCATATATACATGTCAGGTCTGGGTCAGGTTAGTGTAACGTTCCTTAACCTCGGTCACCCTAATTTTATAGGTCAGGTCTGGTCTTAGAATTGACCTTTCTTAACCCGGGTCACCTTTTATATATACAGGTCAGGCCTGGTCAGGTAGATGTGACCCTTTTTTAAACCCCAGGTCACCCTCCATAAATACAGGCAGGGCTGGTCAGGTAATGTGACCCTTTTTTAACCCCCCCTCACTCTCCAAATAAAAAATAGGTGAGGTGTGTCAGGTACATTACTTTCTTTAAACCCCCGGGGCACCCTCCATATATTTCCCGGTCAGGTTTTGGGCAGGGAGTTTTTTGACCTTTCTTAAACCCCCGGTCACCTTCCCTAAAAACAAATCCGGTCTGGTCAGGTAGATGTAACCGTTTTTTAACCCGGGGGCACCCTCCATATAACGGCCCGGTCTGGTCAGGGAGATGTTTACCTTTTAAAAACCCCCGGGCACCCTCCATATATACAGGTCAGGGTGGGGCATGTAGATGTTTTCCTTTTTTAACCCCGGGGGCAACCTCCTTTTATACGGAAAAGGTCTGGTCAGGGGGGATGTAACTTTTTTTTTCCCCAGGGGCACCCTCCCAAAAATAAAGGTTAGGTCTCCCCAGGTAGATTTAACCTTTTTTAACCCTGGGGCACCCCCCTTATATACAGGGCCAGGTTTATTTTAGGTAGTTTTGACCATTCTTAACCCCCCCCTCAACCCCCAAAAAATTTCAGGTCAGGGTTTGGCAGGTAGATGGAAAACCCTTTTTTAACCCCCAAATCGCCCTCCATATATAAAAGGTCAGGGCTGGTCAATAAAAAGACCTTTCTTTAAACCCCAGGTCACCTCCAAATAACAGGTCAGGGCGGTCAGGTTGAAATTTTACATTTCTTTAACCCCCGTCACCATCCAAAAATAAAACAGGTCGGGGCTGGGCCCGGTAGATTTGATCTTTCTTAAAACCCCCGGACACCCCCAAATATTTCAGGCAAATTCTGGGCAGGTAGATGTGACCTTTTTTTAACCCAGATCACCCCCATATGTACGGTTTTAGGGCTGGTAAAGATTTGACCTTTTCATAACCCCGGGGCACCTTTTTCCCTTTATACAGGGCAGTGGGCTGGGGCAGGTAGAAGTAACTTTTCTTAACCCCCGGGTTTACCCCCCCATATATACAGGTCAGGGCTGGTCAGGGAGATTGACCTTTTATAACCCCGGGGGCACCCTCCAAAATTTCATGTCAGGATGGTCACAAAAAGATTGTCCTTTCTTAACCCCCGGGGCACCCACATATAACAGGGCTGGTCCCGGTCAGGTGATGGAAGGGTTTTTTCAAAACCCGGGGCCAAACCCCCACATATACAGACCCGGGGCTGGGCAAGTAAAGTGGCCTTTCCCCAAACCCCCGGGGCACCCTCCATATATAATAACAGGTTGGGCAGGGAGATGTTTTCCTTTCTTAAACCCCAGGTCACCTCAATAAAATACAGGTTTAGGTCCCGGTTTTTTCTAGATTTTGACCTTTTTGTTACCCCTGGGCACCCTCCACAAATACAGGTCCAAAGGCTGGTCAGGTAGATGTGACCCCTTTTTTTTAAACCCCCGGGCCCCCCCCAAAATACGGGCAGGTCCCGGCAGGTAGATGTGACCTTTCTTAACCCCGGGTCACCCTCCATATATACAGGTCAGGTCTGGTCAGGTAGATGTGACCTTTCTTAACCCTGGATCACCCTCCATATATACAGGTCAGGTCTGGTCAGATAGATGTGACCTTTCTTAACCCTGGGTCACCTTCCATATATACAAGTCAGGTCTGGTCAGGTAGATGCAACCTTTCTTAACCCCAGGTCAGCCTCCATATATACAGGTCAGGTCTGGTCAGGTAGATGTAACCTTTCTTAACCCCGGTTCACCCTCCATATATACAGGTCAGGTCTGGTCAGGTAGATGTGACCTTTCTTAACCCCGGGTAACCTCATATATACAGGTCAGGTCTGGTCACGTAGATGTGTCCTTTCTTAACCCAGGGTCACCCTCCATATAAACAAGTCTTGTCGTCAGTAGAATGAGACGTTTCTTCACCCCGGGCCACCCTCCACATAAAGAGGTCAGGTCTGGTCAAGTAGATGTTACCTTTCTTAACCCCGGGTCACCCTCCATATATACTAGTCAGGTCTGGTCAGGTAGATGTTACCTTTCTTAACCCCAGGACACCCTCCATATATACAGGTCAGGTCCTGGTCTGTAGATGTGACCTATCGTAACCCCTGTTCAACCCTCCATATATACAGGTCAGTCTTCTCACGTAGATGTAACCTTTATTAAACCCCGTTTTTTTTATTTGGTGGTCACCCTGCTTATATACAGGCAATGTCTGGTCAGGTAGATGTGTCCTTTCTTAACCACAGGTCACCCTCCATATATACAGGTCAGGTCTGGTCAGGTAGATGTGGCCTTTCTTAACCCCGGGTCACCCTCCACATATACAGGCCAGGTCTGGTCATGTAGATGTGACCTTTCTTAACCCCGGATCACCCTCCATGCGTACAGGTCAGGTCTGGTCAGGTAGATGTAACCTTTCTTAACCCCGGTTCACCCTCCATATATACAGGTCAGGTCTGGTCAGGTAGATGTGACCTTTCTTAACCCCAGGTCACTCTCCATATATACAGGTGAGGTGTGGTCAGGTACATGTGACGTTTCTTAACCCCGGGTCACCCTCCATATATACAGGTCAGGTCTGGTCAGGAGATGTGACCTTTCTTAACCCCAGGTCACCTTCCATATATACAGGTCAGGTCCCTGTCAGGTAATGTATCCTTTGTTCTTAACCCCGGTCAACCTCCATATATACAGGTAAAGGTCTGTCAGGTAGATGTATTCTTTCTTTCCCTCAGTTCCAGCCCTCCCTATATACATGTTAGGACTGCTCAGGTAATGATAACCTTCTTAACCCCCTGGGTCACCCTCCTTAATATACAGGTAGGTCAGGTAGAGAGCCTTTCTTAACCCCGGTTCACCCTCCATATATACAGGTCAGGTCTGGTCAGGTAGATGTGACCTTTCTTAACCCCGGGTCACCCTCCATATATACAGGTCAGGTCTGATCAGGTAGATGTAACCTTTCTTATCCCCAGGTCACCCTCCATATATACAGGTCAGGTCTGGTCATGTAGATGTAACCTTTCTTAACCCTGGGTCACCCTCCTTATATGCAGGTCAGGTCTGGTCAGGTAGATGTGACCTTTCTTACCCCGGGACCCCTCCATATAGACAGCAATCTGGTCCAGGTAGATGTAACCTTCATCCAATCCCCGGTCACTCTCCATATAAAACAGTCAGGTCTGGTCATTAGATGTAACATTTCTTTTCTTCACCCCAGTGCGCCCTCCATATACAGGTTCAGGTCCTTGGTCCAGGTAGATTAACCTTTCTTAACCCCGGGTCACCCTAATATATACAGGTCAGGTCTGGTCAGGTAATGTGACCTTTCTACCTGGGTCAACTCCAATATACAGGTCTGGTCTGGTCAGGTAGAAAGTGACCATTCTTAACCCCAGGTCCTCCCTCCTCATATACCGGTCAGGTCCTGGTCAGGTAGATGTTGACCTTCTTAAACCCCGGTAACCTTCATTATACATGTCCAGGTTCTGGTCAGTAGATGAGACCTTTCCTACCCCGGGTCACCCTCCATATATACAGGTCAGGTCTGGTCAGTAGATGTGACCTTTCTTAACCCCCTCGGGGTTTATTCCAACTCCATATAACAATTCAGTCTAGTCAGGTAGATGTGACCTTTCTTAACCCCTGGTCACCCTCCTTATATACAGGTCAGGTCTGGTCAGGTAGATGTGACCTTTCGTAACCCCCGGTCACCCCTCCGTATATACAGTCAGGTCTGGTTCAGGTAGATGTAATCCTTTCTCAATCCCGTCACCCTCCATAAATACAGGTCATCTGTTCAGGTAATGTAACCTTTCATACCCCCTGTCCCCCTCCCATATATACAGGTCAGTCTGGTCAGGTAGATGAACCTTTCTTAAACCCCCTCAGGTCTCCTCCATATATACAGGTCAGGGTCTGTCAGGTAGATGGTGACCCTTTTCTAACCCCAGGATCACTCTCCTATATGTAAAGTCATGTCTGGGTAAGTGTAGATGTGACCTTTCTTTAACCCCGGGTCACTTTCCATTTATAACAGGTCAGGTCCGTCGTCCAGATAGATCTGATCCATCTTACCCCGTTTCACGCCTCCATATATACAAGGTCCAGGTCTGGTCAGGTATATGGACCTTTCTTAACACCCCGGTCAAACCCTCCATATAAAGAGGTCTTCCTGGTCACATAGATGTATTCCTTTTCTTAACCCCGGGTCACCCTACATATATAAAGGTCTGTCTGGTCAGGTAGATGTGACCTTTCTTAACCCGGTTCACCCTCCATATATACAGGTCCAGGTCCTGATCAGGAATGCAACCTATCTTAAAACCAAACTCCCAGGTCATCCTCCATAGAAAGAAGGTCTATCTGGTCAGTAGATGTTAACCTTTCTTAACCCCAGGTCAACCTAAATATACAGGCAGGACTGTGTGAGGTAGATGTGACCTTTCATAACTCCGTGCACCCTCCTTATGTATATTCAGTCGTCTGTACAATGTACCTTTCTTAACCCGGGTCACCCTCCGATATATACTAGTCAGGACTGTCAGGTAGATGATAACTTTCTTAACCCACCCGGTCACCCTCAATATAAACAGTTCAGGTCTGTTCATGTAGATGTAACCTTTTTCGTAACTCCTGGACACCCTCCACATATACAGGTCGGTCTGGTCCAAGGTAGATGTGAGTGACCTTTCATACCACCGTGACAACCCTCCAGATAGAAGGTCAGGTCTGGTCAGTAGATGGACCTTTCTTAACCCCGGTCACCCTCCTTATATGACAGTCAAACAGGTCAGTTCTGATCAGGTAGATGCAAGCAAACCATCTTACCCCAGGTCCTCCTCCTATATATATAGGTCTGGTCCTGGTCAGGTAGATGTAACCTTTCTTACCCCGGTCAACCTAAATATACAGGTCAGGATCTGGTGAGGTAGATGGAATACCTTTTCTTAACTCCGGGTCACCCTCCTTATGTTATATGTCAGGTCTGGTCCGGAAAGTGAACCTTCTTAACCCCGGGTCACCCATCCATAGATACAGGTCAGGTCTGATCAGTAGATGTAACCTTTCTTATCCCCGGGTCACCCCCCATATACTTTCGGTCGGTCTGTCATGTAGATGTGAGACCTTTCTTAACCCTGGCACCCTCCTTAATATGCAGGTCAGGTCAGGTCAGGTAGATGTGACCTTTCTTAACCCCTGGTCACCCTCAAATATATACAGGTTCATATCTGGTCCAGGTAATGTAACCGTTCCTCAATCCCCGGTCACACTCCATATATCAGGGTCAGGTCTGGTCCATTTAGATGTAACCTTTCTTAACCCCAAGGTCGGCCCTCCATATACAGGTCAGGTCGGTCAGTTAGATGAGGGCCTTTTCTTACCCCGGGTCACCCTCGATATATACAGGTCAGGGCTGGTCAGGTAGATGTTACGCTTTCTGTAAACCCTGGGTCAAACATCCATATAAACATCAGGTCGTCAGGTAGATGTGACCCTCTTCACCCAGGTCAACCCTCCTTATATACAGGCTAGTCTGGTCAGGGGTAGATGTGACGCTTCTGTAAACGCACACGGTAACCTTCATATATACAGGTCAGGTCTGGTCACGTAGATGTGTCCTTTCTTAACCCATGGTCACCCTCCATATATACAAGTCTGGTCTGGTCAGGTAGATGTGACGTTTCTTCACCCCGGGCCACCCTCCACATAAACAGGTCAGGTCTGGTCAAGTAGATGTTACCTTTCTTAACCCCGGGTCACCCTCCATATATACTAGTCAGGTCTGGTCAGGTAGATGTTACCTTTCTTAACCCCAGGACACCCTCCATATATACAGGTCAGGTCTGGTCATGTAGATGTGACCTTTCGTAACCCCTGGTCACCCTCCATATATACAGGTCAGGTCTTGTCACGTAGATGTAACCTTTATTAACCCCGGGTCACCCTGCTTATTCTATCAGGGCAATGTCTGGTCAGTAGATGAGTCCCTTTCCTTAACCACAGGTCACCCTCTATATATACAGGTCAGGTCTGGTCAGGTAGATGTGGCCTTTCTTAACCCCAGGTCACCCTCCACATATACAGGCCAGGTCTGGTCATGTAGATGTGACCTTTCTTAACCCCGGATCACCCTCCATGCGTACAGGTCCAGGTCTGTCAGTTAGAATTAAACCTTTCATAAACCCCGGTTTCACCCTTCCATATATCAGGTCAGGTCCTGTCAGGGTAGAAGTGACCCTTTCTTAACCCCCAGGTCACTCTCCAATATATATTGGTGATTGGTGGTCAGTGTCATGTTGACGTTTCTTAACCCCGGTCACCCTCCATATATACAGGTCAGGTCCTGTCAGGAGTATGTTGACCTTTCTAAACCCCAGGTCACCTTCCATAATATACAAGTCAGTCAGGGGTCAGGTAGATGTAACCTTTCTTAACCCCGGGTCACCCTCCACATATACAGGTCAGGTCTGGTCAGGTAGATGTGATCTTTCTTAACCCCGGGTCACCCTCCATATATACAGGTCAGGTGTGGTCATGTAGATGTGTCCTTTCTTAACCCCGGGTCAACCTCCATATATACAGGAAAGGTCTGGTCAGGTAGATGTAATCTTTCTTATCCCCAGGTCACCCTCCATATATACAGGTTAGGTCTGCTCAGGTAGATGTAACCTTTCTTAACCCTGGGTCACCCTCCTTATATACAGGTCAGGTCAGGTCAGGTAGATGTGACCTTTCTTAACCCCGGGTCACCCTCCATATATACAGGTCAGGTCTGGTAAGGTAGATGCAACCTTTTTATTTTTTTTGTTTCTCAATTCTGGTCACCCTCCATATATGCAGGCAGTCTGGTCAATGTAGATGTAACCTTTCTTAACCCCAGGCCCAGGACGCCCTCCAAATATACAGGTCAGTCTTGTCAGGTAGATGAGACCTTTATTAACTCCCCTAGGTCACCTCCATAAATATACAGGTCAGTCTCGTCATGTAGATGTGACATTCTTAACCCCCGGTTCACCATCCATATATAACAGGTCTGGTCTGGGTCATGTAGATTGACCTTTCCTTACCCCAGGACTCCCTCCATATATACAGGTTCAGGTCTGTTCAGGAAGATGTGACAATTTCTTAACCCCAGAACACCCTCCCTATTAACAGGTCATTCTGGTCAGTAAGAAAAAAAAAATGTGACCTTTCTTAACCCCGGGTCACCCTCCATATATACAGGTCAGGTCTGGTCACATAGATGTGTCCTTTCTTAACCCTGGGTCACCCTATATATATACAGGTCTGGTCTGGTCAGGTAGATGTGACGTTTCTTCACCCCGGGCCACCCTCCACATATACAGATCAGGTCTGGTCAAGTAGATGTGACCTTTCTCAACCCCGGGTCACCCTCCATATATACTAGTCAGGTCTGGTCAGGTAGATGTTTCCTTTCTTAACCCCAGGTCACTCTCAATATATACAGGTCAGGTCTGGTCTTCTAGATGTGACCTTTCGTTACCCCTGGTCACCCTCCACATATACAGGTCAGGTCTGGTCAGGTAGATGTGACCTTTCTTAACCCCGGGTCACCCTCCATATATACAGGTCGAGGTCTGGTCAGGAGTAGAATGGACCGTTTCTTAACCCCGGGTCACCCTCCATATATACAGGTCAGGTCTGGTCAGGTAGATGTGACCTTTCTTAACCCTGGATCACCCTCCATATATACAGGTCAGGTCTGGTCAGGTAGATGTGACCTTTCTTAACCCCGGGTCACCCTCCATATATACAGATCAGGTCTAGTCAGGTAGATGCAACCTTTCTTAACCCCAGGTCACCCTCTATATATACAGGTCTGGTCTGGTCAGGTAGATGTAACCTTTCTTACCCCGGGTTCAACTCTAATATTACAGGTCAGGTAGATGTAACATTTCTTATCCCCGGGTCACCCTCCATATATACAGGTCAGGTCTGCTCATGTATATGTAACCTTTCTTAACCCTGAGGTCAACCCGCCTTATATGCAGGTCAGGTTCGGTCAGGTAGATTGTGACCTTTCTGAACCACGGGTCACCCACCATATATACAGGTCTATCCTGGCAGGTAGATGTAACCTTTCTCAATCACACCCGGGTCACTTCCATATATACAGGTCAGGTCTGGTCAGTTAGATGAGTAACCTTTCTAACCCCATGTCGCCCCTCTATATATACACGTCAGGTCTGGTCATGTAGTAAGACCCTTATTCTTAACCCCGGGTCACCCCATCTATATATACAGGTCAGGTCGGTCATGTAGATGTGATCTTTCTTAACCCCGGGTCAAACTCCATATATACAGGTCAGGTCTGATCTATGTAGATGATTCCTTTCTTATCCCCGGGTCACCCTCCATATATACAGGTCAGGTCTGGTCATGTAGATGTAACCTTTCTTAACCCTGGGTCACCCTCCTTATATGCAGGTCAGGTCTGGTCAGGTAGATGTGACCTTTCTTAACCCCGGGTCACCCTCCATATATACAGGTCAGATCTGGTCAGGTAGTATTAACCATCCTCAATCCCCGTCACTCCCATATATACAGTCAGTCTGGTCATTAGATGTAACTTCTCACCCCAGGTCGCCCTCTACATATACAGGTCAGGTCTGGTCAGGTAGATGAGACCTTTCTTAACCCCGGGTCACCCTCGATATATACAGGTCAGGTCTGGTCAGGTAGATGTGACCTTTCTTAACCCTGGGTCAAACTCTATATATACAGTGTCTGGTCTGGTCCTAGGTAGATGTGTCCGTTCTTTAACCCCAGTCACCCCTCCTTATATCAGGTCTGGTCCTGGTCCAGGTAGATGTGACCTATTAACCCCGGGTAACCTTCATATATACAGGTCAGGTCTGGTCACGTAGATGTGTCCTTTCTTAACCCAGGGTCACCCTCCATATATACAAGTCTGGTCTGGTAAGGTAGATGTGACGTTTCTTCACCCCAGGCCACCCTCCACATAAACAGGTCAGGTCTGGTCAAGTAGATGTTACCTTTCTTAACCCCGTGGGTCACCCTCCAGTATATACAAGTCAGGTCTGTCAGTGTATGATTTACCCTTTCTTAACCCCAGGGACACCCTCCATATATATAGGTCAGGTCTGGTCATGTAGATGTGACCTTTCGTAATCCCTGGTCACCCTCCATATATACAGGTCAGGTCTTGTCACGTAGATGTAACCTTTATTAACCCCGGGTCACCCTGCTTATATACAGGCAATGTCTGGTCAGGTAGATGTGTCCTTTCTTAACCACAGGTCACCCTCCATATATACAGGTCAGGTCTGGTCAAGAAGATGTTGTCCTTTCTAAACCCCGGGTCACCTTCTACATATACAGGCCAGGTCTGGTCATGTAGATGTGACCTTTCTTAACCCCGGATCACCCTCCATGCGTAAAGGTCAGGTGTGGTCAGGTAGATGTAACCTTTCTTAACCCCGGTTCACCCTCCATATATACAGGTCAGGTCTGGTCAGGTAGATGTGACCTTTCTTAAACCCCAGGTCCACTCTCCATACATACAGGTAGGTGTGGCAGGTACATGAACGTTCTTAACCCCCGGGTCACCCCCATATATACAGGTCAGTCCCTTTCAGGGAGATGTGACCTTTCTTTAACCCCAGGTCACCTCCATAATAAGGTCAGGTCTGTCAGGTAGAATGTATAACCTTTCTTAACCCCGGGTCACCCTCCACATATACAGGTCAGGTCTGGTCAGGTAGATGTGATCTTTCTTAACCCCGGGTCACCCTCCATATATACAGGTCAGTTGTTGGATCATTATATGTGTCCTTTCTTAACCCCGGTACACCCTCCCATATATACAGGAAAGGACTGGTCAGTAATGTAATCTATCCGCTTATCCTCCTGGTCAACCCTCCATATATACAGGTCATGTCTGGTCATGTAGATGTAACCTTTCTTAACGCCCGGACGCCCTCCATAAATACATGGACAGGTCTGTCAGGTAGATTAGACCTTTCTTAACCCCAGGTCAACCTCCATATAACATGTCGGTCACGTCAGGTAGATGTGACATATCTAACGCCCTGGTAACGCATTCGATATATACAGTCTGGTCTGGTCAGGTAGAGTGACCCTTTCTTAACCCATGTCACCCTCCATATATACAGGTCCAGTCCCTGGTCAGGTAGATTGACCTTTCTTAACCCCAGATTTCACCTTCCATTTATACAGGTCAGGTCTGGTCAGGTAGATGAAACTTTCCTTAACCCCGGTTCACCCCTCCATAAAATATACGGTCAGGTCTGGTCAGGTATACTTGACCTTTCTTAACCCTGGTCACCCTCCATAAATACAGTTCAGGTCTGGTCACATAAGATGTGTCCTTTCTTTATTCCCTGATTCACCCTATATAATACAGTCAGGTCTGTCAGGTAGATGTGACGTTCTTCTTCACCCCGGGCCACCCTCCACATATGCAGATCAGGTCTGGTCAAGTAGATGTGACCTTTCTCAACCCCGCCGGTCACCCTCCATAAAACTAGTCCAGGTCTGGTCAGTTAGATGTACCTTTCTAACCTCAGGTCCACTCTCAATATATACAGGTCAGGTCCTGGTCTTCTAGATGTACCTATCGTTAACCCCTGTTCACCCCCACATATACTGGTCAGTCTGGTCAGTTAGGACTGTGACCATTCTTAAACCCTGCATCACCCCTCCATATATACAGTCAGTGTCTGGTCAGGAAGATGTGACCTTGCTTAACCCCATGTCACCTCCATATATATCAGGTCAGGTCTGGTCAGGTAGATGTTGACCTTTCTTAACTCACCTGGATCACCCTCCATATATAACAGTCAGGTCTGGTTCAGGTAATGTCAACCTTTGCCTTAACCCCAGGTCACCCTCCATATATACAGGTCAGGTCTGGTCATGTATATGTAACCTTTCTTAACCCTGGGTCACCCTCCTTATATGCAGGTCAGGTCTGGTCAGGTAGATGTGACCTTTCTGAACCCCGGGTCACCCTCCACATATACAGGTCAGATCTGGTCAGGTAGATGAGACCTTTCTTAACCCCGGGTCACCCTCCATATATACAGGTCAGGTCTGGTTCAGTAGATGTGACCTTTCTTAACCCCAGGTCAAACTCCATATATACAGGTCTGGTCTAGTCAGGTAGATGTGACGTTTCTTAACCCCCGGTCATCCTCCGTATATACAGGTCAGGTCTGGTCAGGTAGATGTAACCTTTCTCAATCCTGGGTCACCCTCCATATATACAGGTCAGGTCTGGTCAGGTAGATGTAACCTTTCTTAACCCCAGGTCGCCCTCCATGAATACAGGTCAGGTCTGGTCAGGCAGATGTAACCTTTCTCAATCCCGGGTCACCCTCCATATATACAGGTCAGGTCTGGTCAGGTAGATGTAACCTTTCTTAACCCCAGGTCGCCCTCCATATATACAGGTCAGTTCTGGTCAGGTAGGTGAAACCTTTCTTAACCCCCGGTCACCTCCATATATACAGGTCAGGTCTGGTCAGGTAGATGTGACCTTTCTTAACCCCGGGTCACCCTCCATACATACAGGTCTGGTCTGGTCAGGTAGATGTGACCTTTCTTAACCCCAGGTCACCCTCCTTATATACAGGTAAGGTCTGGTCAGGTAGATGTGACCTTTCTTACCCCTGGATCTACCCTCCATATATACAGGTCAGGTCTGGTCAGGTAGATGCAACCTTTCTTAACCCCAGGTCACCCTCTATATATACAGGTCTGGTCTGGTCAGGTAGATGTAACCTTTCTTATCCCCAGGTCAACCTAAATATACAGGTCAGGTAGATGTAACCTTTCTTATCCCCGGGTCACCCTCCATATATACAGGTCAGGTCTGGTCATGTATATGTAACCTTTCTTGAAAACCCTGGGGTCACCCTCCTTATATGCAGGTCAGGTCTGGTCAGGTAGATGTGACCTTTCTGAACCCCGGGTCACCCTCCATATATACAGGTCAGATCTGGTCAGGTAGATGAGACCTTTCTTAACCCCGGGTCACCCTCCATATATACAGGTCAGGTTTTTTCAGGTAGATGTGACCCTTTCTTAACCCAAGGTCATACTCCATATATACAGGTCTGTCGTAGTGCAGTAGATGTGACATCTTTCTTAACCCCCTTCACCCTCTGTATATTCAGGTCAGGTCTGGTCAGGTAGCTGTATCCTTTCTCAATGCCGTGGTCACCCTCTCGAAATATACAGGTCAGGTCTGGTCAGGAAGGAAGTAACCATTCTTAAACCCCAGGTCGCCCTCCCATGTATACAGTCAGGTCTGGTCAGGTAGATTGTAACATTTTCTCAATCCCTGTCAAAAACCCCCCCCCCTCCATATATACAGTCAGGTCTGGTCAGTAAATGTACCCTTCACTTAAACCCCAGGACGCCCTCCAAATATACAGGTCAGTTTGCTGGTCAAGGTAGTGAAACCTTTCTTAACCCCCACGGTCACCTCCATATTAAGGTCAGGTCTGGTCAGGAGATGTGACCTTATCTTAACCCGATCACCCTCCCATATATACAGGTCAGGGTCGGTTCAGTAGATGTACCTACCTTCCTTACCCCCAGGTCACCTACTCTATATATAACAGTCTGGTCCTGGTCATGTAGATGAGAACCTTTCTAAACCCTGTCACCCTCCCATATATACAGGTCAGTCTGTCATGGTAGATGTGTGAGTCTTTCCATAACCCCCTTGTAAACTACCATATATACAGGTCAGGTCTGATCAGGTAGATGTAACCTTTCTTATCCCCGGGTCACCCTCCATATATACAGGTCAGGTCTGGTCATGTAGATGTAACCTTTCTTAACCCTGGGTCACCCTCCTTATATGCAGGTCTGTCTGTCCCCAAGGTAATTGACCTTTCTTAACCCCGGGTCACCCTCCATATATACAGGTCAGATCTGGTCAGGTAGATGTAACCTTCCTCAATCCCCGGTCACTCTCCATATATACAGGTCAGGTCTGGTCAGTTAGATGTAACCTTTCTTAACCCCAGGTCGCCCTCCATATACAGGTCAGGTCTGGTCAGGTAGATGAGACCTTTCTTAACCCCGGGTCACCCTCGATATATACAGGTCAGGTCTGGTCAGGTAGATGTGACCTTTCTTAACCCTGGGTCAAACTCTCATATATACAGGTCTGGTCGGACAGGTAGATTTGACCGGTTCTTAAACCCCAGGTCCACCTCCCTTATAATAACAGTCAGGTCGGCAGGTAATGTGACCTTTTCTTAACCCCGGTTAACCTCATATATACAGGTCAGGGTCTGGGTCACGTAGATTGTCCTTTCTTAGACCCAGGGTCACCCTCCATATAGGTCAGGTCTGGTCATGTAGATGTGACCTTTCTTAACCTCGGGTCACCCTTCATATATACAGGTCAGACCTGGTCAGGTAGATGTGACCTTTCTTAACCCCAGGACACCCTCCATAAATGCAAGTCATGTCTGGTCAGGTACATGTGACCTTTCTTAACCCCAGGTCACTCTCCATATATACAGGTGTGGTGTGGTCAGGTACATTGACGTTTCTTAAAAGCCCTGGGTGCACCCTCCATATATACAGGTCAGGTCTGGTCAGGGAGATGTGACCTTTCTTAACCCCAGGTCACCCTCCATATACACAGGTCAGGTCTGGTCAGGTAGATGTGACCTTTCTTAACCCTGGGTCACCCTCCATATATACAGGTCAGGTGGCTCAGGTAGATGGGTCCCTTCTTAACCCCAGGTCAACCTCCCATAAAAAACATGAAAGGTCGTGTTCCAAGTAATTTAATACTTTCTTTTTTTATATCCCAGGACAACCCTCCATATATACTGGTTAGGTCTGCTCTGGTAGATGTAACCTTTCTTAACCCTGGGTCACCCTCCTTATATACAGGTCAGGTCAGGTCAGGTAGATGTGACCTTTCTTAACCCTGTGTCACCCTCCATAGTATACAAGGTCAGTGTCTGTCAGGTTTATGCAACCTTGTCCTCATTCTGGGTCACCCTTCCGTCCAACATAGTACAGGTCAGGTCTGGACGGTAGATGTAACCTTACTTTAACCCCAGGTCATCCACCCAACATAAATATACAGGTCCAGGTTGTCAGATGTCTGGTCAGGTAATGAGACCTTTCTTAACCCCAGGTCACCTCCATGTATACAGGTCAGGTCTGGTCAGGTAGATGTGACATTTCTTAACCCTGGGTCACCATCCATATATACAGGTCTGGTCTGGTCAGTTACATGTGACCTTTCTTAACCCCAGGTCACCCTCCATATATACAGGTCAGGTCTGGTCAGGTAGATGTGAACCTTTCTTAACCCCAGATCACACTCCATATGTACAGGTCAGGTCTGGTAAGGTAGATGTGACTTTTCTTAACCCCGGGTCACCTTCCATTTATACAGGTCAGGTCTGGTCAGGTAGATGTAACTTTTCTTAACCCCGGGTCACCCTCCATATATACAGGTCAGGTCTGGTCACATAGATGTGTCCTTTCTTAACCCTGGGTCACCCTATATATATACAGGTCTGGTCTGGTCAGGTAGATGTGACGTTTCTTCACCCCGTGACACCCTCGTCCACATATACAGATCAGGTCTGGTCAAGTAGATGTGACCTTTCTCAACCCCGGGTCACCTTCCATATATACTAGTCAGGTCTGGTCAGGTAGATGTTACCTTTCTTAACCCCAGGTCACTCTCAATATATACAGGTCAGGTCAGTTATTCTAGATGTGACCTTTCATTACTCCTGGTCACCACTCCACATATTCATGTCAGTTCTGGTCAGGTAGATGTTGACCTTTCTTAATCCGGGGGTCCCCCTCCATATATACAGGTCAGGTCTGGTCAGGTAGATGTGACCTTTCTTAACCCCGGGTCACCTCCATATATTACATGTCAGGTCCTGGTCAGGTAGATTGACCTTTCTAACTCTGGATCACCCTCCATTATTACATGTCAGGTCTGGTCAGGTAGATGTTGACCTTTTCTCTTAACCTTGGGTCAACCTCCATATATACAGATCAGGTCCTAGTCAATAGCTGCAGAACCTTTCTTAACCCCCAGGTCACCTCTATATATACAGGGCTGGTCTGGTCAGGAAGAAGATAACCTTTCTTATCCCCGGGTTCAATCGTAAAATACAAGTCAGTGCAGATGTGACCTTTTCTTATCTCTGGGTCAAACCCTCCATATGTATAGTAGGTCTGGGGGGGGTCAGGTAAACATTACCCTTTCTTAACCACAGGTCACCCTCCATATAGTCAGCAGGTCAGGTCTGGTCAGGTAGATGTTGGGACCTTTCTTAACCCCTGGTCAACCCCTCCATATAACACAGGAGGTCAGGACTGGTCAGGTAGAATGTGACCTTTCTTAACCCCGGGTCAAACTCCTAATATACAGGTCGGTCTAGTCAGGTAGATTGACCTTGCTTAACCCGGTCACCTCCACAATACAGGTCAGATCTGTCATGTAGATTAAACTTTTCTCAATCCCCCCCCCCCTGGTCACCCTCCATATATACAGGACAGGTCTGGATCCGTATCATGTACCTATCTTAACCCCAGGTTCGCCATCTATATATACACGTCAGGGTCTGGTCAGGTTAGATGAGACCTTTTCTTAACCCCGGGTCAACCCTCGCATAAATACAGGTCATGTCTGGTGTCAGTTAGATGGGTGACCTTCTCTTAACCCCGGGGTCAAACTCCATATAAACAGGTCTGGTACAAGTCAGGTAAATGTGACCTTTCTTAAATCCCTGGTCACCCTCCTTACATACAGGTCAGGTCTGGTCAGGTAGAATGTGACCTTTACTTAACCCCGGTCACCCCTCCGTATATACAGTCGATGTCTGGTCAGGTAGATGTAAACCTACTCAATCCCGGTCACCCTCCATATACAGGTCAGGTCTGGTCAGGTGTAAGATGTAACCTTTTTAACCCCATGATCCCCCCTCCATATAGACAGTCAGGCATTTCAGGTAATAAACCTTTTCTTAATAACCCCCGGTCCCTCCATATATTCAGGTCAGGTCTGGTCAGGTAGATGTGACCTTTCTTAACCCCGGGTCACCCTCCATACATACAGGTCTGGTCTGGTCAGGTAGATGTGACCTTTCTTAACCCCAGATCTCCATCCATATATACAGGTCAGGTCTGGTCAGGGTAGATGTACCTTTCTTAACCCCAGATCACCCTCTATATGTACAGGTCAGGTCTGGTAAGGTAGATGTGACCTTTCTTAACCCCGGGTCACCTTCCATTTATACAGGTCAGGTCTGGTCAGATAGATGTATCCTTTCTTAACCCCGGTTCACCCCTCCCATATATACAGGCAGGTCTGGTCAGTAATGTTACCTTCTTAACCGCCGGGTCACCCTCCATATATAGAGGTCAGGTCTAGTCACATAGATGTGTCCTTTCTTAACCCCGGGTCACCCTACATATATACAGGTCTGGTCTGGTCAGGTAGATGTGACCTTTCTTAACCCCGGGTCACCCTCCATATATACAGGTCAGGTCTGATCAGGTAATGCAACTTTTCTAAACCCCCAAGGTCATCCTCCATAAATAAAGGTCTGGTCGGTCAGGTAGAATGTAACCTTTCTTATAACCCCGGTCAACCTAAATGATACAGGTCATGATGGTGAGGTAGAAGTGACCTTTCTGTAACTCCGTTCACCCTCGCTTAATGTATAGTCAGGCTGGTCAGTATACATGGTTGACCTTTCTTAACCCCGGGTCACCCCCTCCATATACAGAGGTCAGGTCTGTCAGGAAGATGATGTGACCTTCATAAACCCCTGGTCACCCTCCATATATACAGTTACAGGTCCTGAACAGTAATGTAAACACCTTTCTGATCCCCGGGTCACCCTCCATATATACAGGTCAGGTCTGGTCATGTAGATGTAACCTTTCTTAACCCTGGGTCACCCTCCTTATATGCAGGTCAGGTCTGGTCAGGTAGATGTGACCTTTCTTAACCCCGGGTCACCCTCCATATATACAGGTCAGATCTGGTCAGGTAGATGTAACCTTCCTCAATCCCCGGTCACTCTCTATATATACAGGTCAGGTCTGGTCAGTTAGATGTAACCTTTCTTAACCCCAGGTCGCCCTCCATATACAGGTCAGGTCTGGTCAGGTAGATGAGACCTTTCTTAACCCCGGGTCACCCTCGATATATACAGGTCAGGTCTGGTCAGTAGATGTACCTTTCTTATATGTCTTAACCCTGGGTCAAACTCCATATATACAGGTCTGGTCTGGTCAGGTAGATGTGACCTTTCTTAACCCCAGGTCACCCTCCTTATATACAGGTCAGGTCTGGTCAGGTAGATGTGACCTTTCTTAACCCCGGGTAACCTTCATATATACAGGTCAGGTCTGGTCACGTAGATGTGTCCTTTCTTAACCCATGGTCACCCTCCATATATACAAGCTGGTTGTGTCAGGTTAGATGTGACGTTTCTTCAACCCCGGTGCCCGACCCTCCACATAAAGAGGTGCAGGTCTGGTCAAGTAGATGTTACCTTTTTCCTAACCTCCGGGTCACCCGCCA
This sequence comes from Cherax quadricarinatus, assembly GCF_026875155.1. Taxonomy (NCBI): domain Eukaryota; kingdom Metazoa; phylum Arthropoda; class Malacostraca; order Decapoda; family Parastacidae; genus Cherax; species Cherax quadricarinatus. Next base: position 7,384,028 of record NC_069474.1, on the reverse strand, counting down.
TATATACTAGTTCAGCCTCGTCAGAGATAGATGTTACCTTTCTTAACCCCAGGACACCCTCCATATATACAGGTCAGGTCTGGTCATGTAGATGTGACCTTTCGTAACCCCTGGTCACCCTCCATATATACAGGTCAGGTCTTGTCACGTAGATGTAACCTTTATTAACCCCGGGTCACCCTGCTTATATACAGGCAATGTCTGGTCAGGTAGATGTGTCCTTTCTTAACCACAGGTCACCCTCCATATATACAGGTCAGGTCTGGTCAGGTAGATGTGGCCTTTCTTAACCCCGGGTCACCCTCCACATATACAGGCCAGGTCTGGTCATGTAGATGTGACCTTTCTTAACCCCGGATCACCCTCCATGCATACAGGTCAGGTCTGGTCAGGTAGATGTAACCTTTCTTAACCCCGGTTCACCCTCCATATATACAGGTCAGGTCTGGTCAGGTAGATGTGACCTTTCTTAACCCCGGGTAACCTTCATATATACAGGTCAGGTCTGGTCACGTAGATGTGTCCTTTCTTAACCCAGGGTCACCCTCCCTATAAACAAGTCTTGTCGTCAGTAGAATGAGACGTTTCTTCACCCCGGACCACCGCTCCACATTAAGAGGTCAGGTCTGGTCAAGTAGATGTTACCTTTCTTAACCCCGGGTCACCCTCCATATATACTAGTCAGGTCTGGTCAGGTAGATGTTACCTTTCTTAACCCCAGGACACCCTCCATATATACAGGTCAGGTCTGGTCATGTAGATGTGACCTATCGTAACCCCTGTTCAACCCTCCATATATACAGGTCAGTCTTCTCACGTAGATGTAACCTTTATTAAACCCCGTTTTTTTTATTTGGTGGTCACCCTGCTTATATACAGGCAATGTCTGGTCAGGTAGATGTGTCCTTTCTTAACCACAGGTCACCCTCCATATATACAGGTCAGGTCTGGTCAGGTAGATGTGGCCTTTCTTAACCCCGGGTCACCCTCCACATATACAGGCCAGGTCTGGTCATGTAGATGTGACCTTTCTTAACCCCGGATCACCCTCCATGCGTACAGGTCAGGTCTGGTCAGGTAGATGTAACCTTTCTTAAAACCCCGGTTCCCCTCCGTATATACAGGTCAGGTCTGGTCAGGTAGATGTGACCTTTCTTAACCCCAGGTCACTCTCCATATATACAGGTGAGGTGTGGTCAGGTACATGTGACGTTTCTTAACCCCGGGTCACCCTCCATATATACAGGTCAGGTCTGGTCAGGGAGATGTGACCTTTCTTAACCCCAGGTCACCTTCCATATATACAGGTCAGGTCCCTGTCAGGTAATGTATCCTTTGTTCTTAACCCCGGTCAACCTCCATATATACAGGTAAAGGTCTGTCAGGTAGATGTATTCTTTCTTTCCCTCAGTTCCAGCCCTCCCTATATACATGTTAGGACTGCTCAGGTAATGATAACCTTCTTAACCCCCTGGGTCACCCTCCTTAATATACAGGTAGGTCAGGTAGAGAGCCTTTCTTAACCCCGGGTCACCCTCCATATATACAGGTCAGGTCTGGTCAGGTAGATGTGACCTTTCTTAACCCCGGGTCACCCTCCATATATACAGGTCAGGTCTGATCAGGTAGATGTAACCTTTCTAATCCCCAGGTCACCCTCCATATATACAGGTCAGGTCTGGTCATGTAGATGTAACCTTTCTTAACCCTGGGTCACCCTCCTTATATGCAGGTCAGGTCTGGTCAGGTAGATGTGACCTTTCTTACCCCGGGACCCCTCCATATAGACAGCAATCTGGTCCAGGTAGATGTAACCTTCATCCAATCCCCGGTCACTCTCCATATAAAACAGTCAGGTCTGGTCATTAGATGTAACATTTCTTTTCTTCACCCCAGTGCGCCCTCCATATACAGGTTCAGGTCCTTGGTCCAGGTAGATTAACCTTTCTTAACCCCGGGTCACCCTAATATATACAGGTCAGGTCTGGTCAGGTAATGTGACCTTTCTACCTGGGTCAACTCCAATATACAGGTCTGGTCTGGTCAGGTAGAAAGTGACCATTCTTAACCCCAGGTCCTCCCTCCTCATATACCGGTCAGGTCCTGGTCAGGTAGATGTTGACCTTCTTAAACCCCGGTAACCTTCATTATACATGTCCAGGTTCTGGTCAGTAGATGAGACCTTTCCTACCCCGGGTCACCCTCCATATATACAGGTCAGGTCTGGTCAGTAGATGTGACCTTTCTTAACCCCCTCGGGGTTTATTCCAACTCCATATAACAATTCAGTCTAGTCAGGTAGATGTGACCTTTCTTAACCCCTGGTCACCCTCCTTATATACAGGTCAGGTCTGGTCAGGTAGATTTGCCTTTCGTAACCCCCGGTCACCCCTCCGTATATACAGTCAGGTCTGGTTCAGGTAGATGTAATCCTTTCTCAATCCCGTCACCCTCCATAAATACAGGTCATCTGTTCAGGTAATGTAACCTTTCATACCCCCTGTCCCCCTCCCATATATACAGGTCAGTCTGGTCAGGTAGATGAACCTTTCTTAAACCCCCTCAGGTCTCCTCCATATATACAGGTCAGGGTCTGTCAGGTAGATGGTGACCCTTTTCTAACCCCAGGATCACTCTCCTATATGTAAAGTCATGTCTGGGTAAGTGTAGATGTGACCTTTCTTTAACCCCGGGTCACTTTCCATTTATAACAGGTCAGGTCCGTCGTCCAGATAGATCTGATCCATCTTACCCCGTTTCACGCCTCCATATATACAAGGTCCAGGTCTGGTCAGGTATATGGACCTTTCTTAACACCCCGGTCAAACCCTCCATATAAAGAGGTCTTCCTGGTCACATAGATGTATTCCTTTTCTTAACCCCGGGTCACCCTACATATATAAAGGTCTGTCTGGTCAGGTAGATGTGACCTTTCTTAACCCGGTTCACCCTCCATATATACAGGTCCAGGTCCTGATCAGGAATGCAACCTATCTTAAAACCAAACTCCCAGGTCATCCTCCATAGAAAGAAGGTCTATCTGGTCAGTAGATGTTAACCTTTCTTAACCCCAGGTCAACCTAAATATACAGGCAGGACTGTGTGAGGTAGATGTGACCTTTCATAACTCCGTGCACCCTCCTTATGTATATTCAGTCGTCTGTACAATGTACCTTTCTTAACCCGGGTCACCCTCCGATATATACTAGTCAGGACTGTCAGGTAGATGATAACTTTCTTAACCCACCCGGTCACCCTCAATATAAACAGTTCAGGTCTGTTCATGTAGATGTAACCTTTTTCGTAACTCCTGGACACCCTCCACATATACAGGTCGGTCTGGTCCAAGGTAGATGTGAGTGACCTTTCATACCACCGTGACAACCCTCCAGATAGAAGGTCAGGTCTGGTCAGTAGATGGACCTTTCTTAACCCCGGTCACCCTCCTTATATGACAGTCAAACAGGTCAGTTCTGATCAGGTAGATGCAAGCAAACCATCTTACCCCAGGTCCTCCTCCTATATATATAGGTCTGGTCCTGGTCAGGTAGATGTAACCTTTCTTACCCCGGTCAACCTAAATATACAGGTCAGGATCTGGTGAGGTAGATGGAATACCTTTTCTTAACTCCGGGTCACCCTCCTTATGTTATATGTCAGGTCTGGTCCGGAAAGTGAACCTTCTTAACCCCGGGTCACCCATCCATAGATACAGGTCAGGTCTGATCAGTAGATGTAACCTTTCTTATCCCCGGGTCACCCCCCATATACTTTCGGTCGGTCTGTCATGTAGATGTGAGACCTTTCTTAACCCTGGCACCCTCCTTAATATGCAGGTCAGGTCAGGTCAGGTAGATGTGACCTTTCTTAACCCCTGGTCACCCTCAAATATATACAGGTTCATATCTGGTCCAGGTAATGTAACCGTTCCTCAATCCCCGGTCACACTCCATATATCAGGGTCAGGTCTGGTCCATTTAGATGTAACCTTTCTTAACCCCAAGGTCGGCCCTCCATATACAGGTCAGGTCGGTCAGTTAGATGAGGGCCTTTTCTTACCCCGGGTCACCCTCGATATATACAGGTCAGGGCTGGTCAGGTAGATGTTACGCTTTCTGTAAACCCTGGGTCAAACATCCATATAAACATCAGGTCGTCAGGTAGATGTGACCCTCTTCACCCAGGTCAACCCTCCTTATATACAGGCTAGTCTGGTCAGGGGTAGATGTGACGCTTCTGTAAACGCACACGGTAACCCTTTCGTATATACAGGTCAGGTCTGGTCACGTAGATGTGTCATTTCTTAACCCAGTCATCCTCCCTATATAGAATCTGGTCTTGGTCAGGTAGATGTGACGTTTCTTCACCCCGGGCCACCCTCCACATAAACAGGTCAGGTCTGGTCAAGTAGATGTTACCTTTCTTAACCCCGGGTCACCCTCCATATATACTAGTCAGGTCTGGTCAGGTAGATGTTACCTTTCTTAACCCCAGGACACCCTCCATATATACAGGTCAGGTCTGGTCATGTAGATGTGACCTTTCGTAACCCCTGGTCACCCTCCATATATACAGGTCAGGTCTGGTCAGATAGATAATACCTTTCTAAACCCTGATCACCCTCCATATATACAGGTCAGTCTGTCAGGTAGATGTGACCTTTCTTAACCCCGTTACCCTCATAAATACAGGTCAGGTCTGGTCAGTAGATGCAACTGTTCTTAACCCAGGTCACCCTCCCATATAAACAGGTCTGGTCTGGTCAGGTAAGATTTAAACCTTTCTTATCCCCAGGTCAACCTAATAAACAGTCAAGTCCTGGTCAGGTAATGTGACCCTTTCTTAAACTCTGGTCACCCTCCTTAAATTATAGGTCAGGTCTTCCAGGTACATGTTGACCTTTCTTAACCCCGTCACCCTCCATATACACATGTCACAGGTCCTTCAGGTAGATGTAACCTTTCTTAACCCTGGATCACCCTCCATATATACAGGTCAGGTCTGGTCAGGTAGATGTGACCTTTCTTAACCCCGGGTCACCCTCCATATATACAGGTCAGTCGGGTCAGTAGATGTAACCTTTCTTATACTCCCAGTCAACCCTCCATATATACAGGTCAGGTCTGGTCATGTAGATGTAACCTTTCTTAACCCTGGCTCACCCTCCTTATATGCAGGTCAGGTCTGGTCAGGTAGATGTGACCTTTCATAACCCCGGGTCACCCTCCATATATACAGGTCAGATCTGGTCAGGTAGATGTAACCTTTCTCAATCCCGGGTCACCCTCCATATACACAGGTCAGGTTTGGTCAGGTAGATGTGACATTTCTTAACCCCAGGTCACCCTCCATATATACAGGTCAGGTAAGGTCAGGTAGATGTGAGCTTTCTTAACCCTGGTCACCCTCCATATATACAGGTCAGGTCTGGTCAGGTAGATGTGACATTTCTTAACCCTGGATCAGCCTCTATATATACAGGTCAGGTCTGGTCAGGTAGATGTGACCTTTCTTAACCCCGGGTCACCCTCTATATATACAATCAGGTCTAAGTCAGGTAATGCAGCCTTTTCTTACCCCAGGTCACCCTCTATATATACAGGTCTGGTCTGGTCAGGTAGATGTAACCTTTCTTATCCCTGGGTCAACCTAAATATACAGGTCAGGTAGATGTGACCTTTCTTAACTCTGGGTCACCCTCCTTATGTATAGGTCAGGTCTGGTCAGGTACATGTGACCTTTCTTAACCCTAGGTCACCCTCCATATACACAGGTCAGGTCTTGTCAGGTAGATGTGACCTTTCTTAACCCCGGGTCACCCTCCATATACACAGGTCAGGTCTGGTCAGGTAGATGTAACCTTTCTTATCCCTGGGTCACCCTCCATGTATACAGGTCAGGTCTGGTCATGTATATGTAACCTTTCTTAACCCTGGGTCACCCTCCCTAATGCAGGTCAGTCGGTCAGTAGATGTGAAACCTCTTACCCCGGTTCACCCTCCACATATACATTCAGATCATGTCAGCGTATGATGCAACCTTTCCTCAATCCCGTCACCCTCCAAATATACAGGTCAGGTCTGGTCAGTTAGATGTAACCTTTCTTAACCCCAGGTCGCCCTCTATATATACACGTCAGGTCTGGTCAGGCAGATGAGACCTTTCTTAACCCCGGGTCACCCTCGATATATACAGGTCAGGTCTGGTCAGGTAGATGTGACCTTTCTTACCCCGGTCAAACTCCATATATACAGGTCTGGTCTAGTCAGGTAGATGTGACCTTTCTTAACCCCTGGTCACCCTCCTTATATACAGGTCAGGTCTGGTCAGGTAGATGTGACCTTTCTTAACCCCAGTCACCCTCCATATATACAGGTCAGGTCTGGTCACATAGATGTGTCCTTTCTTAACCCAGGGTCACCCTCCATATATACAAGTCTGGTCTGGTCAGGTAGATGTGACGTTTCTTCACCCCGGGCCACCCTCCACATAAACAGGGTCAGGACTGTCAAGTAGAATTTACCTTTCTTACCCCATTTACCCCTTTATATACTAGTCATGTAGGTCAGGTAGATGTGACCTTCTTAACTCCGGGACGAACCCATCCACATATTACATGTCGGTCTGGTCAGGTAATGTGCCTTTCGTAACCCCAGGTCACCCTCCATATATACAGGTCAGGTCTGGTCAGGTAGATGTGACCTTTCTTAACCTGACAGCCCTCCATATATTCAGTCAGGTCTGGTCAGGTAGATTGACCTTTCCTTAACCCCGGGTTACCTCCATATATACAGTCATGTCCTGGTCAGTATATGCAACCTTTCTTAACCCCAGGTCACCCTCCATATATACAGGTCTGGTCTGGTCAGGTAGATGTAACCTTTCTTATCCCCGGGTCAACCTAAATATACAGGTCAAGTCTGGTCAGGTAGATGTGACCTTTCTTAACTCTGGGTCACCCTCCTTATGTATAGGTCAGGTCTGGTCAGGTACATGTGACCTTTCTTAACCCCGGGTCACCCTCCATATACACAGGTCAGGTCTGGTCAGGTAGATGTAACCTTTCTTAACCCTGGATCACCCTCCATATATACAGGTCAGGTCTGGTCAGGTAGATGTTGACTTCTTAAACCCACGTATCACCCTCCATATATACAGGTCAGGTCTGGTCAGGTAGATGTAACCTTTCTTATCCCCAGGTCACCCTCCATATATACAGGTCAGGTCTGGTCATGTAGATGTAACCTTTCTTAACCCTGGCTCACCCTCCTTATATGCAGGTCAGGTCTGGTCAGGTAGATGTGACCTTTCATAACCCCGGGTCACCCTCCATATATACAGGTCAGATCTGGTCAGGTAGATGTAACCTTTCTCAATCCCGGGTCACCCTCCATATATACAGGTCAGGTCTGGTCAGTTAGATTAACCTGATTAACCCAGGAGTCGCCCTCTATATATACACGTCAGTTCTGGTCAGTAGAGAACCTTTCTAACCCCGGGTCAACCCTCCATATATACAGTACAGGTCTTGTCAGGTAGATGTGACCTTTCTTAAGCCCGGGTCAAACTCCATATATACAGGTCTGGTGTGGTCAGGTAGATGTGACCTTTCTTAACCCCCGAGTCACCCTCCATATATACAGGTCAGGTCTGGTCACATAGATGTGTCCTTTCTTAACCCAGGGTCACCCTCCATATATACAAGTCTGGTCTGGTCAGGTAGATGTGACGTTTCTTCACCCCGGGCCACCCTCCACATAAACAGGTCAGGTCTGGTCAAGTAGATGTTACCTTTCTTAACCCCAGGTCACCCTCCATATATACTAGTCAGGTCTGGTCTGGTAGATGTGACCTTTCTTAACACCGGTCTCCCTCTATATATACTGGTCGGTCTGTCATCAATAGATGTGTCCTTTCTTAACCCAGGCCAACACCTCCACATTAAATCATCAGGTCTGTTCAAGTAGATGTTACCTTTCTTAACCCCAGGTCACCGTCCATATATACTAGTCAGGTCTGGTCAGGTAGATGTTACCTTTCTTAACCCCAGGTCACCCTCCATTTATACAGGTCAGGTCTGGTCATGTAGATGTGACCTTTCGTAACCCCTGGTCACCCTCCATATATACAGGTCAGGTCTGGTCACGTAGATGTAACCTTTCTTAACCCCGGGTCACCCTGCATCTATACAGGCCATGTCTGGTCAGGTAGATGTGACCTTTCTTAACCACAGGTCACCCTCCATATATACAGGTCAGGTCTGGTCAAGTAGATGTGGCCTTTCTTAACCCCGGGTCACCCTGTACATATACAGGCCAGGTCTGGTCAGGTAGATGTGACCTTTCTTAACCCCTAGTCACCCTCCATATATACAGGTCAGGTCTGTCATGTAATGACCTTTCTTAAACACCCAGAATAACCCTCTATAAGTAAGTTCAGTCTGTAAAGGTAGATGTACCTTTCTACCCCGTGTCCACCTTCCATATATACGATACAGGTCCAGGTCTGGTCAGGTAATGTTACCTTTTCTTAACCCCGGTTTCACCCGCCATATATACAGTCAGGTCCTGGTCAATAGATTGACATTCTAACCCCGGTCAACGCTCCATATAATACATGTCAGGTCTGGTCACATAGATGTGTCCTTTCTTACACCCCCGGTCAACACTCCATATATACAGTCTGGTCTGGTCAGTAGATGTACTTTTCTTCACCCCGGGCCACCCACACAGATATACAGGTCAGGTCGGTCAAGTAGAATTGACCTTTCTTAACCACGTGTCACCCCATATATACTATCAGGTCTGGTCGAGGGGTAATGTTACCTTACTAACCCGCATTCACTCATCCCATACATACAGGTCAGTCCGGTCATGTAATGTGACCTTTCGTAACCCCGATCACCCTCCATAAATACAGGTCAGGTCTGGTCATTGAAAAGATGTGACCATTCTTAACCCCAGGTCACCACTCCATATATACAGGTCAGGTCAGGTCCAGGTAGACGTGACCCTTTCTTAACCCCGGGTCACCATCCACATATAACAGGCCAGGTCTGGTCTGGTAGATGTGACCTTCTTAACCTGGGTCCCCCTCCATATATACAGGCAAGTCTGGTCATGTAGGAGGTGACCTATCTTAATCCCGGGTCCAACCCTCCCATATATACAGGTCAGGTCTGGTCCACTGATATGTACCTTTCTTAATCCCGGGTCACCCTCCATATGTACAGTCAGGTCTGGTCAGGTAGATGTGAACCTTTCTTAACCCCAGTCAACCCTCCATATATACATGTCAGGTCTGAGTCAGTAGGTGAACCTTCTTAAACCTCAACGTCACCCCCATATATATAGGTTCAGGTCTGTCAGTAGATGGACCTTTCTTAACCTCTGTCACCCTTCATATAAACAGGTCAGGCCTGGCCAGGTAGATGTGACCTTTCTAACCCCAGTCCAATCCCTCCCATAAATACAGGTCCAGGTCTGGTCAGGTAGAAGAGACCTTTCTTAACACCAGGTCACCCTCCATATATACAGGTGAGGTGTGGTCAAGTACATTGACCGTTCATAACCCCAGGGTCACTCTCCATATATAAACAGCCTGTCTGGTCAGTAGATGTGGAACGTTCTTTCACCCCGGCCGCCCTCATATATCCAGGTCTGTCTGGTCAAGTAGATGAGTGACCTTTCATAACCCCGGTCAACCCTACATAATATGCAGGTCAGGTCTGTCATGTAGATGTTAACATTCTTACCCCAGGTCACCCTCCATATATACAGTCAGGTCTGTCATGTTAGATGTGACGTATTCTGAACTTCGCCTCAGGTCTACATTTCATCTTCACACACCCTATGATAATTCTTTTATTTTACAAATGTCTTTTTTATAATTCCCCTTTGAATTTACATTATTAACAAATGAACGTCTTCATGAGGGAATGGTTGAAATGATGCAATGAGCATTAATTCCTTATAAATTAAATCGATCATTCATTAATGTATTCTTACTGAAACTTTTTAATAAATAATGTATAATTTTCTTTATATTAAATTTTCTTAATTTATTCACAAAATATATTGAATATATCTCATAAACCAAAGATTTTTCATGCTAAACTTACGTTATTTTTTTTTCTTTATTTTAAATATAATTTTCCCATATATTTTAGTATAATATTCCAAATCCATACCAAAACTGTTCAAATATATTAAAATATTTTTGCTCACATACTTAGTAATCCAATGTCTCATATTCTCATCTTGGACATTCATTATATTAATTATAAATATCACCGGCTTCTCCTCTATTCCCATAATAACATCATCTTTCTCATTTATAACAACAAAAAAGGCATAATACCGTGACTAGAACAATACACAAATAACCCGCACATGGAAGAGAGGAGCCTACGACGACGTTTCGGTCCTACTTGGACCACTTACAAACTCACACTAACAAAAATTTGAGTAGGATGGGTATGTATAGGCAGGAGGTGGTAGTAGTAGAAGTAATGGTAGTAGTGGAAGGAAGGAAGTAGTAGTATGGAGGTAGTAAGAGTAGGTGGGGCCAGTCATCGTAAGCTCCTCTCTTTTCTACCTATCGGATTTATCTGAGAAGTTTCCGGGTCAACGCCCCGAGGCCCGGTCTGTGACAGCTTTTGGGTTATTTGTGTATCTTTCTCATTTGCCATAAAACATCCCAGATATGAGGCGCAGCTTCCCATATGATGTTGTTAAGCAACATTTATCTCTTCACAAGTCAATTTCTATATTCGTGAATGTAATATCACTGATCTATTTTCATTTATATTTAAAATCGCATTAGTTTCTCCGGACAGCAGACAAATTCTACTCTCAATTTTCTGCTTACCAAATGTTATATGTATTCTCAAGTTACTATTCTTCTCAACAGATATGTCATTCTTAACCTGTTCACTTCTCAGGTAAATACCTAATATAGTTCTGACTTCAACAATTGGTGTCAATTGCTGGCTAGACAAATACCGTAAGGAAAATGCGGTAACATTCATTGACAACTGGGACCTCTTCTATGGCAGAAATGACATGTATGCCAGGGATGGGGTTCACTTATCTAGGTGTGGGGTGGGAGCACTGGCCAACGCAGTGGAGGGAGCTGTTAGGTCTTTAAACTAGGAATAGTTAGTGGTATGGGTTTTGGCGGGAAAACTGTGAAGTCGCAGGGTAGTAACATGAGTACTAGGAGAACTAGTAATAGGCAAAATGAGGTGGATATTGGAAAGCCAGTGGCACTAATTGACAAGGACAGTAATAGGTTTAGTGGAATAATAGAAAGGAGCAGGAAGGGTGAAGAGAGAGGAGGGTCATTAAATATTTATTACACAAATAGTCGCAGTGCTAGGAATAAGATGGACGAGTTGAGACTAGTTGCTAGTGCAGGTAACATAGATGTATTTGCCATTACTGAGACGTGGTTTAATTCAAAATGTCGGGACATGCCTGCAGAATGTCACATTCAGGGTTTTAAATTGTTCCAAGTAGATAGAAGTATCGGGAAGGGGGGTGGGGTGGCATTGTATGTCCGAGATCGCTTGAACTGTTGCATATAAACGGGTATTAAGTCTGAAGTAACACATACAGAGTCTGTTTGGATAGAATTTTCAGAGGGGCATGAAAAATTAATTTTAGGTGTGATATACCGTCCCCCAAATTTAGATAGGGACCTGGGGAGACTACTATGGGAGGAAATTGTTAGGGCCACAAGGCACGATAATGTAGTAATTCTAGGAGACTTTAACTTTAGTCATATTGATTGGAATTTCTTGACTGGGAATTTAGAATCATACGATTTCTTAGAAGTAGTTCAGGATTGTTTTTTGAAGCAGTTTGTGACAGAACCTACAAGGGGAAATAACCTGCTTGACTTAGTTCTGGAAAACAATGAATCCCTTGTTAATAATTTAGAAGTTTCATAGGAACTGGGTGCTAGCGACCACAAATCAATTACATTTAGAATTGAATGGAAGTATGATAGTAGGGATAACTCAGAAACAGTCCCAGATTTTCGCTTAGCAGATTACGATGGGCTTAGAGAACACTTATCATCTGTTGACTGGGGTAACGTAGAGAGCTATCAATATGACAGTTTTCTGAACACAATACATGCTGCTCAAAGAACGTTTATCCCTTATAAGGAAATTAGATCAAATAGAAATGACCCTAAATGGATGAATAATAGGCTGAAATATCTACTAGGGCATAAGAAAGGAATTTATAGGCGTATCAAAAGAGGCGAGGGTCATCTTATGAATCAGTATATTGACATTAAGAGGGACATTAAAAAGGGGATAAGAAAAGCTAAAAGGGACTATGAAATTAAAGTTGCTAGGGATTCTAAAACTAATCCAAAAAGTTTTTTCCAGGTATATAGAACAAAAGTCAGAGATAAGATAGGTCCCCTTAAAAATAACTATGGGCATCTTACTGACAAAGAGAATGAAATGTGCTCGATTTTAAATAATTATTTTCTCTCGGTTTTTACACAGGAAGACACTAATAATATTCCGGTAATTAATTTTTATAGTGGATCAGAAGAAGATAAATTATGTAACATCACAGTCACTAGTGAAATGGTTGTGAAGCAGATAGACTGACTGAAGCAAAATAAGTCACCGGGTCCTGATGAGGTTTTTTCAAGGGTTCTTAAGGAATGCAAAATGGAAGTCAGTGAACCATTAACTAATATTTTTAATTTATCTCTTCAAACAGGTGTAGTGTCTGATATGTGGAAGATGGCTAATGTAATTCCTATTTTTAAAACAGGGGACAAGTCGTTACCGTCAAATTACCGCCCAATAAGCCTGACCTCAATTGTAGGCAAGTTGCTAGAGTCAATTATAGCTGAGATTATAAGAAGCCATCTCGATAAGCATAGCTTGATTAATGATACTCAGCATGGATTCACAAGAGGTCGGTCTTGTCTAACTAATTTATTAACTTTCTTCAGTAAAACTTTTGAGGCTGTTGACCACGATAAAGAATTTGATATTGTTTACTTAGATTTTAGTAAGGCATTTGATAGAGTTCCGCACCAAAGACTGTTGAAGAAAGTAGCAGCTCATGGCATTGGGGGAAGGGTGCTCTCGTGGATCGAGTCATGGCTCACAGACAGGAAGCAGAGAGTGTCCATAAATGGGGTTAAATCCGAGTGGGGATCAGTAACAAGTGGCGTTCCACAGGGGTCAGTCTTGGGCCCGTTGTTGTTTATAATATATATCAATGTTCTTGATGAAGGAATTGCTAATGATATGAGCAAATTCGCCGATGACACGAAGATAGGTAGGATAATTGATTCAAACGTAGATGTTAGGGAACTTCAGGAGGATTTAGACAAACTCTACTCTTGGTCAGAAAAGTGGCAGATGCAGTTCAATGTAGATAAATGCAAGGTTCTGAAGCTCGGGAGTGTCCATAACCCTAGCACTTATAAGTTAAATAATGTAGAACTTAGCCATTCAGATTGCGAAAAGGACTTGGGGGTTATGGTAAGCAGCAACCTTAAACCAAGACAGCAATGCCTAAGCGTACGTAATAAGGCAAATAGATTACTGGGATTTATATCAAGAAGTGTAAGCAACAGAAGTCCAGAGGTCATACTGCAGCTTTATACATCATTAGTAAGGCCTCGCCTAGATTATGCAGCTCAATTCTGGTCTCCATATTACAGAATAGACATAAATTCGTTAGAAAACATTCAGCGTAGGATGACTAAATTAATACATAGCATTAGAAATCTTCCTTATGAAGAAAGATTGAAGACTCTTAAGTTACATTCACTTGTTAGACGAAGAATGAGGGGAGACCTGATCGAAGTGTATAAGTGGAAGATAGGTATTAATAAAGGGGATATTAACAAGGTCTTGAGGATATCTCTCCAAGAGAGAACCCGGAGTAATTGATTTAAATTAGATAAGTTTAGATTTAGAAAGGACATAGGAAAGTATTGGTTTGGAAATAGGGTAGTTGATGAGTGGAACAGTCTACCTAGTTGGGTTATTGAGGCTAGGACTTTGGGTAGTTTCAAATTTATGTTGGATAAGTACATGCGTGGGAGGGGTTGGATTTGAGTGGGACTTGCACATCGGAGCTTGTTTCTTGGGTGGCATTGAAAATTGGGTTGGGCAAATGTTTTGTTAGTGGGATGAATTGTAAAGAACCTGCCTAGTATGGGCCAACAGGCCTGCTGCAGTGTTCCTCCTTTCTTATGTTCTTATGTTCTTATGTTCTTATATATAATGACATGTTCACTCTCCAAACCCAGAAATTTCAAGGTTGCGTAACACAACCTACTCACACGCATAAGCAACAGATACTCGCACCTATGTGGGTTCACCCTCGAACTTGAATTTAACGCTATTAATGCATTTGCATAAGGAATACCTGATCAATCCACAATTTACTCGAATTATTTATAAGCTTTGTTGGGTAATGGTGTTCATAAATGCCCATGATTGGAGCATCAGAGGGAAGCAAGTATTTACTTCATTCATTAATTTGCCTTCATCTTTCTTAATATCAGCAAAATCAGCCTCTGTAATAGTATTACTCAATGTTTCCTTATTTTGAAAGAAAACTATTCTTCCTAATGTATCTAATTTCGATGTGGATAAGTGTTTAAGAATCTTAATCTAATCTTACCTAACAACCTGTCGGTATTGTATACCATTTTGATGTTCAATCTTAATCTAACTCATATATGAATAAAATGGATTCGATTCTATAAGCTGCTCACTGAGATACAAACTCATAGATTTTAATATTATCTGACTTGTCGCCTTATCTCCATCTCCCAGTGCATTCCCACCTACATTTGTTATATTTGTGTTCGTTTCCAATGCTAGACTTGCTAAGTCTAATAAATGAACTTCTGAACTTTGTATTCTAAATTCGAGAAACTTAGCAGAACTTTGATTAACTGGTAATACTTCACAGGTGCGTCTAGCTGCTTCACTTATTAGTTATCAAATAAGTATAAATGAGAAGGGAGACACTGACCCCATATTGTGTACTATATAGAGCACCAGCTGACATTAGTGGCACTAAACTGACAATAAACTGAAGACACAAATAACTTGGACTTGGACCATTTCGTTAGTGTGGCTTTGTAAATGGTCCAGGCCGGACCGAAACGTCGTCGTAAGCTCCGCTCTATGTGCAGGTTTTTTGTGTATTGTTCCAGTCACGGTATTGTGACTTTTTTTGTTATTTTATAACTTTTTTTTATTAATTTTCAATTGTTTCAAAAAAATTTCTATTTCCTCTGGACAATAACTTTTGTCCAACGTCCATCAGTGTTTCTACACCTCAATATCGCTCTTAACATCTTTCAACACTTTTTGTCCATGTTACAATACTCCTGGGATAATGGTATTCAATAAGAACGGTAATTCTTTTCTGGCCATCCCACTGAGACATGAAAATTTCCCCCCTCACATCCCTCTAGCTTTATATAATATATCATCCAAACCTGCCCTTTGCACCCTCGAAGTATCGAAGTGTTTCAGGAAAGAATCCACTGACTTAAGCATTCCCACTCGTTTCCGATCAACACTCACTTGATCAATTATCTTTTTATTGAGCTGGGTATACATTGTCGAATAGTATTTAGATCTTAATGTATTAATATTAACTACTCCTGGCTGCCTTCAAGAGAGAGCTGGACAGATACCTAAAGTCAGTGCCGGATCAGCCGGGCTGTGGCTCGTACGTCGGACTGTGTGCGGCCAGCAGTAACAGGCCCTGATCCATCGGGAGGCCTGGTCGTGGACCGGGCCGCGGGGGCGTTGATCCCCGGAATAACCTCCAGGTAACCTCCAGGTAACTCCCAAAAGAGACAGCAATTGTTCCCCAAAATTAATGGAATCAATCAAATCACTATATATAGATGAGGGATTAAATAGCGACATAAGTAAATTCGCTAAAGACACCAAAATAGGCCGTCCAACCCATTCTAATGAGGACACTAGAGCACTCCAGGATGATTTAAATACACTGATGCACTGGTCAGAGATGTGGCAGATGCGGTTTATTATAGACAAATGCAAAGTTCTAAATGTTGAACAGGAAAATAACCATGCCACACATAAACTAAATAATGAAGATCTTAATATTACTGATTGCGAAAAGGATTTAGGAGTTTTGGTTAGCAGTAACCTGAAACCAAGACATCAATGCATAAATGTTGGCAATAAAGCTAAGAGAATCATTGGCTTCATAACAAGAAGTATAAATAATCGAAGTCCTTAGCTTGTTCTTCAACTCTGTATATATATTTGGTTAGGCCTCATTTAGATTATGCAGTTTAGGTCACCGTATTAAATAATGGATATAAATGTACTGGAAAAAGTACAAAGGATAATTAATCTGCACTCTCTAGAAATGAGTAGAAATAGGGGGGATATGATTGAGGTGTATAAATGGAAAACAGGAATTAATAAAGAGGATGTAAATTGCGTGCTAAAAATATCTATCATATACAGGACTCGCAACAATGGCTTTAAACAGAAAAAAATCAGATTAAGGAAGGATATAGGAAAGCACTAGTTTGGTAATAGAGTTGTGGATGAGTGGAACAAACTCCTGAGTACCGTCACAGAAGCTAAGACGTTGTGTAGTTTTAAAAGTAGGTTGGATAAATGTACGAGTGGGTGTGGGTGGGTGTGAGTTGGACCTGGCTAGCTTGTGCTACTAGGTCGAATGCCGTGCTCCTCCTTTAGGTGAAGTGTCTTACCTCACTAGGTCAAGGCATTGGCTTAAGCCAGTGTGAGAATTGTACCTACCTCACATACGCCAGTAGGACTGTTGTAGTGTTCCTTCTTTCTTATGTTCATATGTTCTTCTTAGCATATAATTAATGCCTGATTCAGGATCGGGTGGGTTTACTGCCTTCACACCAGACTCAATACAAATAATCTCTTTTTTACTGGTATAGACAAACAAGACTTTATTACCTAAGAACCCCAACATATCACATCCTTCACTATCAAATTCCAACCCCACATAACCGCTTTTAATACTCAAAGGTAGTATAACATTTTTTTTTTAATTTAATATCCACTCTATTCCCGGGTGATAAGTGAACACGACCGAATTTTTTGTTTAACGTATTTTCTTAAATATCTTCATTTACTGCTACTAAAATCCTTGTCAAGTCACCCATAATAATTTTGCTCATATCAATTTCATGAATAAATTTAACGTAGATTTTTCATGCTTAATATATATACTTAACTTCTTTTGTGGTATATAATGTTCCTTGGGATAAATTATATTTTTGAAAGCAATCTCTTAATAAATTTTATTATCTATTATAATAGGATCATATAATATATTAATGAAAGCCGAGGATATAATACTTGGAAAAAATTCAAGACCGGAATCACTACAGACGTATAGAAGACGTTCTGCCGTCTCTTATAACCCACACTAAGTTAATACACATAAACACAAAGCTTATATACTTATCTATTATGTTATCCATGGTGATTCTTCTGTTGTTACACCGCCTCCTCCTTTATGAAATAATTCAGTTCGCACTCTCGGATTCCTTACAAATTGGAAATGTATACCTGACACATTTAATAAATGCTTTATTTCTCATAAGTAATCAGAGTCGATTCTTCTAGCTGAATTCAAATTATTTTTGAATAAAACATCTAATATTTCAATAATATTACTTCCAGTTATGGATGTAAGAAGGTCTATATTTTCATCCTAAGCGACCACTGGACACTTTTTCATTAATTCCGACATTGATTTCACATATTCACCATTTCACTCTCCCACTCTTATGTGCAGGAAACTTGACAAATCTGGGTTTTCCTGAGGTTTCACTGAAGCAACTGCAGATGGGTTATGTATATATTTCGTAGATGATTAAACATCAATCTTTCGTTTAATCTTTCACTTAATTTTCTGTGTCTAGCATCCACCTCCACCTTCTAGGTTCACATCCACCTCCACCTTCTAGGTTCACATCCACCTCCACCTTCTAGGTTCACATCCACCTCCACCTTCTAGGTTCACATCCACCTCCACCTTCTAGGTTCACATCACCCACCCTCCCCCATTTTACTATCTCGAGGGGTTAATGATTCATAACTGAGGTTGGCACAAGATAGATTTATTAAACAACCTTAAAATAATATTTACTGCTAGAGGTAATATAATGCCCAACGAATTACCACCTCTGATACTTAAGTAATGTTTCTTGTAATGTTCAAAATTAACTTTCATACAAGTTAATGATGTAATTTCATTCTTGTACATTTAAATATTTTAGGTTGTAGCGAAATTTTATTTTTGATCAAATTCTTGAAAATCTCACTAATGCAACATATTTACGTTTTCTTAAACTGTTGCAATAAACTTTTCTTATGTGTGCGAGAGAGATTAGAGTATAAAGTAATTAATTACTTAAATCTTTCTAGCAAAGTTACTTTCATTATACCTTCAACAAATCTCGTTCTTTGACCCACGAATTAAAAGTTGAATCACAAACTTCATAAGTTACTAAATAATGCGTACTTCCACCAATTTTTTGTGTATTACTCTTTCAATAATATATTCACTCGGTGGTATGACTGGTATAAATTCTTCGTGATAAAAAGCTCCTTTAATCTTCTCATCTTTCAAATCTTTCAATTGATATGTTGTCGTAGGTTGAGAATCATTTATTCTGTATATTTTAAATATTTTCCTGTATTTTGTGCATGAAACCCCCGACAAAACTTGGATGACCTGCTGCTCAGAGTCACTCTTCTTGTGTCTCCAACAGCCACTTTCTTACTGAACAGTTTCTTACCAAACCTTCTATTTTTATATGCAAAATTGATTCCTTATTTCATCCAATGACGTATTACCATGGACTTGCAATGACGTAATACCTTTGGCTTACAATGACGTAATACCATGGACTTGCAATGACGTATTACCATGGACTTGCAATGACGTATTACCATGAACTTGCAATGACGTATTACCATGGATTTGCAATGACGTAATACCATGGACTTGCAATGACGTATTACCATGAACTTGCAATGACGTATTACCATGGATTTGCAATGACGTAATACCATGGACTTACAATGACGTATTACCATGGATTTGCAGTGACGTAATACCATGGACTTGCAATGACGTATTACCATGAACTTGCAATGACGTATTACCATGGATTTGCAATGACGTAATACCATGGACTTGTAATGACGTAATACCATGGACTTGCAATGATGTATTACCATGAACTTGCAATGACGTATTACCATGGACTTGCAATGACGTATTACCATGGATCTGCAATGACGTATTACCATGGACTTGCAATAACGTAATACCATGGACTTACAATGACGTAATACCATGGGCTTACAATGACGTAATACCATAGACTTGCAATGACGTATTACCATGGACTTGCAATGACGTATTACCATGGACTTGCAATGACGTATTACCATGGACTTGCAATGACTAACCAGGACTTGATGACGTAATACCATGGACTTGCAATGACGTAATACCATGGACTTGCAATAACGAATTACCATGGACTTGCAATGACGTATTACCATGGACTTGTAATGACGTATTACCATGGACTTGTAATGACGTAATAACATGGACTTGCAATGACGTATTACCACGGACTTGCAATGATGTAATACCATGGACTTGTAATGACGTAATACCATGGACTTGTAATGACGTAATACCATGGACTTACAATAAGGTTTTATCACCAATCCTCGAGTCTGGACTTGTAGGTATCTATCAATGCGTTTATCACTTTTGATTAATTAATTATACTGGCACTTGTCATATACTTGTATAATTTATGTTTTAATGTTTGCAAAACCGTCTCTGCATTGCAAGTTTTTGGTTTCTTTCAAATCTTTATAAGTTTACTCTTGAGATAATTCTGAACATGTATATTTAGAAATTCTTTACCCCTATCTGTAAATAACATTGATATTTTCTTAGTTTTTTCATTCTCCAGTATTTTTTGTAATGCATGTAAAGTGCTTGGTCTGTCTTTGTTTCCCATGAATATTGCTTGTAAATATCTTGAAAAACTTCAGTACACACAGTAATGTATTTAAAGCCATCATTATGTCTAGACAATTTAGACATATTCCTCAAATCACAAGTTAATATCAACCTGGGTTTGGGCGCTGTTATTTTCCTACAAGGAAACGTTATAGGTTCAAGCACATGTTAAGTATGTGATCTTTCTGAACTTAAGAGTTTTCTAACTCTTTCTAACTTATAGTTGGGTCAATGTGTTTACAGCTGCATACAAACTGTTTATACCAGCGTATGATTGCACACAGTGAACATCCATATAAACCTTCTCAGTTAATCTTGATCTATTCACTGATAAATAATTTTGTAGGAATCCTGGCGTAACACATTGGTTTGTAGGTGTAAAGCTTCTGGGGTACATAATGCACTCTATGAAAAAATAACCATATGGTGAACAATTTAAGGCAGACTTATAAGAACATAAGAAAGAAGGAACACTGCAACAGGCCTACTGACCCATGCGGAGCAGCTCCATGTCCCCCCCCCCTGATTATCCCGATGACCCCCCCAGTCTGGTCATTCCCATATTGACAAATTCTTTATTTTTACCTAAAATTAGTCGCCCCAAAATGTCTATCTGTCCAAGATCTCTCATTTTAAAGATACCAAAATTTAAAGCATCTCAGGCTATCGTACGACTGTAAAGTCTTCCTTGAAATATATTTTGGATAATCAGAATAATACTCATATTTTGATTTCTACCTTTATTAAAGCACTCGAGAATAATTTCACCATCACAAGCTTTTAAAAATAGATCATCAACAATAATTAGTTTATTTTCTTCTGCTGAGCTAATAAAGTATCTTGGGTCGATAACATCTTTAATTAATGATAATTTATGGGATATCTCTGTAACTTGTTCTTAAGGATGAGATGTCAGGAAGAATATTGAAATATTATATAATTTCTCATAATTCAGTTTTACTACTTTTGATGTGAAATAAGACTTGCCATTATTCCAATATTCAGCGATAATAATTCTACCTGGAAACCGAAATATGTCGACATAAGTATATGTGATTACTTTGTAATTAATATTGAAACTAAATAATTTATTGCTATTATTATGAATAATATGCTAGGCAAATTTTATACTTGGACTGTTAGTAAGATTCACCAGATCTTAACAACACACTTAATGAGTTTCAAGATAAATATCACTAGAAAGATGTTAAGGCTAATGACTTTCTTGTAACACATCTAGACTAATTATCAGAGAGAGGATGTATAGTGTGATGGTTGAGACAAGTGTAAACTGTGACTTGTTATTATGACAAGGTGTGTGTTGTACAAGGTGGTGCAATAGTGTGTGTGTGTGTGTGTGTGTGTGGTGTGTGTGTGTGTGTGTGTGTGTGTGTGGGTGTGTGTGTGTGTGTGTGTGTTGTGTGCGTGTGTGTGTGTGTGTGTTGTGTGTGTGTGTGTGTGTGTGTGTGTGTGTGTGGTGTGTGTGTGTGTTGTGTGTGTGTGTGTGTGTGTGTGTGTGTGTGTGTGTGTGTGTGTGTACGTGTGTGTGTGTGTGTTGTGTGTGTGTGTGTGTGTGTTGTGTGTGTGTTGTGTGTGTGTGTGTGTGTGTGTGTGGTGGTGTGTTTTGTGTGTGAGTTGTGTGTGCATTTGTGTTTGTTTTGTGTATGTGTGTGTGTGTGTGTGTGTGGTGTGTGTGTGTGTGTGTGTGTGTGTTTGTGTTGTGGTGTGTTTGTGTGTATGTGTTGTTGTGTGTTTGTTGTGTGTTTTGTGTCTGTGTGTGTTTGTGTGTGTGAGTTTGTGTGTTTGTGTGCGTTTGCATTTTGTGTGTGTGTGTGTGTGTGTACTCACCTAGTTGTACTCACACAGTTGAGGTTGTGGGGGTCGAGTCCGAGCTCCTGGCCCCGCCTCTTCACTGATCGCTACTAGGTGTGTGTGTGTGTGTGTGTCTCTGTGTGTGTGTGAGTGTGTACTCACCTAGTACTCACCTAGTTGAGGTTGCGGGGGTCGAGTCCGAGCTCCTGGCCCCGCCTCTTCACTGATCGCTACTGGGTCACTCTCCCGGAGCCGTGAGCTTTATCATACCTCTGCTTAAAGCTATGTATGGATCCTGCTTCCACTACATCGCTTCCCAAACTGTTCCACTTACTGACTACTCTGTGGCTGAAGAAATACTTACTAACATCCCTGTGATTCATCTGTGTCTTCAGCTTCCAACTGTGTCCCCTTGTTACTGTGTCCAATCTCTGGAACATCCTGTCTTTGTCCACCTTGTCAATTCCTCTCAGTATTTTGTAAGTCGTTATCATGTCCCCCCTATCTCTCCTGTCCTCCAGTGTCGTCAGGTTGATTTCCCTTAACCTCTCCTCGTAGGACATACCTCTTAGCTCTGGGACTAGTCTTGTTGCAAACCTTTGCACTTTCTCTAGTTTCTTCATGTGCTTGGCTAGGTGTGGGTTCCAAACTGGTGCCTCATACTCCAATATGGGCCTAACGTACACGGTGTACAGGGTCCTGAATGATTCCTTATTAAGATGTCGGAATGCTGTTCTGAGGTTTGCTAGGCGCCCATATGCTGCAGCAGTTATTTGGTTGATGTGCGCTTCAGGAGATGTGCCTGGTGTTATACTCACCCCAAGATTTTTTTCCTTGAGTGAGGTTTGTAGTCTCTGACCCCCTAGACTGTACTCCGTCTGCGGCCTTCTTTGCCCTTCCCCAATCTTCATGACTTTGCACTTGGTGGGATTGAACTCCAGGAGCCAATTGCTGGACCAGGTCTGCAGCCTGTCCAGATCCCTTTGTAGTTCTGCCTGGTCTTCGATCGAGTGAATTCTTCTCATCAACTTCACGTCATCTGCAAACAGGGACACCTCAGAGTCTATTCCTTCCGTCATGTCGTTCACAAATACCAGAAACAGCACTGGTCCTAGGACTGACCCCTGTGGGACCCCGCTGGTCACAGGTGCCCACTCTGACACCTCGCCACGTACCATGACTCGCTGCTGTCTTCCTGACAAGTATTCCCTGATCCATTGTAGTGCCTTCCCTGTTATCCCTGCTTGGTCCTCCAGTTTTTGCACCAATCTCTTGTGTGGAACTGTGTCAAACGCCTTCTTGCAGTCCAAGAAAATGCAATCCACCCACCCCTCTCTCTCTGTCTTACTGCTGTCACCATGTCATAGAACTCCAGTAGGTTTGTGACACAGGATTTCCCGTCCCTGAAACCCTGTTGGCTGCTGTTGATGAGATCGTTCCTTTCTAGGTGTTCCACCACTCTTCTCCTGATAATCTTCTCCATGATTTTGCATACTATACATGTCAGTGACAGTGGTCTGTAGTTTAATGCTTCATGTCTGTCTCCTTTTTTAAAGATTGGGACTACATTTGCTGTCTTCCATGCCTCAGGCAATCTCCCTGTTTCGATAGATGTATTGAATATTGTTGTTAGGGGTACACATAGCGCCTCTGCTCCCTCTCTCAATACCCATGGGGAGATGTTATCTGGCCCATTGCCTTTGAGGTATCTAGCTCACTCAGAAGCCTCTTCACTTCTTCCTCGGTTGTGTGCACTGTGTCCAGCACTTGGTGGTGTGCCCCACCTCTCCGTCTTTCTGGAGTCCCTTCTGTCTCCTCTGTGAACACTTCTTTGAATCTCTTGTTGAGTTCTTCACATACTTCACGGTCATTTCTTGTTGTCTCTCCTCCTTCCTTCCTTAGCCTGATTACCTGGTCCTTGACTGTTGTTTTCCTCCTGATGTGGCTGTACAACAGTTTCGGGTCAGATTTGGCTTTCGCTGCTATGTCATTTTCATATTGTCTTTGGGCCTCCCTTCTTATCTGTGCATATTCGTTTCTGGCTCTTCGACTGTTCTCCTTATTCTCCTGGGTCCTTTGCCTTCTATATTTCTTCCATTCCCTAGCACACTTGGTTTTTGCCTCCCTGCACCTTTGGGTAAACCATGGGCTCATCCTGGCTTTTTCATTATTCCTGTTACCCTTGGGTACAAACCTCTCCTCAGCCTCCTTGCATTTTGTTGCTACATATTCCATCATCTCATTAACTGGCTTCCCTGCCAGTTCTCTGTCCCACTGAACCCCGTTCAGGTAGTTCCTCATTCCTGTGTAGTCCCCTTTCTAGTAGTTTGGCTTCATTCGTCCTGGCCTTCCTGCTTCTCCCTCCACTTGTAGCTCTACTGTGTATTCGAAGCTTAAAACCACATGGTCACTGGCCCCAAGGGGTCTTTCATATGTGATGTCCTCGATATCTGCACTACTCAAGGTGAATACTAAGTCCAGCCTTGCTGGTTCATCCTCTCCTCTCTTTCTTGTAGTGTCCCTTACGTGTTGGCACATGAAGTTTTCCAGTACCACCTCCATCATCTTAGCCCTCCATGTATCTTGGCCCCCATGTGGGTCCAAGTTCTCCCAATCGATCTCCTTGTGGTTTAAGTCACCCATGATCAGGAGCTTTGCCCTGCATGCATGAGCTCTTCTGGTCACTCTAGCCAGTGTGTCAACCATCCCTCTATTGCTCTCGTCGTACTCTTGCCTTGGCCTCCTGCTGTTCTGTGGTGGGTTATACATCACTGCTATTACCACCTTGGGACCTCCAGAGTGAAGTGTTCCCGCTATGTAATCACTTTCTTCTCCGCTGTCTCCTCTCTCCAGCTCATCAAAATTCCAGCGATTTTTGATCAGCAATGCCACTCCTCCACCCCCACTGTTCCCTCTTTCTTTCCTCAGGATTTGGTATCCCGTTGGAAAGATGGCATCTGTTATCATACCTGTAAGCTTGGTTTCTGTGAGAGCTATGATGTCCGGTGATGCTTCTTTGACTCTTTCATGCCACTCCTCCCACTTATTTGTTATTCCATCAGCGTTTGTGTACCATACCTTCAGTTTCCTTTCCAACACTGTGGTTTGGGGGGCCTGTGAGGGTGGGAGACCTGGTGGCATACTGTGGGATTCTATAGCTCGGTGTTGGGTGGAGGCTGTGGGTATGGATTGTAGTGTGTGTTGGGATGGTGTGATAGGTTGTATGGTTCTGAGAATAGTTGTGTGTGTGCTTGCCCTTGCTGTTCTGTTCTGCTCTGACTGACCTCTGCTGGTTCGATCCTTGTCTCTTTTCCTAGCTCCTATCGCTTTTTTGTCCTCTCCCTCAGCTGCTGTCGTTCTGATTTTGTTCTGTCTCTGTCTAGGAGCACCCTCTTGTACTCTTCCGAGTATTTCAATCGTGGTTTCTCTTGGAGGATCCTGTTCCGCACTGTTTCCGTCCTGAGAATCAGCTTGATTGGTCGGTTTCTCCCCTTCGAGTACACCCCTATTCTCTGAAAATTTACAATCTCGTCCATCTCTTCACCTATTTCCGTGATGATTTTCTCAATCTCCTTTCTTTCTTCCTGCTGCCTTTCAATGTGTGTTCTTTCCTCTCTCTCCTGAAGCCCATGGATAAACACTGATTTTGCCCTTTCTTCCTCCCATTGCCTCACCCTCTGTGACTCTGGATCCTGCCTGTATTTGGTCAGTTTCTCCCTTGATTTTTCCAGTGGCTCTTGATAGCCTGCCTGTGCCTCAGCATTCGACCTATCACCCTCTCCATCTGCAACCAGCTGTTCTTCCCTTTCACTCCTTGGTCCTCCTTGGCAGGCTGATATGACCATAGCATAATTCATAATTCTTTCCTTCCTGTTCGGCCTCGCAGCTTCATATGCTGTGTCTTCTCTGGTCACTGCCCCTGTAACTCGCTTCAGCCTATTTATCTCAACTTCTAGGACCCTTATCTTGGCTACTGCAGTTTCGACTTGTGCCTCCCAATTCTTTGTCTCCTTCTCCAACCTCTTTTCCAATTTCACAGAGAGCTCTTTCTCCATTTTTTTCAGAAAGCTCTCCTAATTTTCTCTCCCACTCTTGTTCCATCCTTTTCCACTGCTCCTCCATCCACTCCTCCCTACCAGAACCATTCTCATCTGATCCTTGGTTCCTGCGAGTCCCCACCATTTTTTTTTTTTTTTTTTTTTTTTGGTGAGAGAAGAGAGAAGGGAAAGGTAGAAGGAGAGAGAGAGGGGAAGAGTGAGAAGGGAAAGGGGGAGAGAGAGTGTGAGAGGGGGAAAGAGAGAGAAGGAAAGGTAAGGAGAGGGGGAGAGTGAGAAAGGAAAAATGGAGAAGAGATGGAG
>NC_069474.1:7327768-7355268 GCF_026875155.1 Cherax quadricarinatus | reverse complement strand
TCTGTGGCTGAAGAAATACTTCCTAACATCCCTGTGATTCATCTTTGTCTTCAGCTTCCAACTGTGTCCCCTTGTTACTGTGTCCAGTCTCTGGAACATCCTGTCTTTGTCCACCTTGTCAATTCCTCTCAGTATTTTGTATGTCGTTATCAATGTCCCCCCTATCTCTCCTGTCCTCCAGTGTCGTCAGGTTGATTTCCCTTAACCTCTCCTCGTAGGACATACCTCTTAGCTCTGGGACTAGTCTTGTTGCAAACCTTTGCACTTTCTCTAGTTTCTTTACGTGCTTGGCTAGGTGTGGGTTCCAAACTGGTGCCGCATACTCCAATATGGGCCTAACGTATACGGTGTACAGGGTCCTGAACGATTCCTTATTAAGATGTCGGAATGCTGTTTCTGAGGTTTGCTAGGCGCCCATATGCTGCAGCAGTTATTTGGTTGATGTGCGCTTCAGGAGATGTGCCTGGTGTTATACTCACCCCAAGATCTTTTTCCTTGAGTGAGGTTTGTAGTCTCTGACCCCCTAGACTGTACTCCGTCTGCGGCCTTGTTTGCCCTTCCCAATCTTCATGACTTTGCACTTGGTGGGATTGAACTCAGGAGCCAATTGCTGAACCAGGTCTGCAGCCTGTCCAGATCCTTTGTAGTTCTGCCTGGTCTTCGATCGAGTGTATTCTTCTCATAAACTTCACGTCATCTGCAAACAGGGACACCTCAGAGTCTTTTTCCTTCCGTCATGTCGTTCACAAAAACCAGAAACAGCACTGGTCCTAGGACTGACCCTGCGGGACCCCGCTGGTCACAGGTGCCCACTCTGACACCTCGCCACGTACCATGACTCGCTGCTGTCTTCCTGACAAGTATTCCCCGATCCATTGTAGTGCCTTCCCTGTTATCCCTGCTTGGTCCTCCAGTTTTTGCACCAATCTCTTGTGTGGAACTGTGTCAAACGCCCTTCTTGCAGTCCAAGAAAATGCAATCCACCCACCCCCCTCTCTCTTGTCTTACTGCTGTCCCCCATGTCATAGAACTCCAGTAGGTTTGTGACACAGGATTTCCCGTCCTGAAACCATGTTGGCTGCTGTTGATGAGATCTTCCTTTCTAGGTGTTCCACCACTCTTCTCCTGATAATCTTCTCCACGATTTTGCATACTATACATGTCAGTGACACTGGTCTGTAGTTTAATGCTTCATGTCTGTCTCCTTTTTTAAAGATTGGGACTACATTTGCTGTCTTCCATGCCTCAGGCAATCTCCCTGTTTCGATAGATGTATTGAATATTGTTGTTAGGGGTACACATAGCGCCTCTGCTCCCTCTCTCAATACCATGGGGAGATGTTATCTGGCCCATTGCCTTTGAGGTATCTAGCTCACTCAGAAGCCTCTTCACTTCTTCCTCGGTTGTGTGCACTGTGTCCAGCACTTGGTGGTGTGCCCCACCTCTCCGTCTTTCTGGAGTCCCTTCTGTCTCCTCTGTGAACACTTCTTTGAATCTCTTGTTGAGTTCTTCACATACTTCATGGTCATTTCCTGTTGTCTCTCCTCCTTCCTTCCTTAGCCTGATTACCTGGTCCTTGACTGTTGTTTTCCTCCTGATGTGGCTGTACAACAGTTTCGGGTCAGATTTGGCTTTCGCTGCTATGTCATTTTCATATTGTCTTTGGGCCTCCCTTCTTATCTGTGCATATTCGTTTCTGGCTCTACGACTGTTCTGTGTGTGTGTGTGTGTGTGTGTGTGTGTGCCCCAACTTCTAAGTATTCATACTGCTAATAAATACCGGTAGATACCAGTAATTCTAAGCTTACCAATACTTGAAACACTTATCGATTCTACTTCTAAAATTCAGAAAGTAGCTAGGTTGTAAAATTTAGCTTGTCTCAGCTTAAGTGTCACGTTATCCCTCACTACCGCTTTACTCCTTGCACTCTTCTCTATGCTATTTCTACTCTAATTCTGGTAATGGCTTGCAGGAGTGAGTGACCAGTATCTAACAGTGATGCAGGACCAGACTCAATCTTGCAAAATGCAACCTCAACAGGTGGAATACTTGCGCTGACAGTGGTGTGATGACAAGTTGCCAGAAGCTGATTACGTAGCCGTCGTACATAGGCCTTCTCTCACTATTTTGTTACTCCTTCACCTGTGATGTTTATAACCATATATGCTCATGCATCCCGTGTTCCTCAAGTGATTCCACTTTTCACTTATTACAGAATACACTTCACATTCGGTGTTACACTTTATATGTATAATGGCATACAAACTGTTGTGACATCACTGCTTCAGTAGGCCTACTGCCACCTTCCCTTGTTGTATATTTTATTTTTTCTTTCTCCTTTTGCCTATTAACTTTTTCACTCTCACATTACTGTGCCCAAAATTTCACTTGTTAACCAAACGATGATAATTCTTGATCACCCGTTTCCACACTCACTTTGATCTTTTTATGTTTGTATCTGTGTGGCAACAGTGCCTAGTAGATCCACAACGGTTTGGCACTTTTAAAAGAAAATACTGAATTTAGGTTTCCCCTCGAATTTTTTCAACTAATAACTATAGTTATCACTCGTACGTTTGTTCACTGACTTTGTCAGTGTGTGTGTGTGTTTATGTGTATGTGTGTGTGTGTGTACTCACCTAATTGTACTTACGTAATTGTGGTTGCAGCGGTCGAGACTCAGCTCCTGGCCCCGCCTCTTCAGTGATCGCTACTAGGTCCTCTCGCTCTCTGCTTCCTGAGCTTTCTCATACCTCTTCTTAAAACTATGCATGCTTCCTGCCTCCACCACTTCACTTGCTAGCCTATTCCACTTCCTGACGACTCTATGACTGAAGAAATACTTCCTAACGTCCCTGTGACTCGTCTGAGTCTTCAGCTTCCAGTTGTGACCCCTTGTTTCTGTGTCCCCTCTCTGGAACATCCTGTCTCTGTCCACCTTGTCTATTCCCCGCAGTATCTTGTATGTCGTTATCATGTCTCCCCTGATCCTTCTGTCCTCCAGTGTCGTAAGTCCGATTTCCCTCAACCTTCCCTCGTACAACATTCCCATGAGCTCTGGGACTAGCCTTGTTGCTAATTAACTAACCTTTGTACTTTCTCTAACTTCTTAACGTGCTTGACCAGCTGTGGGTTCCGGACTGGTGCTGCATACTCCAGTATGGGCCTAACATATACAGTGTACAGTGTCTTGAATGATTCCTTATTAAGGTATCGGAATGCTATTCTCAGGTTTGCCAGGTGCCCTATGCTGCAGCAGTTAGTTGGTTGATATGTGCCTCCTGTGACGTGCTCTGTGTTATGGTCACCCCAAGGTCTTTCTCCCTGAGTGAGGTCTGTAGTCTTTGTCTGCGGTCTTCTTTCCCCCTCCCCAATCTTTATGATTTTGCATTAGGCAGGGTTGAATTCGAGAAGCCAGATTCTGGACCACATGTCCAGCCTGCCCAGGTCTCTTTGCAGTCCTGCCTTATCCTCATCCGATTTAATTTTTCTCATCAGCTTCACATCATCTGCGAATAGAGACACTTCAGAATCTATTCCTTCCATCATGTCGTTCGCATATATCAAAAATAGTACTGGTCTTAGAACTGACCCCTGTTTGACCCCGCTCGTCACAGGCGCACACTGTGATACCTCTTCACGTACCATGACTCGTTGTTGCCTACCTGTCAGGTATTCACTGATCCATTGCAGAGCCCTGCCTGTTATATGCACCTGATCCTCCAGCTTCTGCACTAATCTCTTGAGAGGAACTGTGTCAAAGGCCTTCCTGCCGTCCAGGAAAATGCAAACAACCCACCCCTCTCTCTCGTGCCTAGCTCTGTTACCTTGTCATGAAACTCCAGAAGGTTTGTGACACAGGATTTGCCTTCCATGAACCCATGCTGGCTTTCATTTATATTCTTGTTCCGTTCCAGGTGTTCCACCACTCTCCTCCTGATAATCTTCTCCATGACTTTGCATACCATACATGTCAGAGACACAGGTCTGTAGTTTAGTGCCTAGTTTCTGTTTACTTTCTTAAATATGGTCACTACATTCGCTGTCTTCCATTTCTCAGGTAGTTGAACAGTTTCAAGGGATGTATTGAAGATTGTGGTTAGGGCACACACAGCATCTCTGCTCCTTCTCTAAGGACCCACGGGGAGATGTTGTCCGGTCCCATCGCCTTTGGGGAACCAAGGTCACTTAGCAGCTTCTGCACCTCCTCCTCGGTTGCTCGTATGTCATCCAACACTTGTTGGTATATTCCCTCTTGATGTTTCCTGTGTGTGTATATGTGTGTGTGTGTGTCTGTGTGTGTGTGTCTGTATGACTCTATGTGTGTGTGTGTGTGTGTGTTTGTGTGTACATGACTCTGTGTGTGACTCTGAGTGTGTGTGTGTGTGTGTGTGTGTGTGTGTGTGTGTGTGTGTGTGTGTGTGTGTGTGTGTTGTCTGTGTAGTCACCTAATTGTACTCACCTAATTGTGGTTGCAGGGGTCGAGACTCAGCTCCTGGCCCTGCCTCTTCAATGATCGCTACTAGGTCCTCTCCCTCTCTGCTTCCTGAGCTTTGACGTACCTCTTCTTAAAACTATGTATGGTTCCTGCTTCCACCACTTCACTTGCTAGGCTATTCCACTTCCTGACGACTCTGACTGAGGTATCAAGATCACTTAGCAGCTTCTGCACCTCCTCCTCGGTTGTTTGTATGTCATCCAACACTTGTTGGTATATTCCCTCTTGATGTTCCCTTCGGTGCTGTCTTCCCAGAGCTCTTCCTGTTTCTACTGTAAAAACTTCCTTAAATCTCCTGTTTAGCTCCTCACATAACTCCTGATCATTTCTTGTGAGTTCTTCACCTTCTGTCCTCAGTCTGATCACCTGGTCTTTGACTGTTGTCTTCCTCCGGATGTGGCTATACAACAGTTTCGGGTCAGTCTTGACTTTCAATGCTGCGTTATTTCCATACTGTCGCTGGGCCTCCCTCATTACCTGTGCATACTCGTTCCTGGCTCTGTGACTAATCTCCCTATTTTCATTTGATCTCTTCCTTCTGTACTTTTTCCATTCTCTATTGCACTTTGTTTTTGCCTCCTTACACCGTCGGGTAAACCAGGGGCTCGTTCTGTTCTTCCCATTGTTTCT
The DNA here is from genome assembly GCF_026875155.1 of Cherax quadricarinatus. NCBI lineage: Eukaryota > Metazoa > Arthropoda > Malacostraca > Decapoda > Parastacidae > Cherax > Cherax quadricarinatus. Next base: position 7,350,139 of record NC_069474.1, on the reverse strand, counting down.
GTTGCCCTTGGGAATAAACCTTTCCACTGCCTCCTTGCATTTTGTTGTTACATATTCCATCATTTCATTTACTGGCTTTCCTGCCAGTTCTCTGTCCCACAGAACCTCCTGCAGGAAGTTCCTCAAACCGATGTAGTCCCCTCTTTTATAGTCTGGCTTTTCCCATTGAACTCCTGTTACTCTCTCTACTTCCAACTATACTATGTATTCAAAGCACAGAACCACGTGGTCACTAGCTCCTAGGGGACTCTCATATGTGATGTCCTCAATGACTGAACTGCCCAGGATGAACGCAAGGTCCAATCTTGCTAGTTCATCCTCCCCTCTCATTCTGGTAGTGCCCTTATCATATTGGTGCATTAGGTTTTCCAGCACAACATCACACATCTTGGCTCTCCATGTTTCAGGACCCCCATGTGGCTCCAGGTTTTCCCAGTCAATCTCCCTGTGGTTGAAATCCCCTATAACCAGCATTTTTTTTTCTATTGGAGTGAGCTCTTCTTGCCACCTCAGCAAGTGTGTCCACCATTGCTCTGTTGCTCTCTTCTTATTCCTCTCTTTGCCTCCTGCAGTTCTGTGGTGGATTATACATCACTGCAATGACCACCATGTGCTCCCCAGACTGAAGTGTACCTACTATATAGTCCCTTTCTCCTGTCTTGTCTATGCCTTCCATTTTCTCGGATTTCCATCTCTATTTTACGAGCAGAGCAACCTCTCCTCCCCCTCTGCCCCTTCCATCTTTCCTCATGATTTGGTATCCTGGTGGGAAGATTGCATCTGTTATTGTCTCAGTGAGTTTTGTTTTACTGTAACTGCTATGATGTCTGGGGACTTTTCATTGATTCTTTCCTGCCATTCCTCATATTTACTGCAGGTGTTTCTGGGGTGTGTGCTAGCCCTTCCACCTGTGCCTAGGTTATTCTGCTCTTCTTTGTCATTTCCTCCCATTCCTCCTTTCGTTTTTGCACTCTCTCTTTCAGTATCATCCTTTCGTCCTGTGTTCTGAGTCGATCGAGGTATACACTCATGAACTCATGTTTGCCTCTCAGCCGTGCTTTCTCCTGTAGGATCATGGTTCGAGTTTATTCTGCCTTAAAAATTACTTTGAGAGGCCGTTTCCTTCTCTTTGTGAACGACCCGATTCTCCGAAAATTTGTCACCTGGGTCATGTTTCCCTCGCCTATCACCTTCATGATACCTTCAATTGCTTTTTTCTCCTCCTGCTTTCTTTGATCATAATTTTCACCTTCAGCTTCGATAGCTCATAGACAAAAACTGGTTCTCCCTTTCCACCTCCCACTGTGACTCCCACTGCATCCTCTGAGGTGTTTTAGTTCCTTCCTGTGGAGTGGTCCTGCCTTCAATCCCTTCCCTAGCTGTGGCCACTATGCAAATTGGTTTGTGCTTCCTGCTCACCTGTTCCTGGCCCCCACAAGTGTCTGGTAACGTCCCTGCACATGTCCTAGTTCCTTTAATGTTTTCCAACCTCTCATTCTGTCCTAGTGAGTTCCTGTCTTTGTTTTGGCCCCATGTGGGTTTGACAGGACCTCTGGATACAGTTTAGCTTCGATGCTCCCTTCAGACCCTTTGTCTGTGTCTGATGTAAACATTGCTGATGCTACTTCAGTATTATTTTTGTCTCTTGGCTGTTTCAGATTTCTCAGCTCCTCTTCTAATCTCTGTATCTTTGCTTCTACTACTGTGGCATGTTGCTTCCACCTTCTGCATTCTGCTGCTAACCTCTCCTCCACCTTCCTTGCAAGCTCATCTAGCCTCGATCCCGAGTCTTCCTCCCTTTTTTTGAGCTCTGCCTCCCAGTCCTCCCTCCCAGATTCGTCCTTCGGGCCCTTGGCTCTCATCCTAATTTTAGGTTGCCCCATTGCACAGAAGGAAGGGAGAGAGATGGTCAGTGGGAGTGGGGATGGATGGTTATAGGTGAGGAGGAGGATGGTTATTGGAGGGGGAGAGGTGGTTGGGGGGAGGGGGATAGATGGTTTGGAGGAGGGGTAGATGGCTAGGGGGAGGGAGAGAGGTGGTTAGGGGAATGGGAGTATGTGTTTGTGTCAAGTGTATATGTGCTTGTGTATGTGTTCTTGTGTATATGTGTATGCATATGTCAGAGAGAGAGGGATGTGATTAAGAGGGGAGGGGGGAAGGGGAGAGAAGGATGAGGGTAGAATGACCGCTTGATAATGGGGTCCTTACGGGTGTATGTATCTGTGTGTGTGTGTGTGTATATATATATGTGTATATGTGTATCTGTGTGTGTGTTTGAGTGTGCATATGTGTATATTTGAGTGTGTATGTACTCGCCTAGTAAGGGTGTGTGTAGTCACCTCTTTGTACTCACCTATTTGTTGTTGCAGGGGTCGAGTCCTAGCTCCTGGCCCTGCCTCTTCGCTGATTGCTACTAGGCCCTCTCTCTCCCTGCCACATGAGCTTTATCATACCTCCCTTAAAACTATGTATGGTTCCCGCCTCCAGTACCTCACTTTCTAGACTATTCCATGACCTGACTACTCTATGACTGAAGAAATACTTCCTAACATCCCTTTGATTCATCTGAGTCTTCAACTTCCAATTGTGGCCTCTTGTGTCTGTGTCCCTTCTCTGGAACATCCCGTCTTTGTCCACCTTGTCTATTATGTGCAGCGTTTTATATGTCGTTATCATGTCTCCCCTGACCCTCCTGTCCTCCAGTGTCGTCAGGCCGATTTCCCTCAAGCTTTCTTTGTAGGACAATCTCTGTAGCTCTGGGACTAGTCTTGTTGCAATTCTTTGCACTTTCTCTAATTTCTTGACGTGCTTGACTAGGTGTGGATTCCAAACTGGTGCTGCATACTCATTTATGGGCCTGACATAAATGGTATATAGAGTCTTGAACGAGTCTTCACTGAGGTATCGGAATGCTATCTGTAAGTTTGCCAGGTGCCCGGATGCTGCAGCAGTTATCTGATTAATGTGTGCCTCAGGAGATATGCTCGGTGTTATACTCACCCTGAGATCTTTTTCCTTGAGTGAGGTTTGCAGCCTTTGGCCATCTAAACTATCAGTATGTATGTGTGTGTGTGTGTGTGTGTGTATGTGTGTGTGTGTGTGTGTTCGCCTAGTAGAGGTGTATGTGTGTGTATGTGTGTATATATGTGCATATGTGTGTGTGTTCGTGTGTTTAGCCGAAATTGATACTAGAGTCTAAAGCTTCTACAAGTGTCTACCCTTGTGTGTGTGTGTGTGTGAGGAAGAGATGGTTAGGGGGGTAGGGGAGGGGTTGTTGTGGATGAAAGATCCGTTATACCTCTCTGTCGTGAAGGCTCAAATTTAGTCCCAGTTGTCTTTCCTAGTATTGGTACTCTCTCCACTTATTGCCCTTTCTGGATTTAAGTATCATTTACTGCTGGTTATTATCCTATTCATTGCTCACATTGAAAGAGGACTTCCTAGCTTCCTAAGTATTCATACTGCTAATAACTACGGGTAGTAATACTACATTACCCCTCGCTAGTCTGCTGTCCTCCTCACACTCTCCTCAACACTATCTTTACCGTATCTATTCTACCCTAATTCTGGTAATAGCTTGCAGGAGTGAGTGACCAGTATCTAACAGTGATGCAGAGACCAGAATCTGACAACATGCAACCACAATAGATGAGCAATACTTGCGCTGGCAGCGGTGCGGTGACACGTTGCCAGAAGCTGATGACGTAGTCATCGTACATAGGTCTTCTATCACTATTTTGGAGATCCTTCACCTTTGATCTTTATAACCATATATGCTGATACATCCCACGTTCCTCACGTGATTTCACTTTTCACTTATGATAGTATACACTTCACAATATATACACTTCACTTTATATCAATATTAGCCCGCAACTTGTTGTGCCGTCACTGCTTCAGCAGGCATACTCTGCCATTTTCCCTTTTTATATGTTTCATTTTTCCTTTCTCCTTTTGCTTATTATTACTTTTTCCCTCTCACTGTATGGCACCCCACATTTCACTTGTTATCCAAATGCTGGCAATCCTTGAACACCCTCTTCCACACTCACTTTGGTCTTTGTATAATTGAATCTGTGTGGCAACAGGTGCCTACTAGCCTCTAACGGTTTGGCACTTTGAAATATTAATGATTTCAGGCTTCCTCTCGACTTTTTTTTAACTAATAACTTTAGTTATAACTCGTAGGACTGTTCACTGACGTTGTCACTACCACTGATTACTGCTAGTAATGACTGCACTAAGGTTCTCGGAGCCTTGTCACCAACGTCTGCACCCACTGTGTGTGCAGTGTGTGTGTGTGTGTGCATGTGTGTGTGTGTGTGTGTGTGTGTGTGTGTGTGTGTGTGTGTGTGTGTGTGTGTGTGTGTGTGTGTGTGTGTGTGTGTGTGTGTGTGTGTGTGTGTGTGTGTGCATATGTGTGTATGTACTCACCTATTTGTATTCACCTATTTATGGTTGCAGGGGATGAGTCTTAACTCCTGGCCCTGCCTCTTCACTGGTTACTACTAGGTCCTCTCTCTCCCTGCTCCATGAGCTTTATCAAACCTCGTCTTAAAACATTGTATGGTTCCCGCCTCCACTACGTCACTTTCTAGGCTATTCCACTGCCTGACAACTCTATGACTGAAGAAATACTTCCTAACATCCCTTTGACTCATCTGAGTCTTCAGCTTCCAATTGTGACCTCTTGTTTCTGTGTCCCCTTCCTGGAACATCATGTCTTTGTCCACCTTGTCTATTCCGTGCAGTTTTTTATTTGTCGTTATCATGTCTCCCCTGACCCTCCTGTCCTAGGGGACTGTCATATGTGATGTCCTCAATGCCTGAACTGCCCAGGGTGAACACAAGGTCCAATCTTGCTGGATCATCATCACCTCTCACTCTGGTAGTGTCCTTAACATGTTTGTGCATGAGGTTTTCCAGCACAACATCCAACATCTTGGCTCTCCATGTTTCGGGACCCCCATGTGGCGCCCCAGGTTTTCCCAGTCAATCTCCCTGTGGTTGAAATCCCCCATAACCAGGAACTTTGCTCTGCTGGAGTGAGCTCTTCTTGCCACCTCAGCAAGTGTGTCCACCATTGCTCTGTTGCTCTCTTCATATTCCTCTCTTGGCCTATGTTTTTGTGTGTGTGTGTGCATGTATCTGTGTCTATTTATGTGTGTATGCCTCTGTGTGTGTTTGTGTGTGTATGTATATGTGTGAGTGTGTGTGTTTCTGTGTGTGTGTGTGTGTACGTGTATCTGTGTGTGTGTTTCTGTATATGAGTGTATATGTGTGTGAGTGTGTATGTACTCACCTAATTGTACTCACCTAGTTGTGGTTGCAGGGGTCGAGACTCAGCTCCTGGCCCCGCCTCTTCAATGATCGCTACTAGGTCCTCTCTCTCTCTGCTTCCTGAGCTGTATCATACCTCTTCTTAAAACTATATATGGTTCCTGCCCCCACTACTTCACTTGCTAGGGTATTCCACTTCCTGACAACTCTATGACTGAAGAAATACTTCCTAACGTCCCTGTGACTCGTCTGAGTCTTCAGCTTCCAGTTGTGACCCCTTGTCCCTGTGTCCCCTCTCTGGAACATCCTATCTCTGACCACCTTGTCTATTCCCTGCAGTATCTTGTATGTCGTTATCCTGTCTCCCCTGACCCTTCTGTCCTCCAGTGTCATCAGTCCGATCTCCCTCAACCTTTCCTCGTACGACATTCTCCTGAGCTCTGTGACTAGCCTTGTTGCAAACCTTTGTACTTTCTCTAACTTCTTGACGTGCTTGACCAGGTGTGGGTTCCAGACTGGTGCTGCATACTCCAGTATGGGCCTAACATACACAGTGTACAGTGTCTTTAACGATTCCTTATTAAGGTATCAGAACGCTATTCTCAGGATGGACAGGTCCCCGTATGCTACAGCAGTTATTTGGTTGATGCGTGCCTCCGGTGATATGCTCGGTGTTATGGTCACCCCAAGGTCTTTCTCCCTGAGTGAGGTCTGTAGTCTTTGTCCACCTAGCCTATACTATGTCTGCGGTCTTCTTTGCCCCTCCCCAATCTTCATGACTTTGCATTTGGCTGGATTGAATTCGAGAAGCCAGTTACTGGACCACATGTCCAGCCTGTCCAGGTCTCTTTGCAGTCCTGCCTCATCCTCATCTGATTTAATTCTTCTCATCAACTTCACGTCATCTGCGAACAGGGACACTTCAGAGTCTATTCCTTCCATCATGTCGTTCACATATATCAAAAATAGCACTGGTCCTAGAACTGACCCCTGTGGGACCCCGCTCGTCACAGGCGTCCACTGTGATACCTCTTCACGTACCATGACTCGTTGCTGCCTCCATGTCAGGTATTCCCTGATCCATTGCAGTGCCCTCCCTGTTACATGTGCCTGATCCTCTAGCTTCTGCACTAATCTCTTGTGGGGAACTGTGTCAAAGACCTTCCTGCAGTCTAGGAAAACTCAATCTATCCACCCCTCTCTCTCGTGTCTTACTTCTGTTACCTTGTCATAAAACTCCAGGAGGTTTGTGATACAAGATTTGCCTTCCATGAACCAATGCTGGTTTTCATTTATAATCTTGTTCCTTTCCAGGTGTTTGACCACTCTCCTCCTGGTAATCTTCTCCATGACTTTGCACACAAAACATGTCAGAGACACAAGATTGTAGTTTAGCGCCTCGTTTCTGTTTCCTTTCTTAAATATGGGGACTACATTAGCTGTCTTCCATTTCTCAGGTAATTGCCCAGTTTCAAGGGATGTGTTGAAGATTGTGGTTAGAGGCATGCGCAGCATCTCTGCTCCTTCTAAGGACCCATGGGGAGATGTTGTCCGGTCCCATCGCCTTTGAGGTGTCAAGGTCACTTAGGAGCTTCTTCACCTCCTCCTCAGTTGTTCGTATGTCATCCAACACTTGTTGGTATATTCCCTCTTGATGTTCCCTTCTGTGCTGTCTTCCCACAGCCCTTCTTGTCTCTACTGTAAAAACTTCCTTAAATCTCCTGTTCAGCTCCTCACGTACCTCCTGATTATTTCTTGTGAGTTCTCCACCTTCTGTCCTTAATCTGATCACCTGGTCTTTGACTGTTGTCTTACTCCTGATGTGGCTATACAACAGTTTCGGGTCAGTCTTGATTCTAGATGCTATGTCATTTTCATACTGTTGCTGGGCCTCCCTCCTTACCTGTGCATACTCATTCCTGGCTCTGCGACTGATCTCCCTATTTTCGTGTGTTCTCTGCCTTCTGTACTTTTTCCATTCTCTATTGCACTTTGTTTTTGCCTCCTTACACCGTCGGGTAAACCAGCGGCTCGTTCTGGTCTTCCCGTTGTTACTGTTGCCCTTGGGAATGAACCTTTCCACTGTCTCCTTGCATTTTGTTGTTACATATTCCATCATTTCATTTACTGGCTTTCCTGCCAGTTCTCTGTCCCAATGGACCTCCCGCAGGAAGTTCTTCAACCCTATGTAGTCCCCTATTTTATAGTCAGGCTATTCTCATTCAACTCCTGTTATTCTCTCCACTTGCAGCTCTACTATGTATTCAAAGCACAGAACCACGTGGTCGCTAGCTCCTAGGGGACTCTCATACTTGATGTCCTCAATGTTTGAGCTGCCCAGGGTGAACACAAGGTCCAATCTTGGTGGTTCATCCGCCCCTCTCACTCTGGTAGTGTCCTTAACATGTTGGTGCATGAGGTTTTCCAGCACCAAGTCCAACATCTTGGCTCTCCATGTTTCGGTTCCCCCATGTGGCTCAAGGTTTTCCCAGTCAATCTCTCTGTGGTTGAAATCCCCCATAACCAGCAACTTTGCTCTGCTGGAGTGAGCTCTTCTTGCCACCTCAGCAAGTGTGTCCACCATTGTTCTGTTGCTCTCTTCATATTCCTCTCTCGGCCTCCTGCAGTTCTGTGGTGGATTATACATCACTGCAATGACCACTTTGTGATCCCCAGACTGAAATGTACCTACTATGTAGTCTCTTTCTCCCGTCTCATCTATGCCTTCCATTTTCTCGAATTTCCATGTGTTTTTTATAAGCAGAGCAACCCCACCTCCCCCCCTGCCCCTTCTATCTTTCCTCATGATCTGGTATCCTGGTGGGAAAATTCCATCTGTTATTGTCTCAGTGAGTTTTGTTTCTGTAACTGCTATGATATCTTGGGACTTCTCATTGATTCTTTCTTGCCATTCCTCATGTCTATTCCTTTATCCATCTGCATTTTTGTACCAAACCTTCAACTTCTGTTCTAATACTGTAACTGTGGTCCTGGGGGAATACTGGGGTTGGGAGAGCAGGAGCCCTGGTGAGGACCTGTGGGAGATTGCAGTGGAGGTGGAGGAAGAGCTCCCACAGGGGGTTGCTGTAGGGGTAGGGTTCGTGGTGTGGGGGGGTGGGAACAAAGGGATCGGTGTGTAATGGTTGGTTTGGATTGTTCAGTTGCTTGGAGGTGTCGTGGCTCGAGTCCTTCTGCAGGTGTTTCTAGGGTGTGTGCTTACCCTTCCACCTGTGCCTGGGTTATTCTGCTCTTCTTTGTCATTTCCTCCCATTCCTCCTTTCGTTTTTGCACTCTCTCTTTCAGTATCATCCTATCGTCCTGTGTTCTGTGTCGATCGAGGTATACACTCATGAACTCATGTTTGCCTCTCAGCCGTGCTTTCTCCTGCAGCATCATGGTTCGAGTTTATTCTGCCTTAAAAATTACTTTGAGAGGCCGTTTCCTTCTCTTTGTCAACCACCCGATTCTCCGAAAATTTGTCACCTGGGTCATGTTTCCCTCGCCTATCACCTTCATGATACCTTCAATTGCTTTTTTCTCCTCCTGCTTTCTTTGATCATAATTTTCACCTTCAGCTTCGATAGCTCATATACAAAAACTGATTCTCCCTTTCCACCTCCCACTGTGACTCCCACTGCATCCTCTGAGGTGTTTTAGTTCCTTCCTGTGGAGTGGTCCTGCCTTCAATCCCTTCCCTAGCTGTGGCCCCTATGCACAATGCTTTGTGCTTCCTGCTCACCTGTTCCTGGCCCCCACAAGTGTCTGCTAACGTCCCTGCACATGTCCTAGTTCCTTTAATGTTTTCCAACCTCTCATTCTGTCCTAGTGAGTTCCTGTCTTTGTTTTGGCCCCATGTGGGTTTGACAGGACCTCTGGATACAGTTTAGCTTCCATGCTCCCTTCAGACCCTTTGTCTGTGTCTGACGTAAACATTGCTGATGCTACTTCAGTATTATTTTTGTCTCTTGGCTGTTTCAGATTTCTCAGCTCCTCTTCTAATCTCTGTATCTTTGCTTCTGCTACTGTGGCATGTTGCTTCCACCTTCTGCATTCCGCTGCTAACCTCTCCTCCACCTTCCTTGCAAGCTCATCTAACCTCCTTCCCCAGTCTTCCTCCCTTTTTTGAGCTCTGCCTCCCAGTCCTCCCTCCCAGATTCGTCCTTCGGGCCCTTGGCTCTCATCCTAATTTTAGGTTGCCCCATTGCACAGAAGGAAGGGGGATAGATGGTTAGGGGGAGTGGGGATAGATGGTTATTGGTGAGTAGGAGGATGGTTATTGGAGGGGGAGAGGTGGTTGGGGGAGGGGGATAGAGGGTTTGTGGGAGGGGTAGATGGCTAGGGGGAGGGGGAGAGGTGGTTAGGGGAATGGGAGTATGTGTTTGTGTCTAGTGTATATGTGCTTGTGTATGTGTTCTTGTGTATATATGTATGTATATGTCGGAGAGAGAGGGATGGGATTAAGAGGGGAGGGGGGAAGGGGAGAGAAGGATGAGGGTAGAGTGACCTCTAGAAGTGGGGGAGGTGTGTGTGTGTGATGGGACTAGAACGGGAAGAGAGGTGGGGGGAGGGGAAGTGAAGGATGACGGTAGAGTGACCGCTTCATAATGAGGTCCTTCCAGGTGTATATGTGTGTGTGTGTGTGTATGTCTGTGTGTGTGTCTGTGTGTGTGTCTGTGTGTGTGTATGTGTGTGTGTGAGCATGCATATGTGTATATTTGAGTGTGTGTGTACTCGCCTAGTAAGGGTGTGTGTACTCACCTATTTGTGGTTGCAGGGGTCGTGTCCTAGCTCCTGGCCCCGCCTCTTCCCTGATTGCTACTAGGCCCTCTCTCTCCCTGCCCCATGAGCTTTATCATACCTCACCTTAAAACTATGTATGGTTCCCGCCTCCACTACCTCACTTTCTAGACTATTCCATGGCCTGGCCACTCTATGACTGAAGAAATACTTCCTAGCATTCCTTTGATTCATCTGAATCTTCAACTTCCAATTGTGACCTCTTGTGTCTGTGTCCCTTCTCTGGAACATCCCATCTTTGTCCACCTTGTCTATTATGTGCAGCATTTTATATGTCGTTATCATGTCTCCCCTGACCCTCCTGTCCTCCAGTGTCGTCAGGCCGATTTCCCTTAAGCTTTCTTCGTAGGACAATCTCCGTAGCTCTGGGACTAGTCTTGCTGCAATCCTTTGCACTTTCTCTAATTTCTTGATGTGCCTGACGAGGTGTGGATTCCAAACTGGTGCTGCATACTCAAGTATGGGCCTGACATAAATGGTATATAGAGTCTTGAACAAGTCTTCACTGAGGTATCGGAATGCTATCCGTAGGTTTGCCAGGTGCCCGTATTCTGCAGCAGTTATCTGATTAATGTGCGCCTCAGGAGATATGCTCGGTGTTATACTCATCCCCAGATCTTTTTCCTTGAGTGAGGTTTGCAGCCTTTGGCCATCTAAATAATCAGTGTGTATGTGTGTGTGTGTGTGTGTGTGTGTGTGTGTGTGTGTGTGTGTGTGTGTTCGCCTAGTAGAGGTGTGTGTGTGTGTATGTGTGTATATGTGTGCATATGCGTGTGTGTTCGTGTGTTTGGCCGAAATTGCTACTAGAGTCTAAAGCTTCTACAAGTGTCTACCCTTGTGTGTGTGTGTGTGTGAGGAAGAGATGGTTAGGGGGGTAGGGGAGGGGTTGTTGTCGATGAAAGATTCGTTATACCTCTCTGTCGTGTAGGCTCAAATTTAGTCCCAGTTGTCTTTCCTAGTATTGGTACTCTCTCCACTTATTGCTTTTTCTGGATTTAAGTATCATTTACTGCTGGTTATTATCCTATTCATTGTTCACATTGAAAGAGGACTTCCTAGCTTCCTAAGTATTCATACTGCTAATAACTACGGGTAGTAATACTACATTACCCCTCGCTAGTCTGCTGTCCTCCTCACACTCTCCTCAACACTATCTTTACCATATCTATTCTACCCTAATTCTGGTAATAGCTTGCAGGAGTGAGTGACCAGTATCTAACAGTGATGCAGAGACCAGAATCGGACAACATGCAACCACAATAGATGAGCAATACTTGCGCTGGCAGCGGTGCGGTGACGGGTTGCCAGATGCTGATGACGTAGTCGTCGTACATAGGTCTTCTATCACTATTTTGGAGATCCTTCACCTCTGATGTTTATAACCATATATGCTTATACATCTCACGTTCCTCACGTGATTTCAATTTTCACTTATGAGAGTATACACTTCACATTATATACACTTCACTTTATATCAATATTAGCCCGCAACTTGTTGTGACGTCACTGCTTCAGCAGCCATACTCTGCCATTTTCCCTTTTTATATGTTTTATTTTTCCTTTCTCCTTTTTCTTATTAACTTTTTCCCTCTCACTGTATGGTGCCCCACATTTCACATGTTACCCAAATGGTGGCAATCCTTGAACACCCTCTTCCACACTCACTTTGGTCTTTGTATATTTGAATCTGTGTGGCAACAGGTGCCTACTAGCCTCTAACGGTTTGGCACTTTGAAATATTAATGATTTCAGGCTTCCTCTCGACTTTTTTTTTAACTAATAACTTTAGTTATCACTCGTAGGACTGTTCACTGACGTTGTCACTACCACTGATTACTGCTAGTAATGACTGCACTAAGGTTCTCGGAGCCTTGTCACCAACGTCTGCACCCACTGTGTGTGCAGTGTGTGTGTGTGTGTGCGTGTGTGTGTGTGTGTGTGTGCATATGTGTGTATGTACTCACCTATTTGTAGTCACCTATTTGTGGTTGCAGAGGATGAGTCTTAACTCCTGGCCCTGCCTCTTCACTGGTTACTACTAGGTCCTCTCTCTCCCTGCTCCATGAGCTTTATCAAACCTCGTCTTAAAACTTTGTATGGTTCCCGCCTCCACTACGTCACTTTCTAGGCTATTCCACTGCCTGACAACTCTATGACTGAAAAAATACTTCCTAACATCCCTTTGACTCATCTGATTCTTCAACTTCCAATTGTGACCTCTTGTTTTTGTGTCCCCTTTCTGGAACATCATGTCTTTGTCCACCTTGTCCATTCCGTGCAGTATTTTATTTGTCGTTATCATGTCTCCCCTGACCCTCCTGTCCTAGGGGACTGTCATATGTGATGTCCTCAATGCCTGAACTGCCCAGGGTGAACACAAGGTCCAATCTTGCTGGATCATCATCACCTCTCACTCTGGTAGTGTCCTTAACATGTTGGTGCATGAGGTTTTCCAGCACAACATTCAACATCTTGGCTCTCTATTTTTTCGGGACCCCCATTTTGGCGCCCCAGGTTTTCCCCAGCCCAATCTCCCCCCTGTGGTTGAAATCCCCCATAGCCACACTTTGCTCTGCTGAGTAAACCTCTTCTTGCCACCTCAGCAAGTGTGTCCACCATTGCCTGTTGCTCTCTTCATATTCCTCTCGTTGGGCCTATGTTTTTGTGTGTGTGTGTGTGCGTGTATCTGTGTGTGTATTGGGGTGTATGCCTGTTTTGTGTGTTTGTGGTGTGTGTATATGTGTGAGTGTGTTTGTTTCTGTTGTGTGTGGGGTGTGAAACGTATATGTGTGTGTGTTTTCTGTATATGAGTGTGTATGTGTGTGAGTGTGTATGTACCCCACCTAATTGAATTCACCTAATTGTGGTTGCGGGGGTCGAGACTCAGCTCCTGGTCCCGCCTCTTCACTAAATCGCTACTGGGTCCTCTCTCTCTCAGCTTCCTGACCTGTATCATACCTCTTCTTAAAACTATATACGGTTCCTGCCTCCCCTACTTCACTTGCTAGGCTATTCACTTCCTGACAACTCTATGACTGAAGAAATACTTCCTAACGTCCCTGTGACTCGCCCTGAGTCTTCAGCTTCCTGTTGTGACCCTTGTCCCTGTGTCCCCTCTCTGGAACATCCAAATCTCTGACCACCTTGTCAAATTCCCCGCAGTATCTTGTATGTCGTTACCCCTGTCTCCCCTGACCCTTCTGTCCTCCAGTGTCATCACCCCGACCTCCCTCAACCTTTCCTCGTATGACATTCTCCTGATTTTCGGGGACTAGCCTTGTTGCAAACCTTTTGTACTTTCTTTTAACTTTTTGACGTGCTTGACCAGGTGTGGGTTCCAGACTGGTGCTGAAATACTCCAGTAGGGCCTAACATACACAGTGACGTGTCTTGAACGATTCCTTATTAAGTTATCGGAATGCTATTCTCAGGTTTGAGAGGCGCCCGTATACTGCAGCAGTTATTTGGTTGATGTGTGCCTCCGGTGATATGCTCGGTGTTATGGTCACCCCAAGGTCTTTCTCCCTGAGTGAGGTCTGTAGTCTTTGTCCACCTAGCCTATACTATGTCTGCGGTCTTCTTTGCCCTCCCGAATCTTCATGACTTTGCATTTGGGCTGGATTAAAATTCGAGAAGCCAATTACTGGACCACATGTCCAGCCTGTCCAGGTCTCTTTGCAGTCCTGCCTCATCTTCATCCGATTTAATTCTTCTCATGAACTTCACATCTTCTGCGAAAAGGGACACTTCAGAGTCTATTCCTTCCATCATGTCGTTCACATCTATAAAAAAATAGCACTGGTCCTAGAACTGACCCCTGTGGACCCTGCTTGTCACAGGCGTCCACTGTAAATACCTTTCATGTACCATGACTCGTTTGCTGCCTCCATGTCAGGTATTCCCTGATCCATTGCAGTGCCCTCCCTGTTAAAATGCGCCTGATCCTCTAGCTTCTGCACTAATCTCTTGTGGGGAACTGTATCAAAGGCCTTCCTGCAGTCTAGGAAAACGCAATCTATCCACCCCTCTCTCTCATGTCCCTTTCTTCTGTTACCTTGTCATAAAACTCCAGGAGGTTTGTGATACAAGATTTGCCTTCCCTGAACCAATGCTGGTTTTCATTTATAATCTTGTTCCTTTCCAGGTGTTTTGACCACTCTCCTCCTGGTATTCTTCTCCATGACTTTGCACACAATACATGTCAGAGACACAGGATTGTAGTTTAGCGCCTCGTTTCTGTTTCCTTTTTTAAATATGTGAACTATATTAGCTGTCTTCCATTTCTCAGGTAGTTGCCCATTTTCAAGGGAGTGTTGAAGATTGTGGTTAGAGGCATGCGCAGCATCTCTGCTTTCCTTTTCTAAGGACCCATGGGGAGATGTTGTCCGGGCCCAAATTTCCTTTGAGGTGTCAGGGTCACTTAGGAGCTTCTTCACCTCCTCCTCAGTTGTTCGTATGTCATCCAACACTTGTTGGTATATTTCCCCCTTGATGTTCCCTTGTATGCTGTCTTCCCATAGCCCTTCATGTCTCTAAATGTAAAAACTTCCTTAAATCTCCTGTTCAGCTCCTCACATACCTCCTGATCATTTCTTGTGAGTTCTCCACCTTCTGTCCTTAAATCTGATCACCTGGTCTTTGACTGTTGTTTTACTCCTGATGTTGCTATACAACAGTTTTTGGGTCAGTCTTGATTCTCGAAAGCTATGTCTTTTCATACTGTCGCTGGGCCTCCCTCCTTACCTGTGCATACTCATTCCTGGCTCTGGAACTGATCTCCCTATTTTCGTGTGTTCTCTGCCTTCTGTACTTTTTCCATTCTCTATTGCACTTGTTTTTTTTCCCTCCTTACACCGTCGGGTAAACCAGGGGCTCGTTCTGTTCTTCCCGTTGTTACTGGGTTTCCCTTGGGAATGATCCTTTCCCCTGTCTCCTGCATTTTGTTGTTACATATTCCATCATTTCATTTACTGGCTTTCCCTGCCATTTTTCTGTCCCAATGGACCTCCCCCCAGGAAGTTCTTCAACCCTATGTAGTCCCATATTTTATATCAAAGGGTTTTCTCATTCAACTCCTGTTATTCTCTCCACTTGCAGCTCTACTATGTATTCAAAGCACAGACCACGTGGTCGCTAGCTCCTAGGGGACTCTCATACTTGATGTCCTCAATGTTTTTAGCTGCCCAGTGTGAACACAAGGTCCAATCTTGGTGGGTTCAAACCTCCCCTCTCACTCTGGTAGTGTCCCCTTAACATGTTGGTGCATGAGGTTTTCCAGCACCATGTCCAACATCTTGGCTCTCCATGTTTTTGGTACCCCCATGTGGCTCAAGTTTTCCCGTCAATCTCCCTGTGGTTGAAATCCCCCATAACCAGCAAATTTGCTCTGCTGGAGTGAGCTCTTCTTGCCACCTCAGCAAGTGTGTCCACCATTGCTCTGTTGCTCTCTTCATATTCCTCTCTCGGCCTCCTGCAGTTCTGTGGTGATTTTACATCAAATGCAAAAGACCACTTTTTTGTTCCCCAGACTGAAATGTACCTAGTATGTAGTCTCTTTCCTCATCTATGCCTTCCATTTTCTCGAATTTCCATCTGTTTTTTATGAGCAGAGCAACCCCACCTTCCCCCCTGCCCCTTCTATCTTTCCTCTGACGGACCTGGCGGGAAGATTGCATCTGTATTGTCTCCAAGAGATTTTTTCTGTAACTGCTATGAAAACTGGGGACTTCTCATTTGATTCTTTCTTGCCATTCCTATGTTTATCGTTAATCCATCTGCATTTGGTACCAAACCCTTCAACTTCTGTTCTAATACTGTAACCTATGGTGCGAGGGGTGAAACAGAGGAAATCGGTTGAGGGTTGGGTTTGGATAGTTCAGTTGCCTTGGGTGTCATATATATGTGTGTACTCAACCTATTTGTGGTTGCTGGGTTCGAGTCTTAGTTTCCTGGCCCCGCCTCATCACCGTTCTATTTTTGGGCCCTCTCTCTCCCCGCTCCATACTTTATCAAACCTCGTCTTAAAACTGTGTATGGTTCCTGGCCTCCACTACTCATTTTCTAGCAAATTCCACGCCTTACAACTCTATTACTGAAAAATACTTCCTATCTCTCTGACTCATTTGTGTCTTTCACTTCCAATTGTGGCCTCTTGTTTTTTTGTGTCCCCTCCCTGAACACCCGGGTTCTTTGTCCCCCTTTGTCTATTTCCACGCAATATTTATATGTCGTTATCATGTCTCCCCTGACCCTCCTGCCCTCCCCCATGTCGCCCAGGCCGACTTCCCTAAATCTTTTCTTCAGAGTTTTGTAACTTTTTTTGAGGACCCTGCTGATGGTCCCTACTTAGTGTCGTTATATTATCTCCTTGATCCTGATTGTGTCGCAGTTTGCTTGTTAAATATGGCTATTGGGCTTAGCATTCTTTTCATTGTTCAAGCAGACTGTTCTGGTTGCCAGTCGGTAAGAAGTTAGTTTATGTGAGGACTTTGTCAGTCACTTGTTTAAGTCTAGTCGAGTCGTGAGACATAGTGAACTACTTAGAGCACTTACACGCATACACAAACTTACTTGTACATATTTTAATATCTTATTAAATTTAATGTACCAGACGGTACTAAGAATTATAAATGTGATATGTGCTTTCAGCACAATAATATTAAACTCGAGAGATTGATTTTATTTTCATTGCTGTGATTAATTTAATTTGATAATATACCTCTAGACTTAATAAATTTATTAAATTTTAATTTCTCTAGTTAGTAGCCTACCAGTTGTAATCCTGAAGCACTATTGAATAATACTGAATATTAATGGATAATTGGACAAGGATACTGACTACTTGTTACGAAAACCCAGTAACAGGCTGGATGCTAGAATTCACTGGAGATCTCTAAGCTTTTAGAATCGCGTTTTTTGTAACAAATGGAGGCCGGTCCGGGAGGCTCTTGATCCAAGGTGTTGGAGAAACTCTCCGGGAAGCTCTTGATCCAAGGTGTTGGAGAAATTGTCCAGTTTGACATACTAGTGAATCTATGATCAAACACTTTGAGTACTTTCCTAATCTGAAGACTTTGAGTTTAGTCTTGTACAACATACCAGGTGGATGTATGTACCTGACTGAGTCTCTTGATCCAAGGAGATGGAAATACTGTTTATGAGCTCTAGCTCTAAGACAACCAACACTAAAATTCCTATTAGGATTATAGTTTCCCATAATCACTCTCTCGTAGTACAATTAATTTTGTGATGTATACCAAATTGAAACAGTTAATTGATACTCTGACTTTGTCTGAATTAAGTACATTTAAACTTCAATTGTTGGCAAGTAGCCAAGTATCTCGGTGTGACGTATAACAGGAATTACACAGCTGAAACTGTCAGAGCATTAATTAAAGATATTGTTTCCTGCTCATAGAGAAATGTCTGATTATGATTCAGATTCAGAAAGCCTAGTGTCATGATTGGGAAGTATGATCCTATTTGATTACTTAGAAGAAGGGGCAACTAAGGCAGAAGTGAGCCTCGTGTCTAGCCTAGTGTAGCCAGTTCTCGCTCAAACCTTCCCGCCTCACTGACACTAAAAAGTACAGATGTAGCTGGTGGATGACTCAGCCAATACTAGAAAAGTGTTTGATACACCTGTATCTACTTATCCTAGACCAGATCTAGACTCTCTAGAGACGACTGGACGAAGTGTCCGACCTAAGGACCGTCCAGACCATGTTAATTTCCCTACTCCCCATTACCCCCCTGGTCCTATCTCTCAGGAATAGTTTGAGAGTTTTGAACGCCTCCTTATGTTTGAGACTGCACAAATAGAGGCACAGAGGAAACTGAACGAAGAAAGATTTCCAAAGAGAAAATGTTTCGTCTGTATAAGACAACAGACTGATAGATCACAAGACACATTTAATGTGCCAGAAAGCGCAATCCATGGTTCCTAAGTTTTTTGAAACGTGTCTTAGACACATATTTTTGATGTGTTTTGAACCAGGCACGTGCTATGAATTTGGCACGTAAAGCACTGGGCAACATTGTTTGCATACTGCTTTGACGGGAAGAGGCTCAAACTTGTACGCAGCTTTGCCATTTGCCCATACCTTCTAACTTCAAAGTAACTTTCTCATACCTTTACCAGGAAACTCACAATCCTTGAATCTATCTACTGTGGCTAAACAGGGAAATCTGGTATCGAGAAGCACAGAAAGTTAAATGTACCTATTGTAACAGAAAAGGACATGCTAGAGAGTATTGCTATAAGTTTAGAAAGAGATCGAGATTCAGTCGTGCGGCTGGCGCCCCCCCACTCAAGTCGTGTCCTCTTTCTGAAGCAACAAAGGCAACAAAATCCCTAGCAATTCCTCTGATCATACTGTTTAGATAATGTTTACTCAGGATAGATGACTAGCGGTCCAGAAAGAGGTATCTGACGAAAAAGATTCATTCCAGCGATGAGTCCATACTTTCGATAGATAAAGTAGGATTTGACAAATCACATCTAACTGAGATAATTTCTTTCAGAGACAACTGCAGTTATCTCACGTTATTAAGAGAAGATGTACTGCCCTTAACTGACGTACCTATTGCAAGATAGATGTAATTGTTAGAAGCCTATGGGCGGGCTGGTAAAAAAGTGCCCTCTGCACAAAGTTTTATATGAAAACAAGCTATATACTGTTAATAATTTCAGTGGGTATTTCCAGTGGTGTATTTCCCAGTTCAGGTCAGTGACTTGGTTGATAGGGAACAATATCCCTTCATGCTGGTATATTAAAGAACCACTTGTGATTGAAATAAAACTGATGATAATATAATGCCATTGAAGCTTGTAGAGAGAAACTATGTTATTTCCTCTCAGCGCAATTACTAGAGCTATGTCACAGATTCAACAACCATCCTGTGCCTCCCTTTTAGTTAGTGGATGACAATGATTTTGGGGATGAATTGTTGTTTTTAGTGACGCTCCTGCGCCCAGGGTCAATTAACACTGACTCCCCCTGTCATCAACCTAGTCAGGACACAACTGACGTAAATTTCTGAACCCATGGATGATTTAAATCAAGGATCAGTTTGTTGATCATCACTGGAAAGACTGAGAGATATAGCAGTTACTGAGAGTGAATCAAATGATCTCGATAATTGTAACTATTATAGTAACGGTATACTGATGAGAAAAAATACATGTAAGTTGTCATCTGATAGTGTTTCCACCACAGTCAAACAATTTCGTAGTGTTATCAGTTTACAATTTCGTGAACAAGCCATTGATTTGCTCACAATAGTCCCATAGGAGGACATTTGGGTGTCAAGAAGACACTCGTAAACTGGCAAAACATTTTACTTGGCCAAAGAATGAAGGAAAACAGTTGCTTCATGTACGACGTTGCACGTGAGTCAAGTGACCAAGCAAGCCAGCGCACAGCACCTCCACCTGCATCTCTCATTCCCTACACAGTGCATGGTGAAACCATTCCTCACGTCTTATTATTGATCCGTGTTGTCCCTTTGCCTAGAACCAAACCTAGGAAATACCAATACTTATTTACTATTATGGATCTGCAACACGCTATCCCAAGCTATTCCTATAGAAAAAATTAATGCTCTTGCTATTTGTGAGAGCGCTGATGAAGATTTTTCTCCCAGGTTTGGATTGCCACGAGAGATACAATCAGATCAGGGACTAATTTCACTTCTAAGATCTTTCAGAAGCATTATCCACCTAGGAATAAAGTCTGTACTTCAACCAGTTTATCATCCCACAGTCACAAGGGCTCTAGAGAGATTTCATCAGAACTGAAGTCCATGATGAGAGCTTATTGTGAACTTTTTTCTAGAGACTAGGATGAGGTATACCTTTCCTTCTGTTCGCTATGAGAGAAAGTGAGCAAGAAAGTCTCGGTTTAGTCCGTTTTGAACTATATTCGGACACCAAGGGCGTGGTCCCTCTCGCAGTGTTAAAAACGTGAGGGACAGGAAAATCAAAATCCATCATTGAGTACTTCACTTCATTAATCAGCAACATTTGACAAGCCGCTAGAGAGCTAGCTTCGAAAAACTAGTTTCCAAGCCCAAGCTAGAATGAGCAACATTATGACAAGCGTGCTGTCTCTCGTTCTTTTAAAGCAGGAGATAAGGTGATGGCTCGGAAATTAGTACCAGGTCATGTTTTAACAAGCCGGGTTGATGGCCCCCCCGGGAAGTAGTGAAAAGCTTAGCGACGTAAATTTTTGGTACGTACGCCGGGAAAAAAAAAGAAATTAATATTGTACCATGTTAAAACCACTCAAGGATACTATGTTTCCCCTTACCTACACTTCTATTCTTAGGCAGAGGAAAAAAAACATCATTCACCTGACTCTCTAGAGTTAGGGGTTTCGTTTAAAAAATTCAGTGACTACAGTCACTAGACGATTTTTATAACCTTGGGATTGATAATGCTGGTGATAAAAAAAACATGATTTGCTTTTCCCTGAATTGTTCGGTATTTTCCAAAAACGTTGTACCTGGGTGAATGACGTTGATTACGGGGGAGCATCACCATTAAGCAATCCCCATATAGATGAGCCCAACGAACAAAAGCATTGAGAGAAGAGGGTTTTATTTTCTGTTATCTCACGGACTTATTTTAACGCAGAAAAGTCCCTGGGGATCTCCCGTATTTTAGTGCCCCAAAAAACCACGGTAGTTTCAGGATGTGCCGATTACAGGAAAGTGAACTCTGTCACCTTGCCCGATGGTTATCCTTACCTCGCATTGACGACCTTATTGACCGTGTGAGGAGCCCCGTTTGTCAGCCGTTTAGTCTCTTACGAGGGTATTATCAAGTCCCCTTTCTGAACGTGCTTAGAAATATCTGCTTTTACTTTTCAAGAGGATTGTTTTAACTACCCTCACCCCCCCTCGGGGCCCATGTAACGCGGCTTCTTCATTCCAAAATAAATGAACAGTTGACCCCCCAAAATTAAAGGAGTAAACCTACCTTGACGACTAAGTGGGGTACAGTGAAAAGTGGGAACAGCACTTGACGCGTCTGAGAGACTGGCGCACTACAACTTCACTGTTAACTTAGCTAAATGTAGTTTTGGTCAAGCCAAGATTACCTATCTAGGCTTTTGTATCGGCCAAGGTGAGGTTGCCTCTATTGAGGCTAAGGTTTGTGCAATTTCTGAATTTCCAGTGCCACAGGATAGGAAAGGAGTACAAAGATTCCTGGGTATGGCAGGATATTATTGCAGGTTCTGTCCAAACTTTTCTCAGATTGCAGCTCCTCTCACTGAGCTTACTAGTAGCAAAGTTCAGTTCACCTGGACTAGAGATTGTTCAGACTCGTTCAAAAGGTTGAAGCGCTTGCTATCCTCTGCTCCTGTGTTGAAAAGTCCTAATTTTAATCTTCCCTTCTTTTTACATATAGATGCGAGTGGTTATGCAGTGGGTGCTGTGCTGCTCCAACAGTCAACATCCACTGATATTCTCCATCCTAAGCTTAAACGACACCAGAAAAATTATGCCACTATTGAGAAAGAGGCTCTAGCTCTTGTGGTGTCCTTGGAACATTTTGACATGTATTTGGGCACTTCCCCATTTAAAATTAACGTTTTTTCTGACCACAATCCACTCACTTATATAAACACCATGAAGAGTAAGAATGCTGGGATCATGAGGTGGGCCCTCAGAATCCAACCTTATTCTATTAGTATAAAACACATAAGTGGTCATTGTAATGTAATTGCTGATGCTCTGTCACGTCGTTAATAATTATCGGTTACATTAAATTAACGTAATTTTATGCCCAAATACCTTTTGTTACTTGCTATGTCAAATTCAGTAAAGTAACTTAATCCCTCCAGCCCATATTAACTATGTATACTCATGTCATGTCTAATTATTATATTTATATATTCACAGTATTGTTGTGTATGAAGAGGAGACATAAGCTGAGTGTTGAGTGGGTAGTGTGATTTGGGTGATGTACTGCATGACGCAACACTGTCCTGCTGCAGGCCCCCCCCTCACTACACACCTTAAGCTGTTTCATACTCAGATGTTCATACTGCCTCGCATTCCACAACCACTACTTAATTAAGAGTGGAATGCAGTCTCCTCACTATGAAACGAGCCTCAAAGTGCCCTTCTTGTCGCGCTATCCTGTCTCTACACTGATGTTTTTAACCATGAGTATGCAGAGATACGATACTGGTTTTAAATGCCCTAGTACTAGGGGCATATCCTAGTGACGGACGCTGTGAAATTGTAGAGGGGCTTGGCACAAGAGAACTTTATTAATGTTTATAT
>NC_069474.1:7312233-7327268 GCF_026875155.1 Cherax quadricarinatus | reverse complement strand
AGAGAGTTTTGGGGAAAGGTTTGGGGGGGAAAAAGGGGGAAAAAAAACAATGGGAGGATGGAGTGGGAGGATCAGAAGGAAGATGTAGAAGGATTAGAAATTGGGAGAGCAGAGAGACAGACAGAGGCTGTGTGAGTGAGATTCTGTGGAGTGAGAGAGTGTTGGTATGGGTGAGTGTTAGTGGGTGTGAGTGAGAGAGTCGCAGTGAGAGTGTAAGTATGAGAGTATGAAAGAGTGTGGGAGAGTGTGAGAGTGTGTGCCAGAGTGTTAGAGTGTGTGCCAGAGCGTGGGAGTGTAGGGGAATGTGAGAGAGAGTGAGTGTATGAGAAAGTGTGAGATTGTGAGAGAGTGTGAGAGTGCAAGGGAGAGAGTGTGAGAGAGTGAGGAAGTATTTGTGTATTAGATAGTATGAGTGTGTGAGAGAGTATGAGAGAGTGAGATTGTAAGTGAGGGAGTGAGAGTGCAAGCGAGGGAGAGAGTGTGAGAATGTGAGGAACTGTGAGTGTGAGAATGTGAGTGGAGAGCATGGCAGTGTGAGGAAGAGCATGGGAGAGATAGCGTTGAAAGCATAAGATGGAGTGTGAGAGAGAGTGGGAGAGCGAGAGTGTGAGAGAGGGAGGGTGAGTGAAGGTGTGAGATGGGGAGAGAGAGAGAGGAGAAAGTCAGAGAGTGAGAGAGAGAGAGAGAAAGAGAGACAGGGGAGAGAGTGTGGGAGAGTCTGTGAGAGTGGTTGGGAGTGAGAGCGTGTGAATTGGGTCAGATCAGCCTTTAGAGTGCTTGTAGGCCTAGTAGACGAGGGGAGAAGGACGTGGAGAAGGAAGAGGAGGTGAAGCAGGAGATGGAGGATGGGGAGAAGGTTATAGGAGGAGGATAGGAGCAGAAGGAGGGAGAGATAGTGGAATAGGAGAGAGGGAGAGAGAAAAAGTGGAATAGAAGAGAGGGAGAGAGGGAAAGAGAGAGATAGAAGAGATAAAAGGAGGGAGAGAGAGGGAGGAGTGAGAAAGTGTGAGTGAGAGGAAGTGAGTGAGAGAGTGTGGGTGTGAGTTTGGTTGAGAGAGTGTGGGTGAGACTGTGGGTGAAAGGGTGTGGGAGAGGGTATCTGAAATGTATCCATTAGGGTAGCGACTACAAGTGTTTGTGTGTGAGAAATTATGGCCCTCATATGTTCATATATACTGTGAAGGCTTACTCAGCCCTGTAACAACTTCAGACAGTATTACCAAGGCTGGCTCCTCCTCAGGAAAATTAGTGTATAGAAAAAGAAATAATAACAGAAAAACATAAACACTTTATTATATAGAAAATATAAAACACTAAATATGAAATATTAATCCTACATTAAAGAAAATGAAAAATGAAAAATGTAAATGAAAACTGAATTCAACGCTAATTTGAAACTTGGGTGTCTAGTGTTGGTGACACTCTGTTGTTGAAATCGTAGCCATTGCTGATGATGGGGGGGGGGGGTCGCAGGTGTTGGTTACAACCACCGGTTTCGTCCTTCACAGTATACCCATGAGTATTATATCCAGATGACAGGAAAGCAGGTTCTTTACCACTGCAATGATGAGGGTTACGTTCTGCAATTTCATAACAGGTGAAGAGGTAATTAAATCCAAAAAGGGGAAGTCTCAGGACGTTAGTCCATCTCCATCAGTTCTAATCATTGATTGGCAGGTGACCTCTCTGTACTCCAAGCTGGAAAGATAGACAGGTTACCCACTGCTTAAGAAATCACTCTCCATGATAAGTACAATACCTAAAGGATGTGATGATTATTACAACAGTCAACCCTAGAGCAAGTCTGAAAGGATTAAGTTTATTATTGGTCAAAAGTGAAGCTTTCAACAAATGAATCCACTATAATACAAGACAGGCATTGTACTTACAGTAGTGTTGGGAGCTGTGAGTCTAGTGATTACTGTTTCGACAGGAGCCCCACACGTCACCTTTCGGGGGGGGGAAGGAGAGGAAGGGATAGCAGGAGCTAGACTGATCTACCTTAACAAGCAGCCGGCAGTTAAACTATCACTTTCGAGGTGGGGGAAAAAAAGGCGGGGAATAGCGGGAGCTTGACTTACAATACCTTAACAAGAAGCTGGCAATGAAACTATCACTTTCGGGGAGGGGGAAAAAAAGGCGGGAATAGCGGGAGCTTCATTTGCCCCAACCTTAACAAGTAGCCAGCAATGAAACTATTGTTACTATATATTCCCTCACTACTCGTATCTACTGAACTTATCTCTCACACTCCCCATACCAAGACTTATAGTCAACGAGTATAAGAAGAATAGGCGAGGAAAAAGTTCTAACATATGGAAGTTGCATAAGGCAACAAATCTTCTACTGACTGTCATGACTTAAACAAGTCAGAGAAATAATTGGATGAATCATTGATATACACAATATGATACTTAAAAGCCTGGAGTGCCAATGTCCACCTCAAGAGGCGACTGTTGGTTCCCTTAAAAGTTTCTAGGTACATCAAAAGTTTGTGGTCGTTTCTAAAATGAATTCTTTTCCCAGCAAATAAAATTTAAGTTTGGAGATTCCCCACACAAGGGCCAAACATTCCTTTTCTATGGTGGAGTATCTCGTTTCTGCAGGAAGGAGTTTCCGGCTTAGGAAGCATACAGGGAAGGGAGTATCATCATGGTATTGTAGTAACACTGCACCTAAGCCAGTATTGGATGCATCAGTTCTTAAACAAAATGTTTTATTAATATATGGAATCTTAGTATAGGTTCTTTCGAAAAGATGCTTTTAATCTCATTAAACTTTTCCTGAGCTATGTCGGAAAGTTCAAGAGGTTCCTTCACAGACTTTTTAAGGAAGTCGGATAAGATGCCTGTAAGATCAGTAAGGTTCGGGATAAACCGTGCATAAAAATTTACAGAACCAAGAAAGCTACGCATGAGCTTCTAGGTTTTAGGGAATTTAAATTCAAATAAAGCTTTGATCTTACTGGGGAGAGGCTGCAGAGAGTTATTAGAAAGTATCAGTCCAAGATATCAAATCTTGTTATAAACCCCAAGGAAGCATTTTTTCGGCTTTGGGAGTGAGGCCAGAGAGCGTAACCTAAGCGAAACTGATTTAATGTTTTGATAGATCGCCCCATGGATGCCCTTACGAAAATGTTATCAAAAAAAACTAAAAAATTTTTTGGCATATTCCCCAAAAAACCTTTTCTCATCAGTCTCCCCTGGAGCACAAGGCAGTTCCCCAAAACCAAAGGGCCTATTTTTCTAATGCATCAGCCTTGATCTGGGGGAAAAAAGGGGTTTTGACTTCTTAAAAAGAAAAATTCTAACATTACTTGATATATGCCTGCGCAATATCAATCTCGGAAAAGAAGGAACCCGTCTTTAAAAATTTTGTTAATCGCATAAATTAATAAAGGGTCAGCATCCCCCCGAGTTATAAAATTTAAAGGGGCCTCTGAAGTCTTTTAGAAATTTTATATAAATTTAACCCCCTTCCTTTTCCCTTAACCAGACTATGGTGAAACAATATGAAAATACAAAAAGGTTCAAATGATCTTTATTTTTTAAAATAATTTTTTCTACCTCTCGGTCAAATGCATCTTTTAAGGGTTTGGAACTGGAACGGGGGTTTTAATTTTCATTTGAATTAGGATTGTCCGTCCTAAACTCAATTTTATGGAAACTGTGGAGGTAACACCGGGAAAATATCATTTAAAGAGTTTTGAAAAGTTATAAACACTTTAAATTTATTCCGTCTCTTATGGCCCTCCAAAATTCATTAAATTAATGTTGGGTTGTGCCCGAGTGGAAAAAGGAGTCACCAAGTCAGGTATTTAATAAATCATAGAAAAAGTTAGAGGTGTAA
The DNA here is from genome assembly GCF_026875155.1 of Cherax quadricarinatus. NCBI lineage: Eukaryota > Metazoa > Arthropoda > Malacostraca > Decapoda > Parastacidae > Cherax > Cherax quadricarinatus. The sequence continues at coordinate 7,323,419 of NC_069474.1, read as the reverse complement.
ATTAACGCACACCTTACATTCTTCATTTGTCGTATAAAATTTGTGGGGAAAAACTAAGTCAAAGTTTTTCCAAGGCTTTAAACCGAATTTCTTCGGTAATATTTTTTAAAGGAAGTTGATTGATCAGGCTTGGGTTTCCCCTTGACTTTTTATGGGGGTAGTAAAATTTCCCAAAAATTTTTTAATCCCTTTAAATAAACCTTTTCCCATGCTATTAATAATTTATTTGACTTATGGGAAAAAAGTTAACAAGAACTTTTTTTCCTATTTTTAAAACTTCTCCTCGATTTTTGGAATCAAAATAGGTTTTGTACTGGTCCTTTGACAAGTTTTTGGTTTTTTCGAAATTTATGTCAGAGGTCTCCTCAAGTTTGGTTCAAAGGGTCAAGGAAAAAATGGTAAAAAGACAAAACCCTTTAAAGCTTTTTCCCCTTCCTCTTTAGCCCAAATAAGTCATGAACGAGGGGACAGTGGAACCTCGGGCCCTGTCCCCATAGGGGAAAAATTAAAACCGGTAAAAAACCCCAAAGGAAAAGGGAAAATTCCCTCATGGCAAACAAAAGCACAGGGTAGGTAACGATGACTCCTTGGGGTTTAAGGGAGAAAATTTTTTCATTATTAAAAGGGCTTGAGAATCGAATGCTGGCTTAAAATCCTCCCATTACAGTGGGATGTTTAGAGTGTGGTAAAAGAGAGGCTTCACTCCCAAAATTTGGGGTATAGGGGTTACAATAATTTCAGATGTAAATTGGGGTCCCACGGTCAGAAAAAATTTTCTCTAGGGGTGCCCACTTGGGGGAAGAGGGAAAAAAAGGGCTTCAGCACCTCTGTAGGGGTTTATGGTTTTAATGGAGGGGCTCAGGGAAACTCAAAGAATAATCAACAAATTTTAAAATTAAAATATCAAATTGCCCCCAAGATAAAAAGAGGAGATAAAGGCCCAACGATGTCAATGCTACTCCCGGGTACCTGGGGAGGATGAAAAGTTGGCAAACTTTACACGATCTACAATAGGTAGTGACTCTGGGACTTTTTTTGGCCAAAAAAAAGGTTTCCCTAATTTTTTTTAAAGGGTTTTTTAACGTTTCCCGGAAAATTGCCCGGGTCACTGGCAAGGTCATGAGCCTTTTTTAAGAGCATTTCTTCTGCATTGCGGGAACAATAAAAATGGAATAGTCTATCACATTGAATTTAAATTTGAATATTGATTCTAAAAAAGATACCTTTTTATATTAAAATTTTATATAAAATAGTTTTTCCCTTTGGAAAACCTTGATTTTTTTTTAGGGGCCCTTTTAGGGGGCAATTCTAAAGAAAAGGGGGCAATTATTTTGAAAAATTAAAAAAAGGGAGTTTTTTCGATATATAAAAATGTTTAAAGTCGGGGGAAAAATCAAAGGATGGAAAAAAAAGGAGAAGCCGGGCTTTGGTCTGAGCCCTAGTAAAAGGATTTTTATGGATCGGAGGTGAAATTTTCATTTTTCTTTAATAAGTAAAACCGGGGGGTTTCCTGCTCCCCTCGCTTTCGGATAGCATAAAGGGTTTTTTAAAATCCCATTTAATCTCACGAGACATTTTTCTCATCTGAACTTCGAAGGGCTTCTCTGATTACAGGAAGAGGATCTAAAAAAAGCTTATGTCCACTTTGGTGATAAAAGGGTTCAACCTCAGAAGGAAGAAGGGCCCCCTTTTTACATTGCCTATTAGTATGGAGCAAGAAGTGATGGGAGTTTTTTTACGGCTTCAGAACAACCTGTGAACCTTTTTGACCTAAGTAACAAGGGGAGGGTTGGGAAAAAGGCCCCGACCCCCCCCAAGAAATTCTGAAAGTTTACCCAAAAAGAATGAGTTTCAAAAGGGTTTTATGGAACAGCTTATCAAAAAAGGGATATACATGTGCGTCCCCAGTGTCCCCCCCCCCGGAAAAAAATGATAGATACTTTAAAGGGCCTTTAAACTGTTCCTGAACAGTGGGTGTTTTGGGTCATTGGGGGTCTTTTAAAAACCCCCCCATCTTCCAACTTTTTGGACCTTTTTTAGAAGGAAAAATTGGACTTTTTTATACCCTTTAAAAACCCCACCCCCCAAATGACAAACAGGAATAAAAAAAAATCATTTTACTTTCCACTAGGGTTTTGATTTTTTTGGGGGTCTGATCCCCCTTTCCCCGGGGGTTCCCGACCCCTTTAGGTCTTTATGGGAATTTGACCCTCAGCATCAGGTCGGGCACCCTTTTTGCAAGTTCCCAGCTTTAATCTTTTTAGTTCTCTGTGAATGTTCATATTGAGGGGGGAAAGAGCGGGCCGGGACCCGGTCAGAAACCATGAAGCCCTCTAAGATATATAACTGCGATAAATTCCTGAACTCTTTTCCCAAAAAAGTCGAACAACAATAATTTTTCCCTGTAACTGTTTGAAGTTCTGGCCAGGCTGTAAGGGGGCCCATCCCTGAAAATTTTTTCCTGTAAGAAATAGTGGTTTTTTAAATATGTTTTAAGGATTCCCCTTCTTCAGTGGGGGTTAAAAATTACAATGATATCCTGGGGACAAAATTGCTTTAAATTTTCAAGGCGTCCCAGAAAAAAATTTCCCAAAAACCCTGGTAGCCGGTGTCAGCGGGCCCATTCACAGGGGGGTTTAGCGGAATTTTAAAAAACCTGATAATGTATGAAGTTATGTTTTTCCCCCCCTCTGTGAAGGGGGGTAAATTAGGTGGGGAATATGTGCACTGACTCACTTTTGTTCCATTACCCCTTCCCTCAAAATTTTTGGGTTGTGAAAAAGTTAACTTTTTATTTTTAAATTAAAGGGGCGAGATTTTTCGACCCTCGCGATCCTTTTCTCTCTTTTTAAAACTCTTGTTCTTTTGCTTTTCTAAACTTCTCTACCCTTTGCCTTTCCTCAATTTTCTTTTAAATTTTAAAAACCTGTTTCTCATGTATCTTGCTTGTTCCTACATTTTTTTAGCTTGTTCCTCAGTTTTTTTAGCTTGTTCCTCACATTTTTTTAGCTTGGGTTCCCCTTCACGTTCCCATCCTTTGCTTTTTTCCCTTTCGGGGGTTCTTTTAATTTTAAACTTTTCTTTACAAAATTTAGCTCTCTCCTCAGTCAAGCCCTTTTCACGCCCCTAGTAGTCTTCTCTCTCTCTTTTCCTGCTTTTTTGGGGATTTTCCTCTAAATTTCCCTCTCTCTCTCCCTTTTTTCTCTTCTCTTTAAATTCTCTCTCTCCCCTTTTTTTCGTCTCTTTTTTTTCTCTTCCCCCTTTTTTTTCCCTTTTTCTTTCCCCCTTTCTAAACTGTCTTTCTTCTCTTTAAAATTCTTTTCTTTTTTCCAAGTCTTTCCGGGACCCTTAGAAATAATGAAAGACCCCAAAATTTTTTTCCCTGTTATTCCTAACTTACTTCCAGCATTAAACCCAAAAAATTTTTCATCCATACTTGAAAGGGAATAAATTTAAACTATCAGATGAAATGAAAGGGTTATTAAAAAAAAATGGGGGTTAAATTCCCGCTCCGCTAAACTGTAAAAAAAACCAGAAGGGCCCCGATCCCTACTTTCAATTAAAAAATTGTATTTAAATTTAAAACGAAGGGTTCTGTGCCGGGTCCGAGCAAAAAGTAAGTAGAATGGGGTCACTTACCATCCAATCTTTTTCCCCCAAAAAAACAAGAGTGCCCTATGGGCAGTTCCCCTTTATTAATAAAGAGCTCAATGAAACAAAAAATTCCGGGGAAAAACTCGGGTCCCTAGAGTCTAAACCCCCAAAATGTTTCCAACTCACACAAAAAAGATGGCAGAATTTTAAATAGTATTCCCGCCTTGACTTGGGCTTACAATAAATTGAACTAACAATCACCAAAAACTTTTTTTAAAAACCTGTAAATGTATTTCCCACCATAGAGAATGTTACTTTATGGTTGGGGGTAACCGGTTTTTATGGTTTATGGCGTTTTAATTTTTCCCAAAGGTAGATTTGAAAAATGGAAATTGAATCCCGGGTTCAGTCGAGTTGATCCTGGCCCAAAGGGCCCCCAACTTTTGAAGGGTTACTCAACCCCTTTTAAAACTTCAGACAGTATTTTCCAAGGGTGGCTCCCCCCAGGAAAAAATTTGTGAATAGAAAAAAAAATAAAAACAACAAAAAATTAAAACTTTTTTTAAAATAGAAAAAAATGAAAAACTTTAAAAAAGAAATATTAAACCTTTAAATTTAAAGAAAAAGAAAAATTAAAAAAAAATAAATGAAAACTGAATTCAAAGCTAATTTTTAAATTTTGGGTTTTCTGGTGTTGGTGACACTGTGTTTTTTTTAAATCGAAACCGGGGCTGATGATTGGGGGGGGGGGGCCGCAGGTGTTTGTTTCAAAACCCCCCGGTTCGTTTTTCAAAAGTATAGCCATGGTTTTATATCCCGATGACAGGAAAGTAGGTTTTTTTCCACTGAATGATGAGGGGTTACTTCCCGCAAATTTCATACAGGGGGCACAGGGAATTAAAACCAAAAAGGGGAAGTCTCAGGAAGTTTAGTCCCTCTCCATCAGTTTATCGTTGATTGGCGGTGACCCCCCTCTGCCCAAACCCCAAACTGGGGAAAAATTTGGGCAGGTTTCCCCATGAATTTTGAAATCATCTCCAAATTTTAAGTACAATCCAACGTAAATGCAAGGGTAAAAGACTAAAATTTATTTTTTGGTTTAAAAGTGAAACTTTTAACCAATAAAAACCCCAGAATACAAGGGAGGCATTTTTACTTACAGTAAATGCCGGGGGCTGTAGGGCCCAGTGATTACTGTTTGGACCCCGAGCCGACAATGAAAAAATATTTTTACTATATACTCTCCCCTCTCTCCTATTTTATTGGGAAATTTTTTTTCCCCCAGTACATGGGGTTTTGCACATTTCTAAACTTGGCACCTTTAGCCTTCTTTTCCCAGTTCTACCAATTTAGTATTTAAAAAAAGTCCCCCCTTTCCCGAAAATTTTTTGGGTCTCTCCCGTTTCCTCCCTACCCCTAGAAATTTTTTCCCAAATATGCTGAGGTTTATGGAATATTGCCCTGTGTATATTTTTGTGGGTGTTTTACTCAAACCCATTTGTGGGTTTCAGGGGTCAAGATCAGCTCCTGGCCCTGCCCCTTCACTGAGTGCTGCCAAAGGGCCTCTCTCTCTCCCTTCTCCATAACTTTATCGTACCTCATCTTAAAACTATGTATGGTTCCCTGACCCGCACTACCTCACTTGCTAAAGGGGGAAATTTTACTTCCTGACAATCTATGACGAAAAAAATTTCCTAACATCCTTTTGTTTTATCGGGGGCTTCAAAAACCAATTTTGGGCCCCGGGGGCTGTACCCATCATAAAAAGGGAAAATCCTGTGTTTTTTTAAACCCAATTATTTTCCCTGCAGTATTATGTATGTCGTTATCATGTCTCCCCCCAAACCCTTTCCGTCCTCTAGTTTCGGGCAGGCCATTTTCCCCTTTTTCGTTCTTGGCCGGGAAAAAATTTCCCGGGATTAATTAAAGTGTTTTTTGGGGGGGTGTATACTCCGTGCCCCCCCGCGGCCGGGTTCCCGGGGTTTTTAGTTTTCCCAAAATTTCCGGCCCCCTATTCTTCAAAGGAATTCCTTTGCCCCCCCTTTTAAACAAAAAAACCTTGGTCCCCCCAAAATTTTTTTCCCCCTTTCTCTAAATTTCTTACAATTGCTTGATTTGGGGTTTTGGGTTCCCAAAAAGGTTTTTGGGATATTTAAATACCGGGCCCTTTAACTAAAGGTGTACAGCGTTTTAAAAAATTCCTTTTAATACCGAAAAATTTTTTCGGTTTGCCCCGGCCCCAATGGCCCCTTTTGGTTAAAATTTTTTTGTTCTTTAAATTTAATCTGGTGGTTTTACTAACCCAAGGTTCCCTTTTCCTTAACAATGGTTTGGGTTTTTGGGGGGCAACCCCAGCCTTTACTCTTTCTGGGGTTTCAAAAAATTCCAAAAATTTTTTATGAATTTGCCCCCAAAAGACGGTTTTATTAAAAGAAAGGGCCCGGCCAAAAAAAAAAATTTTAAAAAAAGTAAAGGGATTTAAAGATTAAATATTCCCAAACGAAAAATTTTCCATTAATTCCATTTCTGTTTAAAGGGGGAAATTTTTGGGGGAAAAAGTTTAAAATTTGCTTCAAAAATTAAAAACCAAAATAGCCTTTAGAAATTTGGGGACCCGCTCAAAAAAGGGATTTGAAATCATCCCTTTTAATTTTTTTTTGTTTGTTTTCCTTTCCCTTTTAATTTTTTAACCCAATTAAAAATTTTTGTTAAGGTTCCAATTTGGGGTTTTTTTTTGTCCTGTTGTTTTTTTTTGTTTTTTGGGGTGGTTTTTTAAAATTTTGGGGTTTGTTTTTTTTAATTTTTGTCGGGGGTATTTTTCGGGGGTTTGGGTTGTGTTGTAAAAAGTCTTTATTGGGAATTACCTTTAAATTGGTTTTCCCAACCCCCAGGGAGGGTTCAATTGAAATTTAAATTTTTTGGCCCCCTTTCTTTAAGGTATACCCCACTCTTAAAAACCCCTTTTAAAAACCTTTTAGCCAATTTTAAAACTTATCTTGGGGGAAAAGGTATGATAATCCTGCTTCCACTTACACTCTTAACATTCCAAATTTCCCGAACTAATCCGTTTTGAAGGAAATACTTCCAACATTTCCCCGGGGATTTTAATCTGGGGTTTTTCAACCCCCAAAATTTTTCCCCTTTTTGGGGGGTTTCCCCTCTTGGCCCCCTGTTTTTTCCACCCTTGTTCCCCAAATTTTCCCCGATTTTTAAAAGCGGGTTAAAACAAAAACCCCCTTCCTTTCCCGTCCCAGGGGCCCTTTAAAATTTGATTTTTTCCCTTTTTAATTTTTCCCCTTAACTTCACCTCATCTGGAACAGGGCAAACCCTTTTGCCTTTCCTTAGCTTCCTTTACCGTGCCTTTGGCCTGGGTGTGGGGTTTTAAACCGGGGCCCCGATAATTCAATTTAAGGGGCCTCCCTTAACCGTCCAAAGGTGGTTCCGGGTTTTAACGTTCCTTAAATTTGGTGTTGTTGTGGTGTTTTGGGTTGTTGGGTGGGTTTTTTTTGGAAAAATTTGGGCCTTCCCCCATATATTTTTATGTGTTTGGTTTATGGTTCGGGCCTGGGGGGGTGGGAGTCTGTTTGAGTTGTTTTTCCCAATTTACCCGTTTGAGGTTCCCCAGGGGTTGGCCCCCCGTTTCCCTTTATTTTTCCCTAATGGCCCTCATGAACCCGGCCCAAACAACCCCGTTGCGTAGTTGACCCGCCCCCCTTCCCACCAAAAAACCATTTGCTACCGGCGAAGAAACTTTAAAACCCTGTGAACCTTGGTATTTAACCCCCAAAAAGGTTTGGTTGTGTGTACCCCTTTGGGAAAAAACGGTCTTTGTTTAAATTGTCAAAATTTTTTCCCCCCATTTTGAATGTTTTCAAACCCCCCCCCTTCCCGTTTTTCCCGTGGCCCCGTATTTCCCCTTAATTCCCCCTTTGGGCACTTACCTGGGAAAAATCGGAAATTTGCCTTTTGGGCCCCCTTTATTTTGGGTTAAATTTTTGAAACTACCTAATTTATTGGGAAAAGGTTTTCATTCCTTTGGGGTTGGTGGGATGGAATTTGCTGGAATTTTTTGGAAAGGGACCTTTTAAATTTTTCAAAATTTTCCTTACCCCCCCACCCCAACCTCCCTTAGTTAAATTTTTCGCAATTTTAATCTTTTTATGTAACCCCATGGGGGGAAAACTTTTTTTCCCGGGGCCTTTTGAGCGGATAACATTTGGGGGGAGTTGTGGTAGGCTCGTTGGTTTTTAAATACCGGGGAATTTCAACCAAATAAAATTTAAGGGGGGTAGGGGTTTCCCCCTTAAATTATCAAACGGTCTTCCCAAAAACCGGCAATTCTTGGAGTGATGAGGTAGAAAAAGCACAGGAGAATGCTTTGGAGGATGCAATACAGCAAGGAGCATCACCGTCATTGGATGAGAGTCTGCCCACTATAGGAGAAGAGGATGTAGCGGCGTCTTTAGTGAAGGCACTGGATGTTTTGTTTGATGAGTCGATTGTCCACCTTGTGGAGGATCCAGGCGCAGTTTTGGGATCGGTTGAGCATCATGGTGAGGCGGCAGATGGAAGCATTGTGTCTAGTGTGTCGAATTGTATGATGGTGCATGTAGCAGAGGTGGAGGTGCATCAGGATGGTACTAAAGAAATCCCAATGCAGGTGGAGGGTAGGACGCGAAAGTGAACTGCGACCCCACTGGACTCAGATGATGTGCTTACTCCTGCCCAACGGCCAGGGAAAAAGTCTTGGGCGGAGGTACAGAGGAAAGGGAACAGTGAATCCAAGGAACAAGAGTTTATCAAGGTGGTTCCCAAAAATGGGGGGAGGGATAGAGGTGTTGTAAAATGTATAAGTGAAAAGGGAAAGGAAAATCCCATTAGTTGACTTTAAGGTTTTGACAATAAATATTAACGGTTTGAGATCTGAGCTGAAGCAAATGTGGTTTAATGAATTTTTGGTGCGTCTAGATGTGGATGTGGTATTTCTTCAAGAACACAATTACCGAATTGGATATGAGTTGGAAATGAATGGTTATGATATGTACGTTGAATATGCGACTAGGTTAAAAGGGGGATTCGCCATTCTGGTAAAGGAAACTAGCCCATTTGTAGTATGGTATAGTGAAAGGGGGGAGGGGAGAGTGATTAGGGTGGATGGTTTACTGGGTAGGGTACACATAAGTTTTGTGTGTGTATATGGGCCGGCCGAGGGAGATGTAAGACTTAAAATTAATTTTGTACAAGATGTGTTAGTATATTATTTACATAGTTTACCAAACGTAGCAATAATAGTGGGCGACTATAATTGTGTCATACGACGAAAGGATGTTGAGCCTCGAGGAGTGGGATGTTGTTTGGGGTTATTAGGAGATTTATTGACGAGTGTGGGTTTAACGGATGTGTGGGGGGGATGGTAGAGCATACCTTTAATAGACGAGATTATGCGGCGATATTGGATCGAATGTACGTATCTTGTGCAGTTACAGAGCGGAGAGTAAGTGTGATAAATGTGTTTCTTTCGGATCATAGAGGTGTTGTAATGGATGTAGATATTGAGGGTGTGCCTAGGAGGGGTCCATCATTTTGGAAATTGAATGTAAAGTTATTGAAGGGAGAGGAAAGTCATTTGTCTTTTGGGCACATGTGGGAACACCTAGTGGTTGAAGCACCTGGAGATGTCGCCTAGGTTAATTGGTGGGAAACGATAGCCAAAAAGCGAATTAAGGAATATTATATTAGTCGAGGGGCGAGATATAATCAGTTACAGTATGGTTTCCAATGATTTTTAGAGGGGCAGTTGCGCGACTGCTATGTATATGCGAATGATAATTATCCTGTTATAGAAATTGAAAGAATTAAGGAGAATCTAAGAAATTTACAAAATGAGAGGTTTGATGGGGAAAGGCTTAAGGGTGGAATCGAAGAGGTTTTGTGGGGAGATCGGCCGTTGGCGTGTGTGTTGAGGAATCAACACAGACGTCGCAAGGCAATATAGTTAATGGGTTTGAAGGTTCAGGTAGGTATACAAGGGTATAGAGTGAATCAGGTGTTGACGATGACTGAGGGTATGAGTGGGTATATTGATGCTTGAGTTAAATTGAAAACGCAATGTGTTGGAATAAGTGAAATTGCAATGCAATCAATCGGTAGATTTGTGCAGTGTGAGCTGACGGAACATGATCGTTTGATGTTGGGAGGGCCGATAATGGAGTGTGAGACTTGGGAGGCTTTATCTGGGGCTCAATTAGGTAAGGCGCAAGGAATTGATGAATTGCCCAGCGACTTTTATCTTCAAAATTGGAACGTTTTAAAGGGGTTTTTGGTACATTTATTCAATATAATTAAGCGGGATTGGGTTTTAGGAGAACAACAAAGGATAGTACCTAAAGGTGAGCCATTAACAGTTACAGATTATTGTACAATCTCGTTATTTTGTGGTGGCTATAAAATTTTTGGTAGGATCTTAGCTAACAGAATAAAAAAAGTCCTGGGCAAAGTGATTGAAAAGGGACAATATGGGGTGCCGGGCAGGTCTATGTATGACGGTCACGGTATGATTAGAAGTTTTATTGAAGAAAGAGTAAGATTTTATTTTTTTTATTAAAAACGTAATATTACAACATAAAAAATAAATATATAGAAAACCACCATCCCTTAACAAACAGGCATCCAAATGAGAATTCATAAGCCCAGTACACCATATGAACTGCTCAACATTCCGACAGTCGCTATATACACTTGGAGCCACCTAGGATGTTCATCATGCATAAATAAAAATCAGATAAGAGCTTTGTGGCCACATATGTCATCCTACTACAAAAATGCACTAAAAGACATGCTATAATAAATCATATACCCCTATCTCCTCCATAACAATAGAAATTATATAATCACATAGCTAGACCTATAGCATATGTGTTTAGGAACATATTTTATAATACTTAAAACATTATAACAAAATAATAATACAAAACATCAATACACGATGTTACATTACACTCTCTCACTGGTTCCAACCTTTCACAAAAATATACTGCATGGAAAACAGTGTCAATACCCCCACACTCAAAACATTCCCATCCATCCTGCACACGCCTATTACCTAATACCTCCCCCTACGGCAATATATTATGGAGAAATTTAAACATTACCTCCCGCACCACAGCCTTCAATTGCAACCCTTGCAGGCGCCCCCATATATCACTCCATGCATACATCGGATACAAACCCACAACCCTAGCAACTACCTCCCCACCACCCACCCGAGCCAGTGTACCTATCTTAACCCCGCCGGGTTCCCATGTATAACACAACAACCTCAACATTCCCTCACACACCTGAACATCCCTACCCCTCGCCCAACGTACCAAGTCCCTTCTCACCCATGCCAAACCTGTACCTGTGATTCTGCCCTCCCTCAAATAACTATGTTTAACGTACATACCCAACAACCTTAGATGCAGCGCCATTAACCCCAGCCCTCCCTGGCGTACCTGTAAACACACAACATCTCTCGACAACCATTCACAACCCGAACCCCAAATGTAGTGATACACATGCTTCAACAGACGCTTCTCATCACATGTTTCCA
>NC_069474.1:7293861-7311733 GCF_026875155.1 Cherax quadricarinatus | reverse complement strand
AATAGTGCAATGAAGTATTGGAAGGGTTTAAATTTAAAGGGAAATATGTAAAAATCTCATGTTGGGGAGAGCTATTAAAGAACATTTTTGGGTATCTTTATTGAGGAAACGTTTCGCCACACAGTGGCTTCATCAGTCCATACGGTTTATACGCTGCTTCTCCGCTCATATGCCTTATTCTATTAAAGACTGATGGACTGACCACATCGACTCAAGGCTAAGGGACTGATTTCCTCATTCTCCTCCAGTTCTTCTAGCTTCTCCTGTGTATTGACTGATGAAGCCACTGTGTGGCAAAACGTTTCCTCAATAAAGATACCCAAGAGTTGCACATGTGTCTAATTTATCAACGTGTCGGTTCTGTGAACCATTCATCTACAAACCTTTCAGACAGGTCACGAGGGACATGGTTATTAAACAGATAGACAAACTGAGGCCAAATAAGTCCCCGGGACCTGATGAGTTGTTTTCCAGGGTATCTAAGGAATGCAAGATGGAGCTTAGTGAGCCATTAACGAGTGTGTTTAATGCTTCCATTCTTACTGGTGTTGTGCAAGAGTTGTGGAAAATGACTAATGTGGTTCCTATATTCAAATCAGAGGATAAGTCCGTTCCTTTAAATTACTGTCCAATAAGCCTGACATCTATAGTGGACAAGTTACTAGAATCAATTATAGCTGACATTATTAGAAGTCACCTTGAAGAGCATAACTTGATAAATGAATCTCAGCATGAATTCACGAGAGGTTGTTCCTGCCTGACAAACTTGCTGACGTTCTTCAATAGAACATTTGAGGCAGTTGACAGTGAAAAAGAATATGATATTTTTTATTTGGATTTTAGTAAAGCCTTCGATAGAGTACCTCACAGGAGACTCTTGAAAAAAGTGGCAGCTCATGGTATAGGGGGTAAAGTTCTAGCATGGATAGAGGCATGGCTTACCAATGGAAAGCAGAGAGTTACCATTAGTGGAGTGAAATCTGAATGGGGATTAGTCACTAGTGGCGTTCCACAAGGATCAGTTTTAGGCCCTCTCTTTTTCATAATTTACATTAATGACCTTGATGAAGGGATTACGAGTGACATGAGTAAGTTTGCTGATGATACAAAGATAGGCCGCATAATTCACTCTGAGGAGGATAGCAATGAATCCGGAGGATTTGGACAAATTAATGTCCTGGTCTGAAAAATAGCGAGAAGTTTTAATGTCGATAAGTGTAAGGTTTCTAGCCCTGGTAATGAAAGTAACTCTCGAAGCTATAATCTAGGTGAAGTAGAGCTTGATCAAACAGAATGTGAAAAGGACTTGGGAGTCCTGATGAGCAGAAATCTAAAGCCAAGACAGCAGTGCCTTAGTGTGTGCAACAAGGCCAACAGATTACTTGGATTTATCTCAAGAAGTATAAGTAACAGAAGTCCAAAAGTTATTTTACAGCTCTATACATCACTAGTGAGGCCTCATTTAGATTATGCTGCTCAGTTTTGGTCCTCTTACTACAGGATGGATATAGACATTAGAGAAAAATACAGAGAAGAATGACTAAAATGATTTACTGTGTAAGGAACCTCCCGTATGAAAATAGACTTAAAGCCTTAAATCTCCACTCTTGGAGAGGCGTAGAATGGGGGGGAGATATCATTGAAGTGTATAAGTGGATGATGGGCATAAACAAGGGAGATATTAATAAAGTACTGAGGGTGTCGAACCACGTAAGAACCAGAAATAATGGATATAAGTTGGATAAATTTGATTTAGAAAGGATATAGATAAGTAATGGTTTTTATAACAGAATTGTAGATTGCGTGGAACAGTCTTCCAGTGAGGTTGATAGAGGCTAGGACCTTGGGTTGCTTTAAGAAGAGGACTGGAAATTTATGAGTGGGAGGGGCTGGTTTAATTGGTGTCATTGGGTACGGGAGTTATTTCTTGGGTAAGCTTTTGTAGAGGTCGTTTGATAAGACCTGCCTCGCATGGGGCCAGTAGGCTCTGCATGTTCCTACAGTCTTACGTTCTTATGTTCTTAATCTTGGGTTTAATACTTGAGGAATTTTGCTTGCCTACACTTGGGCACGACCTAATTCACATTGGGCAATGTGACACCACTACGTCTGCTGCACCTTCTGCTACGGTTTATAAGATGCTTCTCGCTCATATGCCAATTTATTCCGATTGATAACTGACCAAATCGACTCAAGGCTGAGGGACTGATTACCTATTCTCTCTGTTGTTCTTAGCTTCTCTGAGTCACACAGCATATGGACGCCACTGTTGTGGCGAAAGTTTCCTCATAAAGATACCAAGAGTTGCTCATGTGTCTAATTTATCAACGCTGTCGGTTCTGTGAAATTTGTCTACAACTGTCAGACACTGCAACTTCTTGGGATATTAATACGTTGGGTTTCTTCGCCGTGCCTAAACACTTGGGCACGACCTACTTACGCATTGGGCACAATGTGACACCATCCTACGACTGCTTGCACCTCTCCACTGGACTATGGTTTATAAGCTGGTCTCAGCTAATTATGCCGTACTTGCACAGTCCTGCACCACGGGGACCAGGGACACATGGCTTCTGCCGAAAGAAGAGGTCACGATGTACAGGGGACATGACGGATGAATCGGATTTAGAAATGTGGGGTGCAATCATTGATGAAGTCAGTTGCCGAGACCACTCCGTGTCTATTCAGAGGAAAAGTCTCCAAGTTCTGACAAGCCTAATTTCTGCCAGAGAATAAGGGAGGGATGGATCAATGTGAACAGTAAGACACACCGTCCCTTAAGGAGCAGGTAAACAGCTCAAATCACCTTCCAGATTCAGGTAAATGCTTATGGGGAACACAAAACCCATTTGGCGTGGTAACACACCTGGAAACACAGCACAATCTGAGTTCAGATTTGCTCAACCTGTGGGGAGAACCAATATGACTCCTATCAACAGAGAGAATTGTTATATCTCCTTGAAGAAAGTCATGGAGACAGGAACCGCTCCTTCCACCCTGGAATAACTGGATTCTCGGCACGAAGGTCCCAAGGGTGTAGGAGTTGTTTTCCAGGGTACTTAATGAATGCAAGATGGAGCTAGTCTAGCCATAACGAGGTTGTATTCAATGCATCTATCCTTACAGTGTTGTTCAGAGTTGTGGAAGATGGCTAATGTGGTTCCTATATTCAATAAGTGGGATTAGTAACTCATTCAAATTACCGTCAATAAGCATGACTTCTATAGTGGGGGCAAGTTATTAGAATCAATTATTGCTGGAATTATCAGAAAGTCACCTTGAAAGAGCTAACTTGATATCTGAATCTCATCATGTCATCAAAGCGTATTTTGAGAGATCTCATTAACAATTGTGTTCGAGGGCGGCAGATTAGGGTGGGAGATGACATAACGTCGTTGTCTTCAGCAAACGGAGGTATGGGCTTTCAGGTGTTGGGATATGTTTGGAGATCATTTATGTAAATGGGTAGAGCAGGGGTCCCAAGTACACCTTCCCTGTGGAACTCAGTATCAAGTGGTCCATATTGATAAGGCTGTGTTCCTAATGGTGACTACTGATACCTATAAAAAGGTAGGTTTGTAGGATTTAAAATATGCAAGCACATGGGTTCTTATACCATAGTGGTCAAGTTTGTGGAGAAGGATGCCATGGTCTACTGTGTCAAAAGCTTTTCTTAGGTCAATAAAAATTCTTAGCGGATATTCATATTTTTCAATGCTGTGTAAAGCAGGCCTAGCATTTTTGTAATTGCATATTAGTGCTTCTGTTTTCCCTGAATCCAAACTGGCAGGAGTTGAGTATGTTTTGTGATGTTATAAATGAATATAGTCTCCTGTGCACAAGTTTCTCGACGATTTTGAATAGCATCTGGTAAGTTTTTGTATTGCCATTTTATTTGTATACGTCTGTAGGGTCACACCTTTATATATTGGTGTAACCCTTGCTGTCTTGAGAAGTGTCTGGGAAAGTGCTAGTTTTCTAGGTGACTTGTTAAAAAGTAGTAAATGTAATGCATGTGAAAGGACATGGGCACTTGCTTGTACACGTAATGGTGGGACGTGGGGACAGCAGATTACCAGAGTTGACTTTAAAGTGACTTTATGATCGCCAGTAACTTCGGTGGTTGGCTCTCGTGGTACAAGATAGTATGGAATTGGGAAATTCCCATGAGGTAGTCCCAGGCACAGGCATTGGTAAGTGGGATTGTACTGGCGAGATTAGATGCTATGTTGAGAAGAAGTCGTTGAGTTTCATGAAGTGGTGTTTTCTTGAGGTTTAGTTAGAATTATATTCTGGTTTTTTTTCAGTTTGTGGGACACCAGAATCTGGGAAAGTGTTTCCAGGTTCTTTTTTAATATCTCCTCTTTGATCAGTGAATTGTTGGAGTAGTACATTAGATGTTTTTCTTTCTTATTAATTGGTGCGAATTGTTGAATATTGTTAAGAATATCTGTGTGTATTAAGCTGTCTATATTGCTTTTATATTGGTGTTTCTTACTCAATGGGATTTAGAATGATGCTGCTTAGCACATGGGCCAACGAAGCGTTTATTCGTGATCTGTTTCTTTTTTAGTAGGAACATGTATAGTTTTAGTCAAGTATTTTGTTAAGCTAAAGTTCGTCCAATCGTCAATTCATTGGCATTGGAGAATTCTCTAGTCCAGTCAACAGTCTCTAGGTGAAATTCCTTATTGAGGCCTGTCGTGGAGTTCTATGAATCTTTTGTTGTATTTGATTGGTGGTTACTAATGTTTTTTTATGAGATAGGTTGGGTAGTGGTCAAGTAGTGCTTGTCAGTCATTATCCCTGATTTAAGGCGGGCTATTGTATTGGTCCAATGTGGTCTATTATGGTTACCTTGTCTGAGTCTGCATGGTTGGTTTCACAATTGGATGTTGAAGACTCAGTGTATGAACGGGATATTAGGAAGTATTTCTTCAGATGTAGAGTTGTCAGGCGTGGAATAGCCTAGAAAGTGAAGTAGTGGTTACGTAACCATGCATGGTTTTAAGATGAGGTTTGATAAAGATTATGAAGCAGGGAGAGAGGTGGATCTCAGTAGGAGCAATCTGTAAAAGAGGCAGGACCAGGAGCTATGACTCGATCCCTGAACCACAAATAGGTAAGTAACACACGCTGATGCCTGAATCACAGCTGTCATTAAACTCGGTTCATTATTCTCACAGGTTTTGAGGGAGAAATTTTGTCATTTTTTTTTTGTTTACAATATCTAGCATAGCAGAAATGATTACATATCTCTTCCTTACGATGAATTCCAGATAATAAAGTAGGAGTAACCCCGACAAAGTAATTTAGTGGTTTATTAGTGCATATTTAAACTATAGGAAAATGTAACCATGTTTATTTTTGTCATTCCTATTTTATTTTTTATTGGTACATTGATTTCACATTAAATGTGTTAACAAAAAAGTTTGATTGTGATGGGATTGCTAACAAAAGTAAAAAACATAAAAGAATATATTGGTTTGCAACACTCCTAAATAGTTGTAAGTTACCATATGGGCACAGCTGACTGAA
Source organism: Cherax quadricarinatus (assembly GCF_026875155.1). Taxonomy (NCBI): domain Eukaryota; kingdom Metazoa; phylum Arthropoda; class Malacostraca; order Decapoda; family Parastacidae; genus Cherax; species Cherax quadricarinatus. Next base: position 7,306,195 of record NC_069474.1, on the reverse strand, counting down.
AAGTTAGCTTGGCTAGCCGCTATAATACACTAAAAAATTAGGTCAGCTATTGCTAACAGCTAAACGCTCGAAATAAAATTAGTGGAGGCTAATGCTAACACTAACCTCTAACTTTTTCACATGAAATCGTTTAACTTTAGTTGTAGGGTCTTTTTACTTTACTTTTAGACTTTTATATCCAGACCTGGAGAGTTTTCTAATTAGACACAGTATGTAAAGGTCATATGATGATCAAGTGCTGCTAGTGTAGCCAGGAAAACTAATGCTTCATCATGGCTGTCTCGGCCATCATCTCTTTGCAGGTGGCTGTGACGACTGGCTGCTGTCTTGCAAGTGGTGCTGCAACAAGAAGATTTCCCATGTTTCCACAGGAATATCGGGCCTGATTATTTTTACTCTAATTGCATGGTATAACTTGGCTATTTTTCTTCAATACGACTTCAAGTTGTAGAGGCTCAATGCCTCTCCTTGATGATGTTCTCCATTGGATGACACATGACGCAACATAAAGTAAAACATATTTGGCGTTCTTCGTTCCTAGACTTGAGAAAAAATAGTTATCTAGGTGGGCCAGGAGTTCTGTGACTCTGGCCATCATCTCGAGGTGGCTCTGCTTCAACAGAGCCGGTGCAGATCTCCTCAACACACCCTAGGTGGAACAAAATCGTCTCATAATGTTCTATAATGTTTAGTTACAATGTCACCCTGTGATCTCGGACACTGCTATAACTCTAACAATGCTGCTCGTTGTGTACTGCTGAGTTGCAAGTCACGTTTCACATGGACGCCCCCCCCCCCCCCCCCCCCCCACAGCACGCATGGCTGTGCTATTGGCTACTATATGGAGAAACGCCACAACAGACCCAGAACAAACATGTGTGCCATTAAAAAAAAAAAATTCATTGCCTTTCCCGCTACCAACACATATAATTTTTTGGGGGGACTCAGAATTTAGTGGAACTTTATTTAGTAGAAGCTATTTGGTCCACTAACGAGTACGATGTTAGCGGAAACACGAATGAGCTAAACAAAAGTTTAGTTCGCTAATTAGCGTTTGAGGATTAGCGGAACTATGAGACTATCACATTGAGAAGTGTTATAGATGAAACCTGAAATAGATGTACACCAACACTGATGTAAATAATGAATAAGTGGGAGGAGTGCAACAAAATGTGTTAGTCATACACTGAGAATCATAGCTCTAGCTGAAACCAAGCTCACAGGAATGATATCAAATGCCCATCTTTCCAAAGGATGTCAGATCCTCGAGTAAAACAGATTGAATAGAAAAAAGTGAAGGAGTGGCTCTTCTTCTTCAGAAATCAATGGGGGATTATGATGAGGTGGAGAGAGAAGACAGAGGAGAAACAAGAGATACTAATGAAATATTTCAGTCTGGTGGTCCACAAGTTGGCAATTACAGTGAAAGTTTAAACCCACAATAGAATTGGCAGGAGGCCAAGGCAAGAATATGATGAGAGTGTAGAGCGATGATGGCCACATTGGTTGTAGTGGCCATGAGGCTCATGTGAGGAGGGCAAGGCTGATGATTTTGGGTGAATTCAATCACAAGGAAATCTTCTGCGGAGACTTGATCCGCATGGGGAACAAAAAACATGAGGGCTAAGTATGATGGAGGTAGTACTGGAAATCTCAAGTACTTTACGTAAGGGACATTTACAAGAGAGGAGAGGAGAGAGACCAAGAAAGGAGAGGATGAACCCAGACAAGACTGAAACCTAGTGTTGACCTTGAGTAATGCAAACATTGAGGACATCACATATGAAAGACCTTTTGAGGCCAGTGACAATGTGGTTCTGAGCTTCGAATACATAATTGAGTTAAAAGTAAAGAGGGAAGCAGGAAAGGGCCGGATGAATGAAGTCAATACAAGAGGAGGGCTACAAAGCATGAAGATCTCTTCATAGGATTGTTCAGTGAGACAGAGACAGGATGGAAGTCAGTATATAAGATGATGGAATATATGACAACATGTAAGGAAGGATGAGGAGAGGGTTGTACCATTGTGACAAGTATAGAAAGGCAAAAGAGCACGAGAATAAGGCAGCAGTCATAGAGCCTGAGAATGTGCCCTGAAATTAGCCCCATTGCTTATCTCATTAGGCCTATACCGGTCAGTGTGATGCTATGTCTACCTTTGATTCTACAAGCTCCATGACCTCTGCTTATTATCATACCTATCTTAAATTATGTATCAAGGTACCTGCCTCCACCACTGCATCACTTTCCTAACAACTCTGTGGATGAAAGAAATTCTTCCTAACATCCCTTTGACTCATCTGAGGTCTTTAGCGTCCAATTGTGCCTTTGTATCCGTCTCCATCTGTGGAACATCCTGTCTCTGTCCACATTGTCTATTTCCACAAGTATTTTGTAATACTGTTATCATGTTTCCATTGTCACTCCTCTCTCCAGTGTCGTCAGGGACTGATTTCCCTTAACCATTCTTAGTAGGACATCCCCTTTTGCTCTGGAGCATACTTGTTGCAACCTTTGCACTTTCTCTAATTCTTGCGTGTTGACCTGGGTGTGGGTTCCAAACTGGTGCTGTGTACTCCAGTATTGGCTGATCGTAGGGACAGTGTTAAAGTCTGAAATGATTCCTTACTGGAGGTACGGAACACTATTCTCAGGTTTGATTGGCGCCATATGCCGCAGCAATTATTCTGTTAAGATGTGCTTCGGAGACCCTACTCGGCATTATACTACCCCTCGATCTTTCTACTTCAGTGAGGTTTGCAAGTCTTTGGATGCCTGCCTATACTTTGTTGATCTTCGTTGCCTTCTGCAATCTTCATAATTGGCATTTGGCGGGGGTTATGTTTTAGGAGTCAGTTGCTATACCATATGTCCAGCCTGTCAAGGTCCCTTTGTAGCCTGTTGATCTGCATCTTAATTAACTTCTCCTCATTAACTTCATGTCTTCTAGCAACAGGGGACACTTCTGAATTTCTATCACTTCCATCATGTCATTCACATATACAAAGAATAGCACTGGTCCAGGACTGACCCCTGTGGGACTACACTGTCCAAGCACCTACAGTGATACCTCATCCAAGGTCAATGATCAAAAAACTGTTGCTCCCTGTTTAGGTATTCTCTGACTCCACGCAGTGCCTTCCTGTTATATGTGCCTGAATTCTCTAGCTTCTGTTCTAATCTCTTGTTTGGAACTCTGTTCGAAGACTTTTTGCAGTCAAGAAAATGCATCAACCCAACACGCACCTGTTCATTTCTTACTTCAGTTGCCATGTTCGTAAAAACTATAGTAGGTCTGACAAGCAGAATTTGCTTTCATGAATACGTGCTGGCTATTGTTTATAACCATGGGTCGCTCCAGGTGTTCACCACTCTCCTGTAATCTTCTCCATGGACTTTGACACCCCCTTACTTAACCCGTCAGAGACCTCGGCCCCTTCTCCCTTGTCTATCGTGCTTCATTTTCAATCTCCTTTCTTAAAGATCGGTGACTACATTTGTCATCTTCCATACCTCAGTGGTAGTTAGCCTAGAATTTCTAAGGGTGTGTTGAAGATTGTGGTTAAAGGCACACGCATTGTCTTTGGTGCTTCTCTAAGGGCCATGGAGAGGATGTTGTCCAGTCCTACCGCCTTTGAGGTTTCGAGGGGGGGGGGTTCACTGAGGAGTTACTTCACCGCCAGCTTAGTTGTGAGTATTTCATCCATATTGTTGTTACTTATCCCTTGTTGGGTACCAGCTGTTTTGTTTTCCCATTGTCCCTTCAGGCCTCACTGTAAATATTTTCTGAAATCTCACGTTGTGTCCTCACATATCTCTTGGTCATCTTGTGAGCTTCCCACCTCTTTCTAAGCCTGATAACATGGTCCTTGGAATGTTGTTTCCTCCGGTGGCTGTAAAGAGTTTCTGGTCAGGACTTGACTTTCGATGCATGTTTGTTTTTGTACTGCCACTGGGCCCCCTCCTAATCTGTGCATACCTCGTTATCTGGCTGGAGACTAATCCATTTTCCTGAGTCCTTGCCTTATGTATTCTTTCCATTTCTTAGGTACATAGTTTTTGTCTCATACACCTTTCGGGTAAACCAGGGCACGTTCGTGCTTCACTTTTTCTGTTACCCTTTGAGCAAATTTTCCTTGCTCCTTTGCATTTTGTTGTTATGTAGTGCATCATTTTGTGTACCTGACTTTCCTCACAAATCCCCCCCCACCCCCCCCCCCTTTCCCATTGAAACCTCCTGCAGGAAGGTCTATACCTTTGTAGTCCCCCTTCATATTTGGCTTTTTCCTTCCTACTTCTGTTACCCTCTCCACTGTAACTTAGTTATTCCCCCCCCCCTACCATCACACGTGGTACTACTTGCATGGAGCCTTTCACATGTGATGTCCTGAATGTATGAGCTACTCAGGGAGAAACACAAGGTTCAGTCTTGCTGGTTCATCCTCCACCTTCATTTTGGTGCATGAGGTTTTCCAGTACCACATCACATCTTGGCTCTCCATGTTTCAGAACCCAAGTGGCTCCAGCTTTTCCCAGTCGATATCCCTGTGGTTGAGCCGCCATACCAGTAAATTGCTCTAATCAAATGAGCTCTTCTTGCCACACTCAGTAGTGTGTCCACCATTGCTGTGTTGCACTCATCATATTCCTCTCTTGGCTCCTGCAGTTCTGTCGTGAGTTTTTATATCATGTCAATGACTACCTTTGTTCCCTGTGATTTAACTGTACCTACTAAGTAGTCCCTTTCTCCAATCTCGTCTATTCCTTCCCTTTTTTGATAACCCCCACGGTTGATATTTTAAGCACTGCAACCAATCCTCCCTTAATGCTTTCTTTATCCTTTCTCGGGATTGATATCTGGGTAGGAAGGTTGCATATGTTATTGTCCCAGAGAATTTTGTTTCTGTGACTTTATGATAAACTGGGGACATCTCACTTGATGATTTCAAGCCACTATTACATTTATTAATTATTCCATCCATGTTCATGTACAAACCTTCAACTTTCTTTTCTACCAACAGTAGGTCTGGGAGAATGTGGTTAGGGGGATAGAGTGCCCTGGCAGGGGCTTTAGGGGCTTGCTGTGGGAGGTGGTCTGTAGGGTGGGGGACAGAAGGTCCATTGGGGGTCTTCAGTCGGGGGTGGGGGTTGTGGTGAAAGGGAAAGGGGAGAGGACTATGGATGTTTTGGTGGGGGGTGGGGTTGTACTGCAAGGGGGTTGGGGAGGAGGGTGCTATTGAGGGGGTTACTGTGATTTCTCAGCTGGGGGTGGGGTTTGTGCTACGGAGGGGGGGATGGGGGCAGAGGGTACAGTGAATGGGTTTTTGGTTTAGATTAGTTAGTTTAATATGTCATTATGCACCCCATACCCATCATGTGTGTGGTAGTCAAAACGATTTCAGACCGGTACATAATTGTTTCAGGGACTGGATTCCAAAGTTTGATAACTGAACAAGTTACAAATGTATTGATCTAGATCTTGTCACAATTGTGACCAAGTTACAAAGGTACTGAGTTACCAGGTATAGACCTGGTCACACTCACGACTAAATACAAGGTTGATGAACTAGGATCTGGTAAACAATAATGAGAAAACTGACAAAGGTAATGAAAGAAAACTCCAGGTAGAGCTCGTTACAATCAACAAAATTTCAAAGGGTAATGACATCATTAAGTCAGATTATAATTCATAGATTGGAAAAGGCGTATGGACAGGGTGGATAGGGGGGCAATGGGTGTATCGGTGTAGGAGTAGGTATACTGAAAGCAGTGAAGAGTTTTTTATGAGGGATTAGTGAGGCGCAAGTTAGAGTAATAGGTAAGAGAGAAATATTTCCCAGTAAATGTAGGCCGTAGACATGGAATGATTGATGTCACCGTGTTGTTTAATACATTTATAGATGGGATTGTAAGAGAAGTAAATGTGAGGGTCTTGGCAAGAGGCATTGGAGTTAAAAGATAAGAATAACACACAATGTGGGTGTTGTCACAGTTGATCTTTGATGATGACAATGTGCTCTTGGGAGAGTCTGAAGAGAAAGTTGCAGAGATTGGTGGATGAATTTGGTTAGGGTATGCAAAAGAAGAAAATTAAAACGTGAATACAGGAAAAGAGATTAAGGTTATGAGGATAACAAAAGATTAGGTGATTGAACGATTGGATATAAGATTGGAGGGAGAGAGTATGGTGACGAGTGTGAATGTATCAGATATTTGGGATTGGACATTCAGCAGATGGGTCTATGAAGATGAGGTGAATCATAGAATTGATGAGGGGAAAAGGGTGACGTGGTGCTCTTGGAGTCTTTGGAGTCAAAGAACTTTGTCCTTGGAGGGCAAAGAGGGGAATGTATGAGAGTATAGTTTTACCAATGCTCTATATGGGTGTGAGCATGGGTGATGAAAGTTGCAGCGAGGAGAAGGCTGGACAGGCACGGAGATGTCATGTTTGAGGGCATGTGAAGGTGGTTATATGCAGAGAATTCTGTCCTCATAGTAAGTTTGGAAGTTAGGAGGACGGTAGAGGGAATTACCAAAATAGTTGTCCAGAGGGCTGCGGAAGGTTGTGAGGTTGTTCGTCATATAGAAGAGAATGGCGAGCGAAACAGAATGACTTCAGGTAGAGTATCAGTCTGTAGTGGAAGAGAAGGTGGGGTCGGAGGGGTTCTCGGTAAAGGAATGGATGGAGGGAGGGGGGTTTAATAGGAGGTTTTGTGTGCGAGGAGCTTGGAATTCCAGTAGTAGGCATGCGTTAGCAATGTTTGATAGGGGAATGAATTGAGACAAATGTTCGTTTTTAATACTTGACATGCTGTTGGAGTGTGAGCAAAAGTAAATTTATTGGAAGGGGTTCAGGGGAGGGAACGGCAGGCCAGACTTGAGTCTGGAGATGGGAAGTACAGTGACCTCGCCACTCTGAAGGTGGGGTGTTATGTTGCAGTTTAAAAACTGTAATGGTAAAGCACCCTTCTGGCAAGACAGTGTTGGAGTGAATGATGGTGAAGTTTTTCTTTTTCGGGCCACCCTGCCTTGGTGGAATCGGCCCAGTGTGATAATAAAAAATAAATATAATCATGAAAACAATTTTCAGAATAATGAATCGGTTAACAAAACATTGTAGGTGCTGTCCCCTCCTCGGCAGGGACAGCCATTGCAACAGCAGCATGTTGCCCCAGTATCTGTGTTTCAAGGAGCACCTCGACCCTCCATTGTGGTCGGAAAGGCTGCCAGCAACTCTGCTAAACAGCCCATGTTGAGCCGCCTGGGACTTGTCTATGTCCTGGTGGATGCCAAGTTGATTAAAGATCCCAGGCCCTCTGTAAAGGTGAAGGCACGGCAGCTGTCATCTATGTATGTTGGGAGGGGATGATGGTTTTTGCCACCTGGAGCCCTCCGGGTGCCCAGGCACCCACCATGTGCACGGATGTTGAAGCTTGAGGAACTGAGTGCACACTGCCTGTGGCACACCTGACAGCTGCCTTGCGGTAGATCTCCACGGTGCTGTCCCTGCAGTGCCATCACTGACGTGGGCTGGGATGGAAAACATACCCTCTACAGTTGTGGTGGCACTGGGATTTGGGTGGGTGAGGCAGAGGAGTTGAATGGTTGAGATGCGAGGGTGAGTGGTTATGAGAGGGTCATTGTTTACTACACACAGGGCAAGGTCCGGGGGGGTGAGGGGTTAGGGGCACTTCCCTACACACTTTGCACTGTTGTTTACACTGTCCTGCCTACATAAAGCACAACATTCATTCGTTTCCCATGCACATCATGAAAAATATGGGCATGTGACTCGCCAAAGCCAACAATGTTCACCCACACACTCAGCCCCCTCCCCCAGCAGCGTGGGGGGAGGCACTTCCTGGTCCAAACCTAGGCACTCTCATCACACCCAACTCTCGTAAACTGCACAACACTTCCACGATTTACGCTGAAACGATGCACTGGGATGTCCTCTCACTGCTCTAGAATCTTCTCAAGGCAGTCACATGGAGTCCTGCTCAGTCTTGCCCTGGTCAGCCTCTTGGATCAGGAACTATCCTTGAAAATCCCACTGCTAAGCCACCACACGTTCAGCCGTGTCGGCCATGTTGGCAGCAGGCATGTGGGTTAGGTTGTTTGATTGGTTTGGGAATGCCATGGTTGGGTTCATTCTCTGGGTGGTACTGGAGGGGGTTGTGTTTGTTCTTCCATCTGGGCCTGATTTTCCCTGCTCCCCACCTTCCTTACCTTACAGTCCTCCTATCGACATTGCACCCTCTCTTTCAGTATCATCAGTTCTTCTTGTGTTCTGTCTCGGTCAATGTTCACACTCTGTAACTCCAGTTTGTCTCTTAGGCATGCTTTCTCCTGCAGGATCTGGCTTTCACTGGATGCTTTTTTCCACAAGCAAACCTCCCATTTCTCCAAAAATTTGTCAGCTGGGTTATGTCGTCGTCTCCTATTGCTTTCATGATGCTTTCAATTGTATTTTTTTCTCCTATTTCCTTGCTTCATAAGTTTCCCCATCTACTTCTTGGAGCCCATAGACAATAACTGCCCTCTCCCTTTCATCATCCCATTGTGCTTCCCTGATACTCCTCTCATATGAATTAGTTCCCACCTTTGATGCATTGCTTCCTGCTGTCTCTTCTCTATCCGGTGTCACTGTGCTTTCTGTTCCTGGACATATCAATTGTCTGTTAGCTTCTGTGTATAGCTTAGCTCCTTCGTTGTTTTGGCCCCTCTCATTAGTTTCTGCTCTTCTTTTTGCCTCTTCCTGGGCCCCACTTTGGTCTGATAGTCATCACATACAGTATAGCTCCTTTGTTCCCTACTCTCACCTCATCTGTGACTGATGTAGCAGTTCTTGGTGTCGTGGCTGTACTGTCCTTTGGTTCTTTAGGCTGCCTCAGACATTTTAGTTCTTCTACTAAGCTCTGTATCTTATTTTCTGCTGCTGTGATTTGTAACTCCCATGTCCTGCTCTCCTCAGCTATTTTCTCTTCCATTTTCTTGCTGAGCTCTTCCAGCCTCCTTCCCCACTCCTTCTCTTTTCTCGTGAGCTCTGCCTCCCGGTCTTCTCTCCAAAGTTCACCCCTCACTTCATCCACAATTCCTCTGGTTCTTCATCCTGGTTTTTTGAGTCCCATTTTTTTCACAGAAGGAAGAGCTTATGCCAAGAGTGCATGTGTGGATGGGGGATGTTTGTTGTGGGGAGGGAGGGGGGAAGAGGCAGGGTGACGAACAAGATAGTGAGCAGGAGGGGGACAGCAGCAGAGGGAAGAGAGATTTGGGAAAGGCTTGGGGAGAAAGGGAAAAAAACAATGGGAGAGATAGGAGTAGGGAGGATCAGAAGGAAGATGTAGAAGGAGTTAGAATTGGTGTAGTTGGAGCAGACCGAGAGAGAGGACAGAGGCTGTGTGAGTGAGATTCTGTGAGTGAGAGGAGTGTTGGTATGGGTGAGTGTTAGTGGGTGTGAGTGAGAGAGTCCCAGTGAGAGGGTAAGTATGAGAGTATGAAAGAGTGTGGGAGAGTGTGAGAGAGTGTGCCAGAGTGTTAGTGTGTGTTCCAGAGCGTTGGGAGTGTAGGGAATGTGAGAGAGAGTGAGTGTATGAGAAAGTGTGAGGATTGTGAAGCGGAGTGTGAGGAGTGCAAGGAGAGAGTGTGAGAGAGTGAGGAAGTATTTGTGTATTAGATTGTATGAGTGTGTGAGAGAGTATGAGAGAGTGAGATTGTAGGAGGGAGTGAGAGTTGCCTCGAGGGAGAGAGAGTGTGAGAATGTGAGGAACTGTGAGTGTGAGAATGTGAGTTGTGTGAGCATGGCAGTGTGAGGAAGAGCATGCGCGAGAGATAGCGTTGAAGCATAGATGGAGTGTGAGAGAGAGTGCGGAGAGCGAGGTGTGAGAGAGGGAGGGTGAGTAAGGTTGTGAGATGGGGAGACGAGAGAGAGGAGAAATTCAGAGAGTGAGAGAGAGAGAGGAATGAGAGACAGGGGAGAGAGTGTGGGAGAGTCTGTGAGAGTGGTTGGGAGTGAGCGAGCCGTGTGAATTGGGTCAGACGCAGCTTTAGAGTGCTTGTAGGCCTTAGGAGGACAAACCCATACCATCAGTGGAGAAGGACGTGGAGAAGGAAGAGGAGGTGAAGCAGGAGATGGAGGATGGGGAGAAGGTATAGGAGGAGGATAGGAGCCAGAAGGAGGGAGAGATAGTGGAATAGGGAGAGGGAGAGAGAAAAAAGTGGGAATAGAAGAGAGGGAGAGAGGGAAAAGGAGATAGAAGAGATAAAAGGAGTGAGAGAGAGAGTGAGTGAGAGAGTGTGGGTGTGAGTTTGGTATGAGAGAGTGTGGGTGAGACGTGGGTGGAAAGGCGTGTGGGTGAGGGTATCTGAAATGTATCCATTAGGTTAGCGACTACAAGTGTTTGTGTTGTGAGAAAATTATGGCCCCATATGTTCATATATACTGTGAAGTTACTCAGCCCTGTAACAACTTCAGACAGTATTACCAAGGCTGGCTCCTCCTCAGGAAAAAAAATTAGTGGATAGAAAAAGAAATAATAACAGAAAAACATAACACTTATTTATAGGAAAATATAATATCACATAAATATGAAATATTAATCCTACATTTAAAGAAAATGAAAAATGAAAAATGTAAATGAAACTGATTCAACGCTAATTTGAAACTTGGGTTATGTCTGGTGTTGGTGACACTTCTGTTGTTGAAATTCGTAGCGTTGCTGATGATGGGGGGGAGGTCGCAGGTGTTGGTTACAAACCACGGTTCGTCCTTCACAGTATACCCATGAGATTATATCCAGATGACAGGAAAGCAGGTTCTTTACCACTGCAATGATGAGGGTTTCGTTCTGCAATTTCATTAACAGGTGAAGATGTAATTAAAATCCAAAAAGGGGAAGTACTCAGGCGTTAGTCAATCTCCATCAGTTCTAAATCAATTGATTGGCAGGTTGACCATCTGTACATCCAAGCTGGAAAGATAGCCCGGTTACCCACTGCATATAGTACATCACTCTCCCATATACGGTACAATACCTAAAGGATGTTGATGATTTATTACAACAGTCAACATCCAGCGAGCAAGTCTGAAAGGCTTAAGTTTATTATTGGTCAAAAGTGAAGCTTTCAACAAAAAATCCGATATAATACAAGACTGGACGGAAAGTACATTACTGTAGTGTTGGGAGCGTGAGTCTAGTGATTACTGTTTCGACAGGAGCCCACACGTACTCTTTTTCGGAGGGGGGGGGGAGGTGAGGAAGGGAATAGCAGGAGCTAGACGATCTACCTTAACAAGCAGCAGGCAGTTAACACTATCTTTTCGAGGTGGGGGAAAAAAGGCGCGGGAATAGTGGAGCTTGACGTACAATACCTTCAACAAGAAGCTGGCAATGAAACTATCACTCTTCGGTGGTGGGGGGGGAAAAAAGGCGTGAATGCGGCGTGCTTCAGTTGGCCCTAACTTAACAAGTAGCCAGCAATGAAACTATTGTATATATTTCCCTCACTACTCTATCTACTGACTTATTCTCACATCCCCATACCAAGACTTATAGTCAACGTGTATAGAAGATATAGGTGAGGAAAAAGTTCTAAACATTATGGAAGTCGCGTAAGGCATTAAATCTTATACTGACTGTCATGGACTTAACAAGTCAGAGAAATAATTGGATGAATCATTGATATACACAATAATGATACTTTAATGCTGGAGTGCCAATGTCCACCGCAAGAGGGCGACTGTTGGTTCCATTAAAAGTTTTAGGTACATCAAAAGTTTGTTGGTCCGTTTCTAAAATGAATTCTTTTCCCAGCAAATAAAATTTAAGTTTGGAGATCCCCCACAAGTGCCAAAACATTCCTTTTTCTATGCGTGGAGTATCTCGTTTCTGCAGGTCAGAGTTTCCGGCTTAGAAGCATACAGGGAGGGGAGTATATCGTCATGGTATTTTTAGTAACACTGCACCTAAGCAGTATTGGATGCGCATCAGTTCTATAACAAAATGTTTTATTAATAGTATTGAATCCTTAGTAAAGGGTCTTTCAAAAAAGATTGCTTTTAATCTCATTAAACTTTTCCTTGAGCTATGTGGAAAGTTCAAGAGTTCCTCAAGAATTTTTAAAGGAAGTCGGTAAGATGCCTGGTAAGATCAGTAAGTTGGGATTAAACCGTGCATAAAATTTACAGACCAAGAAAGCTACGATGAGTTCTAGGTTTAGGGAATTTTAAAATAAATAAAGCTTTGATCTTACTGGGGGAGGCTGCAGAGTATGCAGAGATTTTTAGAAAAGTATCAGTCCAAGATATTTATCTTGTTTATACCCAAGTAAGCAT
>NC_069474.1:7222359-7293361 GCF_026875155.1 Cherax quadricarinatus | reverse complement strand
GCCCACGTCAGTGATGGCACTGCAGGGACAGCACCGTGGAGATCTACCGCAAGGCAGCTGTCAGGTGTGCCACAGGCAGTGTGCACTCAGTTCCTCAAGCTTCAACATCCGTGCACATGGTGGGTGCCTGGGCACCCGGAGGGCTCCAGGTGGCAAAAACCATCATCCCCTCCCAACATACATAGGTGACAGCTGCCGTGCCTTCACCTTTACAGAGGGCCTAGGATCTTTAATCAACTTGGCATCCACCAGGACATTGACAAGTCCCCAGGGCGGCTCTCCCTTGGGCTGTTAGCAGAGTTGCTGGCCTCTTCGACCTCAAATGGAGGGTCGATGGTGCTCCTGGAAACAACAGATACTGGGGCAACATGCTGCTGTTTGCAATGGCTGTCCTGCCGAGGAGGGACAGGCACCTAGCAATGTTTGTTAACTGATCATTATTCTGAAAATTGTTCATGATTATATTTATTTTTATTATCACACTGGCCGATTCCCACCAAGGCAGGGTGGCCCGAAAAAGAAAAACTTTCACCATCATTCACTCCATCACTGTCTTGCCAGAAGGGTGCTTTACATTACAGTTTTTAAACTGCAACATTAACACCCCTCCTTCAGAGTGCAGGCACTGTACTTCCCATCTCCAGGACTCAAGTCTGGCCTGCCGGTTTCCCTGAACCCCTTCATAAATGTTACTTTGCTCACACTCCAACAGCATGTCAAGTATTAAAAACCATTTGTCTCAATTCACTCCTATCAAACACGCTAACGCATGCCTACTGGAAGTCCAAGCTCCTCGCACACAAAACCTCCTTTACCCCCCTCCCTCCATCCTTTCCTTGGCCGACCCCTACCCCACCTTCCTTCCACTACAGACTGATACACTCTTGAAGTCATTCTGTTTCGCTCCATTCTCTCTATATGTCCGAACAACCTCAACAACCCTTCCTCAGCCCTCTGGACAACAGTTTTGGTAATCCCGCACCTCCTCCTAACTTCCAAACTACGAATTCTCTGCATTATATTCACACCACACATTGCCCTCAGACATGACATCTCCACTGCCTCCAGCCTTCTCCTCGCTGCAACATTCATCACCCATGCTTCACACCCATATAAGAGCATTGGTAAAACTATACTCTCATACATTCCCCTCTTTGCCTCTAAGGACAAAGTTCTTTGTCTCCAAAGACTCCTAAGTGCACCACTCACCCTTTTCCCCTCATCAATTCTATGATTCACCTCATCTTTCATAGACCCATCTGCTGACATGTCCACTCCCAAATATCTGAATACATTCACCTCGTCCATACTCTCTCCCTCCAATCTGATATCCAATCTTTCATCACCTAATCTTTTTGTTATCCTCATAACCTTACTCTTCCCTGTATTCACTTTTAATTTTCTTCTTTTGCATACCCTACCAAATTCATCCACCAATCTCTGCAACTTCTCTTCAGAATCTCCCAAGAGCACAGTGTCATCAGCAAAGAGCAACTGTGACAACTCCCACTTTGTGTGTGATTCTTTATCTTTTAACTCCATGCCTCTTGCCAAGACCCTCACATTTACTTCTCTTACAATCCCATCTATAAATATATTAAACAACCACGGTGACATCACTCATCCTTGTCTAAGGCCTACTTTTACTGGGAAATAATTTCTCTCTTTCCTATATACTCTAACTTGAGCCTCACTATCCTCATAAAAACTCTTCACTGCTTTCAGTAACCTACCTCCTACACCATACACCTGCAACATCTGCCACATTGCCCCCCTATCCACCCTGTCATACGCCTTTTCCAAATCTATGATTATAATCGTGTCTTAATGATTCATTACCTTTGAAATTTGTTATGATTGTAACGAGCTCTACCTGGAGCTCATTACCTTTGTCAGTTCTCATTATTGTAACCAGATCTAGTTCATTACCTTTGTATTTAGTCGTGAGTGTGACCAGGTCTACCTGGAACTCAGTACCTTTGTACTTGGTCACAATTGTGACCAGATCTAGATCATTACATTTGTAACTTGTTCAGTTATCAAAACTTTGGAATCCAGTCCCTGAACCAATTATGTACCTCTGAAATCTTTTGACTACCACCCACATGATGGGTATGGGGTGCATAATGAACATATTAAACTAACTAATCTAACCAAAAACCCATTCACTGTACCCTCTGCCCCCATCCCCCTCAGCACAAACCCCACCCCCAGAGAAATCCACAGTAACCCTCTCAATGCACCCTCTCCCCAACCCCCTTCAGTACAAACCCCACCCCCACTGTAAAACCCCATAGTCACTCTCCCCTGTCCTTTTCACCACAACCCCCACCCCCACTGAAACCCCCAATGGACCTTCTGTCCCCACCCTACAGACCACACTCCCACAGCAAGCCCCTAAAGCCCCCTGCCAGGGCACCTGCTCCCCCTAACCTACCATTCTCCCCAGACCACAGTTGTAGAAAAGAAGTTGAAGGTTTGGTACATGAACATGGATGGAATAATTAATAAATGTGAAGAGTGGCATGAAAGAATCAAGGAGATGTCCCCAGTTATCATAAGAGTCACAGAAACAAAATTCACTGGGACAATAACATATGCAACCTTCCTACCCAGATATCAGATCCCGAGAAAGGATAGAAGAAGCATAAGGGGAGGAGTGGTTGCAGTGCTAATTATAAACCGGTGGGGGTTATCAAAAAAGGGAAGGAATAGACGAGATTGAAGAAAGGGACTACTTAGTAGGTACAGTTAAATCAGGGGAACATAAGGTAGTCATTGACATGATATATAACTCACGACAGAACTGCAGGAGGCCAAGAGAGGAATATGATGAGTGCAACACAGCAATGGTGGACACACTAGCTGAGGTGGCAAGAAGAGCTCATTTGAGTAGAGCAAGTTACTGGTTATGGGCGGCTTCAACCACAGGGAGATCGACTGGGAAAATCTGGAGCCACTTGGGGGTTCTGAAACATGGAGAGCCAAGATGATGGATGTGGTACTGGAAAACCTCATGCACCAACATGAGAGTGGAGGATGAACCAGCAAGACTGAACCTTGTGTTCTCCCTGAGTAGCTCAGACATTCAGGACATCACATGTGAAAGGCTCCATGCAGTTAGTGACCACGTGGTTCTGAGCTTTGAATACTTAGAGTTACAGGTGGAGAGGGTAACAGGAGTAGGAAGGGAAAAAGCCAAATTATGAAAGGGGGGACTACAAAGGTATGAGGACCTTCCTGCAGGAGGTTCAGTGGGAAAGAGTTGGTAGGAAAGTCAGTACACAAAATGATGAACTACATAACAACAAAATGCAAAGGAGGCAGAGGAAAGATTTGCTCCAAAGGGTAACAGAAATAATGCGAAGGCCCGAACGAGCCCTTGGTTTACCCGAAGGTGTATGGAGACAAAAACTATGTACACTAGAGAATGGAAAGAATACAGAAGGCAAAGGACTCAGGAAAAAGGGATTAGTCGACGAGCCAGAAACGAGTATGCACAGATAAGGAGGGAGGCCCAGTGGCAGTACAAAAACAACATAGCATCGAAAGTCAAGTCTGACCCGAAACTGCTTTACAGCCACATCAGGAGGAAGACAACAGTCAAGGACCATGTTATCAGGCTAAGGAAAGAAGGTGGGAAGCTCACAAGAAATGACCAAGAACTATGTGAGGAGCTCAACGTGAGATTTCAGAAATATTTACAGTGGAGGCTGAAGGGACAATGGGAAAACAAAACAGCTGGGTACACCAACAAGGGATATACCAACAAGTGTTGGATGAAATACACACAACTAAGCTGGCGGTGAAGAAACTCCTCAGTGACCTTGAAACCTCAAAGGCGGTAGGACTGGACAACATCTCTCCATGGGCCCTTAGAGAAGCACCAAAGACAATGTGTGTGCCTTTAACCACAATCTTCAACACATCCCTTGAAATTGGGCAACTACCTGAGGTATGGAAGATGACAAATGTAGTCACCATCTTTAAGAAAGGAGATGAAAATGAAGCACTAAACTATAGACCAGTGTCACTGACGTGTATAGTATGCAAAGTCATGGAGAAGATTATCAGGAGAGTGGTGGAACACCTGGAGCGGACCAAGGTTATAAACAATAGCCAGCACGTATTCATGGAAAGCAAATTCTGCGTGTCAAACCTACTATAGTTTTACGACAAGGCAACTGAAGTAAGAAATGAGAGGGAGGGGTGGGTTGACTGCATTTTCTTGGACTGCAAAAAGTCCTTCGACAGAGTTCCAAACAAGAGATTAGAACAGAAGCTAGAGAATCAGGCACATATAACAGGAAGGGCACTGCGGTGGATCAGAGAATACCTAACAGGGAGGCAACAGTGAGTCATGGTCCTTGATGAGGTATCACTGTAGGTGCTTGTGACGAGTGGAGTCCCACAGGGGTCAGTCCTGGGACCAGTGCTATTCTTTGTATATGTGAATGACATGATGGAAGGGATAGACTCAGAAGTGTCCCTGTTTGCAGAAGACATGAAGTTAATGAGGAGAATTAATTAAGATGCAGATCAGACAGGTCTACAAAGGGACCTTGACAGGCTGGACATATGGTATAGCAACTGACTCCTAAAACATAACCCCGCCAAATGCCAAGTCATGAAGATTGCAGAAGGGCAAAGAAGATCACAAAGTATAGGCTAGGCAGCCAAAGACTGCAAACCTCACTGAAGTAGAAAGATCGAGGGGTGAGTATAATGCCGAGTAGGTCTCCAGAAGCACATCTTAACCAGATAACTGCTGCGGCATATGGTCGCCTATCAAACCTGAGAATAGTGTTCCGTACCTCAGTAAGGAATCGTTTCAGACTTTATACACTGTCTACGACAGGCCAATACTGGAGTACACAGCACCAGTTTGGAACCCACACCTGGTCAAACACGTCAAGAAATTAGAGAAAGTGCAAAGGTTTGCAACAAGTATGGCTCCAGAGCAAAAGGGGATGTCCTACGAAGAATGGTTAAGGGAAATCAGTCTGACGACACTGGAGGAGAGGAGGGACAAGGGAAACATGATAACAGTATACAAAATACTGTGTGGAATAGACAAGGTGGACAGAGACAGGATGTTCCACAGATGGGAGACGGATACAAAGGGTCACAATTTGACGCTAAAGACTCAGATGAGTCAAAGGGATGTTAGGAAGAATTTCTTCAGCCACAGAGTTGTTAGGAAGTGATGCAGTGGAGGCAGGTACCATACATAATTTTAAGGAGAGGTATGATAAAGGTCATGGAGCTTGTAGAATCAAAGAGTAGACATAGCATCACTGACAGGTAGATTGGCTAATGAGGAATAAGCAATGAGGGCTATTTTCAGGGCACATTCTCAGGCTCTATGACTGCTGTCCTTAGTCTCGTGGCTCTTTTGCCTTTCTATACTTGGTCACAATGTGTACAACCCTCTCCTCATCTTCCTTACATGTTGTCATATATTCCATCATCTTATATACTGACTTCCCTGCCTGTTCTCTGTCTCACTGAACCCTATGAAGGAGAGTCTTCATGCCTTTGTAGTCCCCTCTCTTGTAGTTTGACTTCATTCATCCTGCTCTTCCTGCTTCCCTCTTTACTTTTAACTCTATTATGTATTCGAAGCTCAGAACCACATTGTCACTGGCCTCAAAAGGTCTTTCATATGTGATGTCCTCAATGTTTGCATTACTCAAGGTCAACACTAGGTTTCAGTCTTGCTGGTTCATCCTCTCCTTTCTCTCTCTCTCTGGTAATGTCCCTTACGTAATGGTACTTGAGATTTTCCAGTACTACCTCCATCATCTTAGCCCTCATGTTTTTGTTCCCCCATGTGGATCAAGGTTCTCCCAGTCGATTTCCTTGTGATTGAAGTCACCCACAATCATCAGCCTTGCCCTCCTCACATGAGGCCTCATGGCCACTTCAACCAGTGTGCCAATCATCGCTCTACTACTCTCATCATATTCTTGCCTTGGCCTCCTGCAATTCTATTGTGGGTTATACTTCACTGTAATTGCCAACTTGGGACCTCCAGACTGAAATATTTCTATTATGTAGTCTCTTGCTTCTCCTCTGTCTTCTCTCTCCACCTCATCATAATCCCATTGATTTCTGATGAGAAGTGCCACTCCTTCACTTTTTTCTATTCAATCTGTTTTTCCTCAGGATCTGACATCCCTTTGGAAAGATGGCATTTGTTATCATTCCTGTGAGCTTGGTTTCTGCTAGAGCTATGATGCTCGGTGATGACTAACACTTTTGTGCCACTCCTCCCACTTATTCATTATTACATCAGTGTTGGTGTACCATCTTTTCAGTTTCATCTATAACACTGTCAATGATAGGCATAGTTCCGCTAATCCACTAACCGCTAATTAGCGGAACTAACTTTTGTTTAGCTGATTCGTGTTTCCGCTAACTTCGGTAATCGTTAGTGGACCAAATAGCTTCTACTAAATAAAGTTCCACTAATTCTGAGTCCCCCCAAAAAATATATGTTGTTGGTAGTCGGAAAGCAATGGATTTTTAATGGCACACATGTTTGTTCCTGTCTGTTGTGGGCGTTTCTCCAATAGTAGCCAATAGCACAGCCATGCGTGCTATTGGCTGACCATGTGTAAACGTGACTTGTCAACTCAGCAGTAGCAGCATCTGAGCAGCATTGTTAGAGTCATACAGTGTCCGAGATCACAGGGGTGCATTGTTACTAAACATTATAAACAGGAGAGAGGTTTTTGTTCCACCTGAGGGTGTTGTTGAGGAGTCTGCACCGGCTCTGGTTGAAGCAGAGCCCGCTCACGCTGAGGGCCAGAGTCACAGAACCCGTGGCCCCACCTAGATAACTATTTTGTTCTCAAGTCTAGGGATACGAAGAACGCCAATATTTTTTACTTTATGTGCGTCATGTGTCATCCAATGGAGAACATCATCAAGGAAGAGGCATTGAGCCTCTACAACTTGAAGTCGTATGTGAAGAGAAAATACCAAGTTTATACCATCAAGTTAGAGGAAAGAATCAAGGCCTGATCTTCCTGTGGGAAACATGGGAAATCTTCTTGTTGCAGCACCACTTGCAGGAACAGCAGCCAGTCGTCACAGCCACCTGCAAAGAGAGGATGCCAGACCAGCATTGATGAAGCATTTGTTCCTGCTAGCACTAGCAGCACTTGATCATCATATGACCTTTACATTCTGTGTCTAATTAGAAAACTCTCCAGGTCTGATATAAAAGTCTAAAAGTGAAAGTAAAAGACCCTACAACTAAAGTGAATCTGAATTCATGTGAAAAAGTTAGAGGTTAGTGTTTAGCATTAGCCTCCACTAATTTTTTTCGAGCGTTTAGCGGTTTAGCAATAGCTGAACTATTTTTTAGTGTATTAGCGGCTAGCCAAGCTAACTTTTCAGTCAGCTGTGCCCGTCTGTAACTTACCAACTATTTAGGAGGGTTGCAAAACCATATATTCTTTTATGTTTTTTATTAATTTGTTTGCAATCCCATCACAATCAAACTTTTTTTTAACACTATTTAATGTACATCAATTGTACCAATAAAAAATAAAATAGGATGACAAAAATAATCATGGTTACATTTTCCTATAGTTTTAAATATGCACTAATAAACCACTAATTACTTTGTCGGGGTTACTCCTACTTATTATCTGGAATTCATCGGTAAGGAGAGAGAGATGTAATCATTTCTGGCTATGCTAGATATTGTAAACAAAAAAAAAAAAAGACAAAATTTCTCCCTCATACCTGTGAGAATAATGAACCTGAGTTAATGGACAGCTGTGATTCAGGCATCAGCGTGTGTGTACTTACCTATTTGTGGTTGCAGGGATCGAGTCATAGCTCCTGGTCCTGCCTCTTTACAGATTGCTACTAGATCCTCTCTCTCCCTGCTTCATAAGCTTTATCAAACCTCATCTTAAAGCCATGCATGGTTACTGTATCCACTACGTCACTTTCTAGGCTATTCCACTGCCTGACAACTCTACGACTGAAGAAATACTTCCTAATATCCCTTTCATTCATCTGAGTCTTCAACTTCCAATTGTGAAACCAACCAGGCTGACTCAGACAAGTGTAACCATAATAGACCACATGTGGACCAATACACTAGCCCCCCTTAAATCAGGGATAATGACAGACAGCACTACTGACCACTACCCAACCTATCTCTCAAAAAAACATTAGTAAGCCTCCAATCAAATACAACAAAGTTTCATTTAGACTCCACGACGAGGCCTCAATAAGGAATTTCACCTAGAGACTGTTGACTGGACTAGAGAATTCTCCAATGCCAATGATATTGACGATTGGACAGACATTTTTCTTAACAAAATACTTAGACTATACAACTATACATTGTCCTATAAAAAAGAAACAGATCACGAATAAACGGCTTCGTTGCCCATGGCTAACCAGCAGCATTCTGAAATCCATTGATAAGAAACACCAATATGAAAAGCAATATAGACAGGGCTTAATACACAAAGATATTCTTAAACAATATTCAACAGTTCTCACCAAATTAATAAAGAAAGCCAAACAACTAACTGTACTACTCCAACAGATTCACTGACAAAAGAGGAGATATAAAAAAGACCTGGAAAACACTTTCCCAGATTCTGGGGTCCCACAAACTGAAAAAAACAAGAATATTATTCTAACTAAACCTCAAGAAACACCACTTCATGAAACTCAACGACTTCTTCTCAAACATAGCATCTAATCTCGCCAGTAAAATCCCACTTACCAATGCCTGTGCCTGGGACTACCTAGATGGGAATTTCCCAAATTCCTTCTATCTTGTACCAACTGAGCCCACCGAAGTTACCGCGATCATAAAGTCACTTTAAAGTAACTCGGGGAATCTGTCCCACGTCCCACCATTACTGTACAAGCAAGTGGCCCATGTCCTTTCACATGCTATTACATTACTTTTTAACAAGTCACTAGAAACTAGCACTTTCCAGACACTTCTCAAGACAGGTGGTGACCCTACAGACGTAAACAACTAAAGGCCAATATCAAACTTACCAATGCTATTCAAAATCGTCAAGAAACTTGTGCACAGGAGACTATATTCATTTATAACATCACAAAACATACTCAACTCCTGCCAGTTTGGATTCAGGGAAAACAGAAGCACTAATATGCAATTACAAAAATGCTAGGCCTGCTTTACACAGCATTGAAAAATAAGGAATATCCGCTAAGAATTTTTATTGACCTAAGAAAAGCTTTTGACACAGTAGACCATGGCATCCTTCTCCACAAACTTGACCACTATGGTATAAGAGGCCATGTGCTTGCATATTTTAAATCCTACCTTTTTAATAGGTATCAGTATGTCACCATTAAGGACACAGCCTTATCAATATGACCACTTGATACTGGAGTTCCACAGGGAAGTGTACTTGGACCCCTGCTCTTCCTCATTTACATCAATGATCTTCCAAACATATCCCAACACCTGAAACCCATTCTCTTTGCTGAAGACACGACTTATGTCATCTCCCACCCTAATCTTGCCGCCCTCAACACAATTGTTAATGAGGAGCTGCTCAAAATATCGACTTTGATGACATGATGAGATTCATTTATCAAGTTATGCTCTTCAAGGTGACTTCTGATAATATCAGCAATAATTGATTCTAATAACTTGCCCCCTATAGATGTCAGGCTTATTGGACGGTAATTTGAAGGAGTGGACTTATCCCCTGATTTGAATATAGGAACCACATTAGCCATCTTCCACAACTCTGGAACAACACTGGTAAGGATAGATGCATTGAATACACTCGTTAATGGCTGACTAAGCTCCATCTTGCATTCATTAAGTACCCTGGAAAACAATTCACTACACCCTTGGTGACCTTCTGCCGAGAATCCAGTTATTCCAGGGTGAAGGAGCGGTCTGTCTCCATGACTTTCTTCAAGGTGATATGCATTTCTCTGTTGATAGGAGTCAGTATTGGTTCTCCCCTCAGGTTGAGCCATATCTTGAACCTCAGTTTGTGCTGTGTTTCCAGGTGTGTAACCACGCCAAAGTGGGTTTTGTGTTCCCCATAAGCATTTACCTTGAATCTGGAAGGTGATTTGAGCTGGTTTACCTGCTCCTTAGAGGGACGGTGTGTCTTACTGTTCACATTGATCCATCCTTCCGTATTCTCTGGCTGAATGGTTAGGCTTGTCAGAACTGGAGACTTTTCCTCTGAATGACACGGAGTGGTCTCGCAACTTCTTCACTAGGATTGCACCCCACATTTCTAAATCCGAGTCATCCGTCATGTCCCTGGAACATCGTGACCTCTTCCTTTCGGCAGAAGCCATGTGTCTGTCCCCGTGGTGCTGGACTGTGCAAGTACGGCATATTAGCTGAGAACCAGCTTATAAACCATAGGCGGGAGAGGTGCAGCAGACGTAGGTGGTGTCACATTTGCCCAATGTGGAAGTAGGTCGTGCCCAAGTGTTAGGCACTCGAAGAATTCCCAAGTATTAAGATCCCAAGAAGTTGCAGTGTCTGACAGGTTTGTAGACAAATGGTTCACAGAACCGACACGTTGATAAATTAGACACATGTGCAACTCTTGGGTATCTTTATTGAGGAAACTTTTCGCCACACAGTGGCTTCATCAGTCCACACACAGGAGAAGCTAGAACAACAGGAGGAGAATGAGGTAATCAGTCCCTCAGCCTTGAGTCGATGTGGTCAGTTCATCAATCTTGAATAGAATATGGCATATGAGCGGAGAAGCATCTTATAAACTGTAGGCAGGAGAGGTGCAGCAGACGTAGGTGGTGTCACATTTGCCCAATGTGGAAGTAGGTCGTGCCCAAGGGTTAGGCAAGCAAAAAATTCCCAAGTATTAAGATCCCAAGAAGTTAAGAACATAAGAATGTAAGAATGTAGGAACATTGCAGAAGGCCTACTGGCCCATGCGAGGCAGGTTCTTATCAAAACGACCTCTACATAAAGCTACCCAAGAAATAACTCCCGTACCCAATGACACCAATCAAACCCAGCCCCTCCCACTCATATATTTGTCCAGTCTCTTCTTAAAGCTACCCAAGGTCCTAGCCTCTATCACCCCACTGGGAAGACTGTTCCACGCATCTACAATTCTGTTAGAAAACCAGTACTTATCTATATCCTTTCTAAATCAAAATTTATCATTATTACTGGTTCTTACGTGGTTCGACACCCTCGTCTTTATTAATATCTCCCTTGTTTATGCCCACATCCACTCTATCATTCAATGATTCTCCCCTCAATTGCCCTTTCAGAGTGTGAGATTAAGGCTTAGTTCTTTACAACGAGGATCTTTTACACAGTAAATCATTTTAATAGTATTCCTTCCTGTATGTTCTCTAATGACTATATCCAATCCTGAGAAGAGACCCAAAACTGAGTCAGCATAATCTAAATGGGCCTCACTTATATGTATATAGCTGA
The DNA here is from genome assembly GCF_026875155.1 of Cherax quadricarinatus. Taxonomy (NCBI): domain Eukaryota; kingdom Metazoa; phylum Arthropoda; class Malacostraca; order Decapoda; family Parastacidae; genus Cherax; species Cherax quadricarinatus. The sequence continues at coordinate 7,281,897 of NC_069474.1, read as the reverse complement.
AATAACTTTGGACTTCTGTAATTAAACTTCTTGAGATAATCAGTAACTGTTGCCTTGTTGCACACACTAAGCCTTTCTTGGCTTTAGATTCTGCTCATAAAATCCCAGTCTTTTCACATTCTGTTTGATCAAGCCTACTTCACTATTATGACTTCGAGAGTTACTTTTCATTACCAAGGCTAGTACCTTACTTATCGACATGGACTTGCATCCTCTCATTTAACGGCATTTTTTGTCCAAACCCTTTAGTTCTGCATATCCTCCTCAGAGTGAATTATGCGGCCTATATTTGTACAGCAAAACTATTCCTGACACTCGTAATCTTTACAGGTCATTACTTAATTAAAAGAGGGCCTAAACTGATCCTTGTGGAACGCCACTAGTGGACTAATCCCCATTCAGATTCACCCATTTAATGGTAACTCTCTGCTTTCCTTGGTAAGCCACCTCTATCCATAAAATTAACTTTTCCATGATCAACTCTTTTTCAAGAGTTCCTGTGAGGACTCATAGAGTTAGCTACAAAATCCCAAATAAAAAATACATTTCTTTTTCACTGTCACTGCCTCAAAGGTTCTATTAAAACGTCGACAATTTGATTAGCGCCAACAACCTCTCGTGAATTCGCTGAGATTCATATCAAGTTATGCTCTTAGGTGACTTCTAATAAATGTAGCATTTTGATTCTAGAACATTGTCCACTATAGAGCAGGCATTGGACCAGTAATTTAAAGGTAACGGACTTATCCTCTTATTTTAATATAGGAACCACATTATCATGTAAAAAGAGGCAAATGAGATGAGTGGGTGAGATGTTATCAACAATTTGTTGAAATAGAAAAAGTTTGAGTGAGATTAAAACAGTAAGAAATAGAACAAATGGAATTTGCAGTATAAAAATAGAGAGGAAGTTTTAAAAGAGGTTAGAGGTATGGGAAGATGGAAGATATTTGAGAATTGTTAAATGGGATGAAGAAAGGGCTGTTGATTTCGTGGTATGGCAGGGTAATAACATCTTGATAGGAGTGAGGAAGAGCGTTGTGAGTGTGGGGAATGTCGTAGGCAGTAGGTAAATAGGGGTAAAGGCAGCGGGATTGATTGGATCAAGATAGAATGTTAAAAGCAGTGGGATTATAGTTTTGGAGTGGTTGGTGCAATTATTTAATAAATGTAGGAAGAGGGTTAGGTACCTAGGATGAGTTCATTTTAGTTCCTTTATAAAGGCAAAGGGGATAAAAGAGAGTCAAAATTATAGGGGATAAGTCTGTTGAGTGTACTGTAAAGTGTTGTAGATTTAATTGAAAATATTAAGATTAAGACGGAGAATGTTGCAGATAACAAGGAGGCTTTAGAATGGTAGGGGGTTGTGACCAGGTGTTTTACGTGAAAATATACGACTTATTTATACTAAAAGGTCTTTTGTGGCATTTTATTTGGAAAAGCGTATACAGGTGGATAGGGGGCAATGTGAAGATGTTGCAAGGTGTTATGGTGTAGAGGTAGGTATTAAAGCAGTGAATTTTTTAAAAATAAGTCAATTAGAGTATTGGAAATGAGGAAATTTTTTCCCAGTAAAAGTAGGCCTAGAAAGGATGTGTGATGTCACCGTGTTGTTAAATATATTTATGATGCGGTTTAATGGGAGTAAATGTCTGGGTCCATTGGCAAGAGCGTGGAGTTAAAAGAAAGAATCACAACAAAAGTGGGTTTACACAGCTGCTCTTTGTGATGACACTTTGCTCTTGGGAATTCAGAAGAGAAGTGCAGAGATTTGGTGAATTTTTTGGTATGGTAGTGCAAAAAGAAAATAAAGGTGAATACAGAAAGTAGGTTATGAGGATAACAAAGCAGATTAGGTGATGAAAGATTGAATATCAGATTTGGAGGGATGAGGTAGATAGAGGTGACGTATTTCAGATATTAGGAGTGGATCGTTTTCAGGTAGGTCTATGAAAGATGAGGTGAATCAATGAATTGAGAGGAAAATGATTGAGTGGTGCACTTAGGAGTCTGTGTGAGACAAAGAACTTTGTCCTTGGGGCCAAAAGGGAATGTATAGAGTATAGTTATACAAAGCTTTTTATTTGAATTGAAGTTGCAGTGAGGAGAAGCTGGAGGAGTGTTCTATGTCTGAGGCAATGTTTGTGAATATAATGCAGAGAATTCTGTATTTGGAGTTAGGCAGGATGTGCTGGATTACCAAAACGTTTCAGATGGCAGAGAGGTTGTTGAGGTGGTTCCGACATGTAAAGAGAATGATCAAAATAATGACTTCAAGAGTGATCAGTCTGTAGTTGGAAATCGGGTGTAGGTCGCAAGAAGGTTGGAGGATATATAAAGGAGTTTTTGTTGTGCTAGGGCTTGGACTTTCCAGCAATCATGCGTGACGTGTTTGTAAGTATGAAAAGGAGACAAATGTATTTTAAATTAGTCATTTTGATGTACAAAGTAACATTTAGAAGGATTCAGGAAACCGGCAGGCTCGACATTGAGTCTGTAATGGAATACAGTGCCTACTTAAGGAGGTTTTTAATGTTAGTTTAAAAACTGTAGTGTAAGCACCCTTTGCAAGAACAGGATGGAGTGAATGATGGGAAAATTTCTTTTCGGGAACCACTGCTTGGTGGGAATCGCCGGTGTGATAATAAAATAAATATTAGTCATTTTCCAAATCTCTGGCACACCTGGAAGAATGGAAGCATTCAACCACTCGTTAAGGCTCATAAGCTCCATCTTGCATTCTTAGATACCCTGGAAACACAACTCATCACTCCTGGGGATTATTTGTTAGTTTGTTCTGTTTATAAACCTTCCCTTGACCGTCTAAAGGTTTGTAATGAATGGTTCACAGAACCGAAGTTATGTTAAAATTTGAAATTCAATATCTTGGTACTTTTTGATAAACGTTTTGACACAGTTGGTTTCAATAACACGGATGAACTGAAGAACTGGAGAGAAGGAATCAGTCCCTAGCCTTGAGTCGATTGTTAGTCCATCAGTCTTTAATAGTATAAGCATATGAGCCGGAGAAGCTCGAAAAACCGTATGGACTGATGAAGCACTGTGTGGCGAAACGTTTCCTCAAAAAAGATACCCAAAAATTTCTTTAATTCCGCCCCAACATGAGATTTTTACATATTTCTTAATTAACCCTTCCCAAAACTTATTGCTAAAATACTGCTTCATAATGAATATGCTCTACACTTGCTGTTTTTTGTTTTTTTTTTTTAAGTTTTTTTTTCCAAAATTCTCATTAAATTCTAGTTTGGTGATTGAGTAAGTTTTCTTTCATCTCCTAACATTTTATCAAATCTTGCATTCTTGAGACTCATCTGATTAAAAAATATCAAACTGATCTTTTTTTTTCTTACAGAATAGAACTCTTTTTTCATTTTTTCAGACTTGATTTTTGTTTTTTTCAGACAGACCTTTTTCTTTTTTTTTTAAAATCTTTAATGATTTTTTTTGAGTGAAGTATACCCACATTGCTCTATCTTTAATTACTGTAATAATTCAGTAAAGGTGATATCTATTTTTTTATTTTTTTGTCATTTAAAAAGCCACCATTTTTAAATAATCTCAAATAAAAAACTTCAATTTAATTTTCGAACTAAAACCATGATCATTTTAAATTTTTTACCTTAAAGGGCAATTAACTCTAGTGGTGTATCACATTTCAGCCAAGATCCAATTTCTTTTTGTTTTTCTTTGGTGTAAATTTCTTTGTCACCCCGTGATAAAGATAGGTTCAATTTTAAAAAAATGAAAATTTATTAGCCTCTCAAAAGATAGTATGAACAATGTTAAAACACAAAATTTTAAGTGGGAACCAACAGCCTGACTGAAAGCAAATTTTGTGAAATTAGTCTTTTAAAAAAATTCGGGAGTGACAAAGAATAAAAAAAATTTCATTTTTTTATTGAATTTTAACCCCTAAGCGATTTTTTCTACGAACAAAATATGATTTCATATCAAATATATTCCAAATGAGATCAATTATAATATTATCCTTATCTTCAATTACCCAATCATTATCATTGTCATTGTTATCATCTAGGATTGTTACAAAATTGATATCTTTAATATCCAAATACATTTCATTGATAGCTTTCTTCAGTATCAATTTTTCAGCATACTTACTCATTTTCTGTGACCAATATTTAGTAATTAATTTAGCAATACAAATCAAAATAGCATTTTCTTTTACATTTTTGAACCATTCATCAGAATAAGAATCTTTTAGTCTAGTTCTTTTTCTCTAGCTGATTCTAATATAGGAAACATAAACTCTTCATCATATGGTAAAACCTTGCAAATCATTTCTGTTATATTATTAGTTTCCATTTTTATCCATTTGTAGGAACTCTTCAATAGTTTCTGGATAAGAAATATATATAGTTAATAACTCTTTCCCAGTAAATAAAATTGAAATCATTAATAATAGTTAATAATTATTTTCCAGTAACTATTAAGTGGTATATTTCAGTATATATATTATATATATATATATATATATATATATATATATAATATATTTATATATATATATATATATATATATATATATATATATAGTAAATATATATATATATATATAATTAATATATATATATATATTATATATATATATATATATATATATATATATAATATTATATATATATTATAAATATTTATATATATATACATCATATATATATATATATATATATATATATATATATATATATATAATATATATATAATATATATATATATATATATATATATATGCAATAAGATCACAGTAAACAGGTGATTTCAGAATATGCAAAACAACCACTCTGAAAGAATAGAGAAATTCCAAGCGCTTTCGTGACTACTCACATTATCAAGGAACTATGAAAGTAAAGCATCCAAGGAAGCTATTTAAGGGGTCTGGCCAGCACCTCACTATCAGATCCCACAACGGTTAAACACCTGACGCGCGCTGACCCAACTTGGATAGGTCCTTTACACAACTCACCCCACAAACTATTCTACCCAAGAAAATTTAAAAATTATTTGTCCAATGTATTATTAAATTCTTCCCAAATTCTATTAATTATAAATGGATCTAATTTATATAAACCAAAGGAAATATTCATATTATTGTCAAAACTGCTTTTTATGAAACAAGATTCAATTATATTCCTGTCGACCATGGACTTGCTTGATACTACTTTCTCAACTTTTTGAAAATCAGTTGGATGGTTAAAATCTCTTACATGAATAAATAGAGCATTGGAATCTTGTCCAGTTCTAATGCTATATTTATGTTGTTTTAATCTTAGTTCGAGATTTTTACCAGTTTGACCGTAATAAACTTTATTGCAAATTTTACAAGGAATCTTATAGACACATCCATCAGCATTTTGGGGGGAATTCTTTATCAAAAGTTTTTTTACTCTCTCAAGATTTTTGAATACAATTTTAATATTAAAAGTCTTAAGAAGAGAATGCATATCAAGCAAGTTTTCATGGTAAGGGAGAACCAACATATTTTTAGCTGAATAAGGCTGGTTGTCCCTTTATGGATTGTAAAAAGTATTTCTAGCAACTTTAAAAGATTTATCAATTACATTTCTTGGGTATTTTAAATCATTACCTATTTCATAAATTTTGGATATTTCCTCATCTATGAACTCAGGACTACAAATTCGTAAAGCTCTCAAAAACATTGATGAGAAAACAGACAGTTTGACTCTATCTTGATGCGAGGAATAATAGTGGACATAGGAACAGTTATTTGTAGGTTTTCTGTAAATTTTAAATTTGAATTCATTATTACCCTTAATAATTAAAACATCTAGAAAAGGCAATGAGTTATTTTCTTCAAACTCAACAGTAAAGTTTATAGAATGGGCTATGCTATTTAATTTTCCTAGGAAATGTCTTATGCCCAAAAATGTAGATATACACCATTTCCTAGGAAAATTAAATAGCTTAGCCCATTCTATAAACTTTACTGTTGAGTTTGAAGAAAATAACTCATTGCCTTTTCTAGATGTTTTAATTATTAAGGGTAATAATGAATTCAAATTTAAAATTTACAGAAAACCTACAAATAACTGTTCCTATGTCCACTATTATTCCTCGCATCAAGATAGAGTCAAACTGTCTGTTTTCTCATCAATGTTTTTGAGAGCTTTACGAATTTGTAGTCCTGAGTTCATAGATGAGGAAATATCCAAAATTTATAAATACACTGGACAAATAATTCTTAAATTTTCTTTGGTAGAATAGTTTGTGGGGTGAGTTGTGCAAAGGACCAATCCAAGTTGGGTCGACGCGCATCAGGTGTTTAACCGTTGTGGGATCTGATAGTGAGGTGCTGGCGAGACCCCTTATATAGTTTCCTTGGATACTTTGCTTTCATAGTTCCTTGATAATGTGAGTAGTCATGAAAGCACTTGGAATTTCTCTATTCTTTCAGAGTGGTTGTTTTGCATATATATATATATATATATATATATATATATATATATATATATATATATATATATATATATATATATATATATATATATATATATATATATATTATATATATATGTATATATATATATATATATATATATATATATTATATATATATATATATATATATATATATATATATATATATATATATATATATATATATATAGTAGATACCAAGCTGTCCAACTTTAAAAACACTTTCTTTCTCTAAGAAATTCAGGAGTATATTGATTTCTCAAAATTAGGAGGTATTTAAATAGTCTCACTTTCTCTTTATCTTATATTAAAAATAAAAAAAACATAACACTATTTTTTTTTGTTTTATAAATTATTATTGTTTTTTAATAAACAAACATAGAATAGTAATAATTTACAAGATAAGCTATAACAATTTTTATAAAACATTGATTTTTTTCATTTTCTGTTGATTTATTGATAGAGTTAGATAAAGATGAAAGTTGTATATCTTTATTAGTTTTAGTAGCAGCAGCAGTAGTAGCATCAGTAGTAGAAGTATTATTATTATTTCTGTAACAGTTTCGGAATACTTCTGCTTCTTTAATACCTAATAAGAACCATTGTCCAGTACAATCAAGACCTTTATGTTCAACAGTTGAGGATATTAGTGTGTGTGGAAAGATTTCATCATAATTTAAAGTTACACTTAGAGTATGGTGATGATTAGTTCTTTTGTACTTCACTTCTAATATAGAAGTGGGATAATTACTGGAATTTAAAGTGTGCATTCCTTTCAAGTAATCAGGGAAATATTTTGAGAAAACCACTTTAAGTTTGATTTCGGTTATTTGTGTATTGGCTAGAATTATTGTATCTGAAGTCTGGAGACTTAGATACGTCCAATTTTTGTTGTCATAACATGTCTTAATTCCTAAACATTGATTGTACTTTTTAACATCTAAAAAACAAATTTTTGGTCCTCCTATTGCAATATTAATTATTTTAATACTCCATTCAATTAAAGACTGTTGTTTTTGTTGTTTTTTATCTAAACTTTGATTAGTCATGTTAAAATGGTAATTAATAGTATAATTTTTATTATGGTTAAGGTCGATACTTAAGGAACTACCATTGTTGGCAACATTTACAAATATAGAATATGTATTATCACACAATCCTCTACCAGGATTGAATACAGGATAAAAAATTGGATTTTGCCAGTTATTAGTATCATTACAGTTTGAAATTTTATAACGAACTGTTGTATTAGTTTTATTACCATTTATTTCAATACACATTGTTGAAGTGTTTACTTTAGTCACCACCTCCCAGTAGCTTTCCCAAGATTTTTGATTATGATCCTCAACTTGTATAATTGTGGTAAGTGGAAATAAAATGTTATTCTTTTTCAAAAGATCTCTTGGATACAGAAAGGTACTCTTGTTTTCATTATCCGATATAGACGATACAGGCAATAATATCTTCAACATCGTCACAACTGTAAAACTCAAAGTATAGTGATACTTTCTTCCGTTTTATATGTATATACATATATATTTCTTGTTTGTGTAAAATAATTTAAATTATGATATAAAAGTTTATGTATATATATAGTAAGTTGAAATTTATTATTTCTCTTATTACAGAAGCGAAAATTAATCAATCAGACGGTACTTAAGAACTTCATTTCATCTGTCAAGTGCTTAGAAACAAATATAATGACATCATCTTCTCAAAACTCTTTGGATACAGTATTGTATAACTACACAAATTCATTATTAATGGATATAATAATGTCAGACTACACAAATTCATTATTAATGGATATAATAATGTCAGACTACACAAATTCATTAATACAAGCAGATTTATTAGGAGGGTCATCTACCAATCAAGAGAGAGAGTCACAGTATTTAGAAAAAATAATTCACTTCAAACTACACCACCCTTCCAAAATAAGATGATAGTAAATTATGATTCAAAACAGCCCCAACTTTTAAAACTTTCAAACCTATCAAAACCTCATACTAGACCAAAGAGTAAAAGGGTGCAATGTAAAATATGCAAGAAAACACTATGCAGTAATTCGTATTTACGACAACATTTATGAATTCACACTGGTGAAAAACTCATTTGTAATGATTGTGATAAGTGTTTTACTCATCAATCTGCTTTGAGGGAACATAAAAAGATAGTACATTTGAGTTTAAAACCATGTACACGTGTAGAAAAACTTTGTAAATGGTGTCAGAAACCATTTACTTCAGATTATTTGAGAAAGCATGAACGTATATACACAGATGCAGGTGGAAAACTTTATGTATGTAATTATTGTAATATTCCTTATAAAAATATTATCACATTATCAAAACATAAAAGGGAGTGCCACTAAACAAAATTTGCAATACCATAAAAAAATTATACAATGAAAAAATTATTTATTGTAATGTAATCTTATAAAAATATTATCACATTATCAAAAAATAATAAAAGATTTGTAATGCCAAAAAAAATTATACAATGAAAAATATTCAATCATGTATAATGGAAAAAATTTAATATTTATAATTATTGATATTATATAATAAAGCATGTCTCTTATTTTCTTATTTTGATTTTCTTTTCCTTGTTCTAGTTTGTCTTTCATAAAACATTCTAGACTTATCAGAAATTGAATTTTTTTTTATCACACATTTTATCTAATTTAATTTTCTTTTTTTCACTATCTTTTTTACTTCATTTTTTACTTCATCATACAATTTATATAATTTAATTTTCGTTTTTTTTTTTTTGAAGTCTTGTCCTGTCATTATAATCTTTAATAAAATAGTATTTAATCCACTGTTTAGAACAAATTAAAAATAGTTTCATTGATAAGATAAAATTACTGATAACTTTTTCGTCTGTGTTTACTGTATTGAGAGACTTTTTAGTATCATCCAATTGGTTCTCCATATTTATAATAGAATTAAAAAAATATCAATGATTTACATATAAATGGTTAGTAAAAAAATCATAAAAAAAAATTCAAATTACAGTAAATTTTATTAAAATGATTGAGTACAAAAATATTTCAAAGATATCTCAAAGGCTTTTTTCATATTAATAATGTAATATTTTCTCTTAATTATAAAACAATGATGTTTTTACTTTTGATAACAAAAACAATATTTTGGTGATTCTATCGATTGTGTAGTAAATGATATGATTATAAAGCCATAAAAAATTATTCAATGAAAAACTTTTCATTTACTCATCTCTTTAATTTTAGTGGAAATAAGACACAAACCTTAAAAAAAAGTATTTATTCAATCATATATAATGGAAAAATGTTAACATTTATCCATATTACATAACGAAGCATATATCTTTTATTTTCTTATTTCTATCTTCTTTTCCTTTTTCTTGTTTATTTTCTGTAAAACATTCTAGATTATCAGAAACTGAATTGTTTTTTTAGTTCATGACACATTTTATCTAATTTAATTTTCTTTATTTCTCTAAATTTTTTTTTATTTCATCATCATATATTTTTTTTAATTTAATTCTAGTTTCTTCTCCAAGTCTAGACCTGTCATTATCATCTTTACTAAAATAGTATTTAACCCTTTCAGGGTCCAAGGCCAAAATCTGAAGTCACGCACCAGTGTCCAAGAAATTTTGAAAAAAAAAAAAAAAAAAAATTCTTACAGAATTAACCCTTTCAGGGTCCGTCCCATAGATCTATGGCTTTACGGTGAGTGTCCAAACCGTAGATCTACGCCAAAATTCTAGTGCCATCAAATTTAGCACAAAAGCGCATATAGGCCTACATGTGAGAGAATGGGTCTGTGCATAGCATTGTGGGAACGCCGGCTCAGTCACCCTTGTTCACCATGCCTCGTCACAAGTCAGCTCTCACTCCCCAGAAAATTGGGACTCTCCTCTTCCTGTCTGATACTTCTGACACTGATGGAAGTGGAAATGAAGACGAATTCTACGGCTTTGATAAGTTAGTGACCAAAAATAATGACCAGGATATCGATAACAGTGCAGAAAACCCCGACGATCCTCAATCTTCTACCTCTGGTGTGGGCACTCGTGACTCATGGTCGGGTGTTCCTAAACGTAAGAGAAAACTAATATTTTCGCGTGGCCAGGCCTCTGACTGTAGTAATGACGATGATTCTGACGTGGATTGTGATTTTATTGCGCTCGACGATCATTCGAGTAGTGATAGTGAGGAATCATATTCACCAGTGAAGCGTCGGTATGTTTGCCGCCGCATGCGCTCGGGTAGTGTACCCTATGCTGTGCCCAGGGGACGGAGTACATCCCGGAGTACATCCCGGAGTACATCCCGTGGCCCTACACCCATTTTAGGTAGTGATAGTGAGGATGATGTGGCTACACTTGGCATGGAGGAGCCACAGGCATCAGTGGATGGTGTTAGTGGTGCTGGTGGTGGTAGTGGCACCGCCATGCGTGACTCACCGTGCCACGCGGGGACCCATGCTGCTGACTCGTCAGTTCAAGGACAAAGTGGACCATCACCCACCAGCCTGCCACAACCACAACCACCTGTACAACCAGCCTATGATGTCCAGTATCCACCAGAAAACCGTATGTGGGATTGGCAGCAAAATCCCAATTTTGTTCCCAAGCCTCACCACTTTGATGACTCTCAAAGTGGAATTCTACCTTCCTGTCCCCTTGGAACCATGGCCAATGAGCTGGAATTCTTTGAATTATTCTTTGACCAGCCATTGATGGAAATTATTGCCAGGGAAAGTAATAAGTATTTTCAGTACACCATGGCAAATTCGATCTTATCACCACAGTCAAGACTACACAGGTGGAAAGAGAATGTTGCAGAAATGTATTTGCTTTTTGCAACAATAATGCTTATGCCTCACGTCTATAACCATAATATAAAAGCATACTGGTCCACAGATTGGCTAATTTCTACCCCGGTCTTCAGTGAAATAATACCAGTGAACAGGTTTATCTTACTGTTACGTATGTTGCACTTCTCTGACAAAACCAGGCCTGACAGAAGTGACAGGTTATACAAGATTAGAAATGTTTTCATGTATCTCAAACAAAAGTTCAGGATATACTTTTATCCATTCAAGAATCTTGTAATTGACGAGTCTTTGATTTTATTCAAAGGTAGACTGTCATTCAAGCAGTATATACCGAGCAAGAGGAACCGCTTTGGTATAAAACTGTTTGTACTCTGTGATTGTGACAGTGGCCTGGTGTTGGATATTGTTGTATACACGGGTAGTAAAACATTGAAAGATACCAAGATGTTATTGGGTATCTCAGGTGACGTAGTGAGAAACATGATGGCACCTTATCTTGGTAAGGGGCATACATTATATACCGATAACTGGTACACAAGAGTATTACTCAGTGATTTCATGCGAGTGAACAAGACAGATGTGTGTGGCACAGTGCGTTCTAATCGTAAACATATACCCAGGCTCAAAGCAGGTGTTCGTGGTGATGACGTGCAGGTGTTTACTGCCAATGACATCATGGCATTACGGTGGCATGACAAACGAGATGTCACATTGTTGACAACCATTCACCGTAATGAAATGCAAGACAGTGGCAAAGTTGATCGTGTGACTAATGAACGTATTCGAAAACCAGTGTCAGTGATTGATTATACACAAAACATGCGCTTGGTTGACAAGTGTGACATGCAGATTGGTTTTTTTGACTATGTTCGTAAGAGTTACAAGTGGTACATGAAACTTTTCTTCCATCTCATGGACATTTCAATGCTCAATGCATATAATATGTACCAAATAAAGGCTGGTAACAGACCACCGTATGGTGAATTTTGTTTGTCTGTTGTCAGACAACTCATAATGAAGTACCAGGTAACAACACCTGCAATACAACATGGTCCTCAAATTCCTCAGGATATACCCAAGCGTTTGAGGAGAGAAGGTGATCATTTCATAATACAGCTTCCTTCAACTCAAAAAAAATTTGCTCAGAAGAGATGCATTGTCTATGCACAAACAAAACGACGGCAACAAAGACGCAAAGACACTCGGTTTATGTGTGAGGAATGTAAGGTGCCTCTGTGCATGGTGTCTTGTTTCAAGGAGTTCCACAAGCTCCAGCAGTTCTAAAACCATGTCCAGTGATTGTAAATATGTAAATATATGATAGAACATTAGTATTATACAATATTTGGCATGTTTATTGTAATAAAAAACAGTGGTAAACAATAATATGATAATAACTTTAGTGCGGTTATTGTGTTCAATACAGTGAGTTTATATATATATCAATTATATACAGTATTGGTCTCTCAGGCCCCAAATGTTAGTAGGAATAGAAAAAAATTGGAAAAGAAAAGAAAAAACAACTAAAACAACAAAATAATATAATACGCGTATGTGGAATTCGTCGATGTAGCAACCACCACATCATTTTCCATAAACTTCTTGGCACTGTATCTCGGTAAGTACTGATCAGATTCTTATTTTTTTTGTTTTATTACCTTCACAAAAATATTCTCTTTAATCCAGTATTTAGAACAAATTAAAAATAATTTTATTAATAAGATAGAATTACTGATAACTTTTTTTTCTGTATTTACTGTATTGAGAGACTTTTTAGTATTTTTCAATTGGTTCTCCATATTTATAATAGAGCTAGAAAATATCAATGATTTATATATAAATGGGTAGTAAAAAATCATAAAAAAAATATTTAAATGACAGTAAATTTTATTAAAATGATTGAGCTATATATATATTATATATTATATATTATATATATATATAAAATATATATATATATATATATATATATATATCATATATTATATATATATATATTTTATATATATATATATATATATATATATATATATATATATATATATATATATATAATTATATATATATATATATATATATGTATAAATATATATATATATATATATATATATAAATATATATATATATATATATTTTATATATTTATATTATATTATATATATATAATATTTTATATATCATAATTAATCTTCAAAAGATTTAATTATGTATGCAGTCTTTAATAATGTCCGTAAAAAATATTTCAAAAATATTCACACAAAGGTTTTCATATTAATAATATAATATTTTCTCTTCATTATAAAATAACAATAATATTTTTACTAATATTTTGTATATTGATAACACAGAAACAATATTTTGGTGATCCAATCGATTGTGTAGTAAATGATATCGATTCTAAAGTCATGAACCTATATTGTTGGATTCTTTCTACCTATACTACTTCAAAGGATAGAAAAATCAGATTTTTTCATAAATATTACCAATGGGTTGCCTTATTTCTCTATTTTCATGTTAGTTATTTTTTTATTATAGATAATTAATTGAATAATAAAAATATTAATTGTTTTTTTTTTTAAGTAAATCATAATTTAATTATTTTTTTCTAATTTAAACAGATTATGAAGTTTTACTTTCCTCATTACTTATGAAAAATATTAGGATGAGGAAAGATTAAGATGTTAGTCTCTCATCTCAATAATTCTATTGTGGATGATACAATTAAACAGAATAGAATTAAATAGTTAATAAACTATTTTACACTCAACTTACATTCTCAAAATATGTATGCTTACAAATTTTTTGTCTGTGAAATTCTTAATTTCATAAATGTTGTAGGACAAATATACTTGACTAATAGGTACGTTAATATTATTTATTTAAATTAATAATATATGACATATTACAAACTATATTTAAACAATAATAATACAATATAATATAATAATATTGATTTTTTTTTTTTCAGATTTTTAGGATACAAATTTTTAACTTATTGTGCTCAAGTAATAGCCTTCAAGTAAACACATGAATGAAATATTCCCAAAAGTAGCAACGTGTACTTTATACAAACATGGCTCATCTGGATCTACAGAAAAATTGTGTCTTTGTGTTCTTTCGCTGAATATAGTTAATGAAAAAATATTTATTTTTTTTATTTTTGGTAAGTTAATAAAAATTAGTTATTTAATTTTTAATTTTGTCTTTTTTTTTTTAAATTTAACCCATGCCCCTTTCGGGGCCCTGTCTAAAAGGTTTGTAGTTGAATGGTTCACAGAACCGAAAAGTTGATAAATTAGAACATGTGAAAATTTTGGGGTTTCTTTATTGAGGAAAAAATTTCGCCCACGGGCTTCATCTTTAAAAAACCCAGGAGAAGCTAGAAAAAAAGGGAGGAGAAGGGGGAAATCACCCCTTACCCTTTGAGTCGTGTGGTCAATCCAAAAAGTTTTTAAATAGAATAAGGCTTTATGAGGGGGGGAAGCAGCGTAAAAAAAACCGTATCCCGGGGATATAAAGCCACTGGTGGAAAAAACTTTTTCCTAAATAAAGTTTCCCAAAAATTGTTCTTTAATAGCTCCCCCCAAACATGAGATTTTCTACTTTTTTCCCTTTAAAATTTACCTTTCCCAATACTTCATTGTATATGCTATCATAATAAAATTATGCTCTATCACTTGCTTTTTTTTTGTTTCTGTTTTAGGTTTTCCCTTTTCCCCAATATTCTCTTTAAAAATTCTAGTTCTGGTGATTGGAGTAAGAAGTTTTTCTTTCATCTCCTAACTTTTGATCAAATTCTTGAATTCTTGGGGATTAAATCTGTTTAAACCCTTTTGATTTTCGGGGTTTCGTATTTGTACGTCAGGGGTGGGGATACCGTTTTTTGACGAAATTCATAGCATAAATTCTAGCGGTTTTTCCAAATAAAGCGGGAGAGGGTTGGTGGGCCCTACACGAGAGGGAATGGGTTCAGGGGTTCGGGTGCCCCTGTAAAAAAAAATCTGGGCTCAGCGGGCATTGTGGGAACGCCATCTTGGTTTTCCTTTTTCCCATGCCCCGGGTAAATTTTCCCTCACTCCTCGGGGGGTTTGGGAGGTCTTTTCCCCCAAAAGTGATATTTCAAACGTGATGATGTTTTCAGTGAAAGGGGAATTTCCCCTGGTTTTGAGGCGGGGGTGACCAAGAAAATTCCCCAGGAAAACAAAATTAGTGATAAAAACCCCAGATGCCCCAAACAAAAAACCCACCTCTGGTGCTGGGGCCCGGCTCTTTTCATATTCCCCTTTTCCGGGGCAAAAGGAGGAAAACTATTTCCCCTGTACAAGACTCAGATGTGAGCAGTGCAAGGGGATAGTGAAGGGGTTTTTAAAGGTTTTTGAAAGCATTTTAAAGTTGTGCCCGTGAGGGTAAAATTTTCCCCCAGGAAAACGGCAGTATTTTCGCCGTCGCATGGGGTTTGGGTTTGTGTGCCATAGCTTTTCCCAAAGGGGAAAAGGGGGGACATCTGGAGACACCCCGGGGCCCCTAACCACGTCCTGATAGTGAAGATGCCCCGATTTTTTTTCGATGGGTTAAATGATGTAAATGGGGGGCAGGCGGGGTGGTGAAAAGTGACGGGGGCCATGGTCATGTGACACCAGCAGCGGGCCCGCTAGTGCCCCGCTGCTGACTTGCACAACTAAAACCCCTGCTTGGGCCGACCCCCCCCCCCACTTCCCCCACAACCACAACCTGCAAAAACCAAAACGCCCTTTTCAATTTCCAAAACCCCCCAGGGACCGCATCTGGGATTGGAAATCAAGTACGGTTTTTTCCCCAAATCCCCAGGGGATTTTGATGGAGGACAAAGGGGAATAGGGCCACATTTTACATTTGGGGTTTCAATCCCACGGGAACTGGAATGCTTTCTTTTTTTCTTGGGTTGCCCCCTGATGGACATTTTTTTCAGGGAAGAAATTTCTACAAAGATTTACCCCAGGGGAAAACCCACTTGCTTTCCCAAAGTCCCCCTTACCCAAGGGGGAAAGGACAAAAATGGGGGCAGGATGTATCTGTTCTTTCAAATAAGCTTAGGGCCACATTTTGGGGTTTTTAAGCTGTTGCACTTTACTGGGCGCAGCCCCCCCTGTTTTTAAAACCCCTGTTTCCCCCCCCCCCCGGGGAATTATACCAGTGAATAGATTTTTTGTTACTGTTACGTATGTTACACTTTTCAGAAAAAACCGGGCCCTGACAGAAGCAAACAGGTTATATAGACCCGCGTGGGGTTTATGTCCCTGAAAAAAAAGGTGCTGTATGTATTTTTATCCTTCGGGAAAGCTTGTTATTGACGATTTTTTTGATTTTGTTCAAAGGAAGGACTTCTTTCAAGCAGTATTTACAAGCAAGGGGAAAAGTTTTGGGTAAAAAAGTTTTTTGGGTTCTGTTTTGATTCCCAAAACCCGGGTCTGGTTTTGGTTTTAAAAATTGTGTAAAATGGGGGTTTAAAAAAATAAAAGATCCCAGGAAGTTACTGGGTATCTCTGGTGTTTGTGGTTAAAACCAATGAGGGGCCCCATATTTTGGGGTAAGGGGCATATTTATAAAATGCAACTGGTACAAACCCCTAAACTCAGTGATTTCTTGCGAGTGAACAGGACAGATGTGTGTGGCACGTGCGTGGAAATCGTAAACATTTTCCTAGGTTCAAAGTGGCGGGTGGTGAGGTAAGTGCAGGTGTTTGCTGCCAATGACTAAAGGGCATTTCGGGGCATGAAACTTTGATTTTCACATGCTAAATTTCAGTTCACCGACAGGGAAAGGGGTAGGGGAATGGAAAACCCAAAATAGAGAGACCAATAAACCCTATTGAAAAACCCTGGCTGTGATGGTTTAAAACCCTTTAATATGCGCTTAGGGGAAAATTTGTGACATGAAGGTTGGGGTTTGGGCTGGACTGGTTGGGCAAGAGTTATAAGGGGGTACAAAAAACTGTTTTTCCATTTTTTAAATTTTCCCACCCGAATGCTTATAAATGTAAAATTTTGGGAAAGCCCAAAAACCAAAAACCAAATATGGTAAAATTTTGTTTGTCAGTCATCAGTCAAATAATTTAAAGTACCAAGAAACAACCCCTGAAAATAGACCGCGCCCCCCAAAATTATCAACACATGTCCTCCGTCTGGGGCCGGGTTTGATCATTTCCCCATACCACGGGCCTGCTACTACTCCCAAAGGGAAAAATGTCAGAAGAGGTTTTTTTGTCGTGGAATACCAAAAAAACCCCAAAAAACGCAGAGACACTCGTTTTATTGTGAGGAGTGTAAGACACCATTGTGCTTTTCCCAAAGTTTCAAAAGAATTCCACAAGCTGCAGCCTTCTAATAAATGCCCAGTGATTGTACATATGTATTTTTTTTTTAAAGCAATCGTAATAAACATTTTTTTAAAATTGTTTTTTTGTGTAAAAAGTTTTGCAACATTATAATGTCGAGGGTTTTTGCTATAATTTTTTTCCATTAAAGGGAGTTTTATTTTTAAAAATTGCACAAAAAATTTGGTCCCCGGGCCACAAAAGTTAGGTGAAAAAAAAAATAGTAAAAAAAAACAAGAACCCAATGGGAAACAAAAAAATTAAATTTTTAGGGGTGAGCGGCAGTCCCCGCGTTGCCCCCAGCAGTTTCAATTTCAGCAAACTTCAGGCTCTTATTTTGGGAAAGTACTAAAGGGGAAAAATTTTTTTTTTTTGGGACAAAAAACAATCAGAAAAAATACTTCATTTTTATAAGAAAAAAAATTTTTTTTTTTTCGAATATTTTGCGACCCCAAGGAAAACTTCGGGTTGGGCCTTCGACGTAAAAGGGGTAAGAGGTAAAACCCCACTGTGTATGACACAATGTTTCAAAGAGTTCCACAAGCTGCAGAACTTCTGGGGAGAAATGTTCAGTGACTGTAAAATTGGTATATATTTTAATGGGAACAATAGAATAAACAATTTTTTGTATTGTTTGTTTTTGTAACAATTTTGAAAAACAATATATTGATAATTATGTTTGTGTGTTTTTGTGTTGTTTCAACGGTGTTATATGTACTTTTGGCCCCTTATTTTGGTCTCACAGGCCAAATAAGTTAGGGTAAAAAAAATTAAAATAGTAAAAAAAAACAACAAACCTTCAAATACAAGAAAAAAAAAATTTAAAGGGTTTTGGGAGGGGGCATTGCCGCTGTGCCTACGCGGCTATTTTCTGAAAATTCTTGCCTCTATATCTGGGGTAATTTATTTGGGAAAAATTTTTTTTTGGGGAAACAATCAGGAAAAAAAATTTCTTAACTTTTTCATAAGAAAAAATAATTTTTTATTTTCGAATATTTTGAAACCCACCAGGAGACACTTCAGGAGGGGGCCCTTTTCGAAGTCAAAGGGTTTAAATTCAACGGGACATTTTAAATATTTTTTTTTTTTTTACTTTTTATTTTTTTAAATTTTTTTTTTCAAAAAAAGGGAAAAGGTAAATGAAAATAAATTTTTTCCCCCTTTCATGAACTAAATGGGGCCCATTTGCCTTTTCTTTTTTATCAGGGGGAAAAAAGTCCCTTTTATAAAGTTCTGTCTGACAAAAACCCATATTCGTTTTCACACTGTTGTTTTTTAAAAAATTTAATTCTGA
Source organism: Cherax quadricarinatus (assembly GCF_026875155.1). Classification (NCBI taxonomy): domain Eukaryota; kingdom Metazoa; phylum Arthropoda; class Malacostraca; order Decapoda; family Parastacidae; genus Cherax; species Cherax quadricarinatus. Next base: position 7,262,945 of record NC_069474.1, on the reverse strand, counting down.
AAATTTTTAAATGTTATTTTAAAAATTTGATTCTTTTAAACTTTAAAGTAATGGATCATTTTTAGTGGGCTTTATTTGGATTACCCTTTGTTTTCTTAATTTTAATGATTTTTCCCTTTTTAATGTTAAAAAAAGTGAATTTAAAAAGCATCAAAAATTAAATTTTCCAATTACTTTGAGTTAAATATTCATGATATGGGTTGAAAATTTCATTGTTTTTTAAAAATTCCAGTTGTTATTTTTTTTTTTTTAAAATTTATTAAAATTAGCTTTAATATTTTTTTTTTATTGTTTTTTTTTTAAAAAGTTTTCGGGATGAAATATAATATCTCAAATTTTTCATGTTTCAGAATTGGGGAAAAAAAAAGTAATGAAAAAAGATTAAAGAAATTTAAATTTTGGGTTTAAAATTTTTTAGATACATTTTAAAACGATAAGGATGTATTAAATAGGGAAAAATACCCTGTAAAATTAAACTTTTTTTAAACCCACGACCCCCCCAAAAAATCAATAAATTTGGGTGTCAAAAAGTTTAAACGTTGGGTTTTAAATTTATTAAAAACCACTCCTAATGTGGGTTTTTTTCCCTTTTGTTGATTTTTAATGTTGAGGAAAAAAAAACCCAATTCCAGTTATCAATTCCATTTTCCCACTATGAGTTAAAGATTTTTTATTAGTGTATTTAAAAAAGTGTTTTTAAGAGGTAATGGTGGTGGGGGTTTGGGTTTGTCTATTAATTTCCTCCCCTTCTCCTCCAAAAAATTAAATCAAATGTTATTTTCCCATTTTGTTCATGCGTAAAATATGATTGGTTTATGAAAATCATTTGAACACCTTTATTATTGTTTTTTTTTTTTTTTAAGGTTTTTTATTTAAAGTGAATCATTTGAATACCCTTGTAAGTCAAATTTGGTTTAATTTTATTTAAACTTTTTTTTTTAACATTTTAAAAATTTTTTCTCTTTTCCAAAAAACAAAAGGAAAAAAAATTTAAAACTGCTTACATGAGTGGGAATTCATTTTTTAAAACAAGTCCCCATGTAAATTTAAATTTATTTTGAAAAAAGGGGAAAAAAGTTTTAAATAATTTTATCTGATATAGGTATTACTGGTGGTGGTGTGTTTGTGATGAAGTTTAAGAATAATTTTATTTTCAGTATCTATTATCCATTTTTATTTTATATATTTTTTAGAAATCCCCACAAAACAATAACAAAAAGGGTATGTGGGGTTTTTAAACACCGCCTTCGAAAATGGAATTACCTTTTTCAAATCAAATTTTTTTCAAAATTTTCAAAATTTTTTAACCCTTAAAACCCGAAGGGGAAATTTTTTATTAGGGTCAAAAAAATGTGTTTTAAAAACCTAAAAAATTAAAGGAGATAATTTTGAAATGATTTTTAAAAAATTAAATCTGGAAACTATTCCATTTGGGGCAATGTTTTTTAAGAAAAAAAAAAAATTTTTTAAAATTCCAAAATAATGGGGGACTGAGTTTTAAAAAAATTTTTTTTGATCATAATTTGTTTTGGAGTGGGGTATTGAATGCCCAGAAGGGAAATAAAGATATCGGGACTTGCCAATTTTGCTAAAAATTATTTCGTAATTCCAGTTATAAAAGGGTTTGAAAATGGGGCCCAAATGTTTAATTGAAAACCCAAAACGTATAATAAGTAAAGAGGAATGGTCCAAATGGAAAGAATTATGAAATTAAGTAATAAACACCCACTTTTTTTTCTTTTTTTTAAATGTCTTGTGTTGTAAAAATTACCCCTTTTCGTTGTTAAACCTTGTCTTTTTTAGTAAGTGAACCCAAATTTGTTCAAAAAATCTATCATTGGCCAGATCGAAGACGTCTACTTTTTAAACCCAAAAAAAGCAAATAGGAAAATTATTTATGATGAATCAAAATTTAAAAATATGGATTTTTCTAAAAAATTGTCCCAAAATTTTCATCGAGTTTAAATTAAACCTTTTGGGGGAATATGGCAAATTTACAACGGGGAGTTTTTGTAAAATTGGTTCCTTTTCTTATTTTAAAAAAAAAGTGGGTAAAAATTATTACAAAAAAAATAAATTTTCTGATTTTTTGGAAAGATACTACTAAAACCATTATCAATGTAAAATTTTACAATTTTTAAAAAAATTTTATAAAAAAAAAAAAAAATTTATCTAGAAAGGTTTAAATTTTAAAAAATTATTGAAAAAACTTTTAAAAATAAACCCAAATATTAAAAAAAAGGAAAATAATAAAGTAAATGCCCCAAATATATCAAAATTAAATTGGGGGGATCTCGAAATTTAAAATTTTTCCCACAAATTTCTTAAAACTTCGGACTCGCTATTCGTTATGGTCAAATTGATAAATTTTTAAAATAAACGAAAATATTAAGAAAATTCAATTTGCATGGTAACAGAAGATAAAAAAAATTTTCCCAATTTAGACTAGAAAAAAATTTGGAAGGTCCAAAGGGAAAATTTGTTCATCGAAATTCTTTTGCAAATATTTGCATGGTTTGCATTGGCATTCAAAATTATTTCCCAGTGAAAGGACTTGAGCTAGAGTTGGGTCACGGCCTTCCCTAGCTGGAGTTTTGTCTGAAAAAATTTTGCTTTTGTGGTCTAGGGGTTTGGCCTGTGCAAACCTTCCAGGGTTTTAAAAATATCCCTAGTTGGATGAATCTTATTGTGGCTAGCTGGTCTAGTGGTTTAAGGGGGACGGGTGGAGTTTTTGGGGGACTCTATGACTTTTGGGTTTCCCAACCCCGGCCGGGGGGGGGGGTTTGTTTGAAATTTGTGTCATTACGATTTCTTGATTTCTGTTGCAGCAGTAAAGGGGAAATTGACCCTAGATTTGGGCAGGGCCCCATGCTAGCTGGGTTTCGTTTTTGGTAAAAATTTGCATTTGGGGGTCAAAAAGGGGGGGTGCCTGTTGCAAACCCTTTCCTATGGTTTTAGAAATATACTAGTTGGATAAATCTTATTGTGGCAAAAGGGTTTAAGTCTAGTGGCAAATTGAGAGGGGGCTGGATTTTTGGACTCTAGGGGCCCGGGGGTTTCAACCCCGGCCGGGGGTAGGGGTTTCCAAAGAACCTAAATCATTACCAAAGTAAATTTGGGGTTTATCAAATTTATTTTATACCCCCGATACCCCTCAACATTTTTAGTTTCTTCGTAAAATTTGGTTTATCAATGGGTTATATCCCCCTACGTATTAAAAATAAATCCCAGAACAATTAAAAAAGAATATTTTCCAAAAATTACTTTTAAATTAAAATCCTTCGGAATTTCATATTTTTAAAATTGTAAATTTTTCTTCATATCATTCATTTTAAAATTTAAACCCCCTTTTCCCCAAAAACCTCAATTTTAGAAGGATCGGCTGCCTGACATTTTAGCCTTTATTGCCTTACCCTATGTAAATTTAATTAGTCTCTTTGGAGCGAAAAATTTTTTTTGATTCATTCAATATGTTTTTAAAATGAGGAATCCTTGCATTGAATTTTTAGGTATGAGACTGATCAATTGGGGGATGTGCATGTTCCCTGTATTATTTTAAAAATTTTATCCCAAAATTTGGTAACTCTATACTTCTAAAGAATTAATTTCTTTCCAAGCCCCTGAGAGTTTTTATAAAAGTCTTCCGCGAATATGTTTACCGTCTTCCCCCTTAAAAAGGAAACCATTTAAATTTTCATCAAGTTTTCCGGTTTTTGGGCTGGGTATAGATTTTAAAAAAAATTCCTAATCTTATGGGTCCAACGTACAGGCTATGGGGGGGGTCACCCTAATGCCCGCATTTTCCCATAAATTTAGAAAGGGGGTTTTAATTCTTTTTCCCATTACCCGGTTTTCCCTAATAATAGTCATTCTATGGGAAAAATTTCATCAAAAAAACGGCTATCATTTTTTCTTACATCAAAAGTAAGAAATTTTTTTCCTTTTCCCCTTGTAAAAATTTCCCATAGAAAGCATAATTAATTTTGATAACCCCTAAAGACAGTAAAATGTCAATAAAGGGGTAGTGTAGTAGAGGTTTTTTTTGTGGTGTAGCATTTGGGGAACTTTGATAATTCGTTAAAAACTATGGCCCTTTCGCAAAGGGGTTTCCTATTTTAAAAAAACTTATTTTGTTTTCCCAAAATAAACCTTTTTTTTCCCTTTGGTTACAATTAGGAATTTTAAAAAGGAGGTAAATTTGGTAGAAAAGAGAGTAAATGTAAAATTTATTAATTTTACCAATGGAGAAATTGAAATTTCCCCATTTTAATAAAATAGCTTTAAAAATTTTTTTGGGAAAAGGGGAAAAAAACAGGGTTTTTCAAGACCCCATTTATGAAGATTTCATAAATAAAAGGGTGGTTTTTAAAAAATTTTATCCTCATCAAAATATTGTGTTTCGGTATCGAAAAACCCCAGAATATCCTTTTAGAGCATCGGCAAAAAATGAAAATGGCTAAAAAATTAAATGGTTTTTTGAAAAAGACACCCAAATTATAAAACGTTCCTTTTCCGTGCTTTAAAATGAACTGTGTAAAATTTTGGGTTTTATTTTTACAGAGTTTTTTTGTTTCATTTTAAATTTGGTAATCTCTCCTTTTACTATTTTAGGGGGAGAAAAAATTAAAACCCCAAATTTTCTAAAAAAGGGAGTTATTGGCTGCATGGTGGTGGGGAAAGTAGGGCCTTTTAAAAATTTAATGGGGTATGGAAACCTTCAAATCTTAAAATTGATGTTTTTAAATTAATCCTATTCTTTAAAAATGGAAAGGGCAATGGATTTGTATTTTAATACTTCAGATAAACGGGGGTTTATGGTTTGTTTTTAGGAGTTTTTTGGGAAAGTGTAATTAAAAACACTTGCAATTAGGTTAAAAAATGCACAGGGTATTCTTATAAATCTTTTACGGGTTTCAACCATATTTTAAAAGGGGGGTTTATTAACAATGGGGCCCAGTTATAGTAGCCCTTTTGGAGGCATTTTACTTAGCAAATTAATCATCGAGAAAGTGCTACAAGAACACTTCTCATCCGGGAGAAGTTATATTATCCAATCAAACCGGTTTGCACCGGGTAAGAGGAACATGGGTGGATTAGAACGGGGTTAGGGAAACAAGTCTTTTTGAAAAAGATATATTTCTTTAAAATTTCATTCGGAATTAACTCAAATGCACTCTGATTTTAATTAATTTTAAATTTTAAACCTAGGGGGAATTGATGTAAAAAGGGTAATAGCAGTAGTTTTATTATTTGTGGTAAAAATTCCAATGAAGTTTTCATGATGATTTTCTTTAGCAGGTTTAATTTGGTTTTTAAAAAGTCTTCACATTCTAAAAGTCAAAGAAGAAGAAGAAAAAAAAAGGGGAAGATGATTGTTTATTTTTTTTGGATAAGAGGTATTTTTCAAAATTTATTTTTTTTTTACAAAAAAAAATTCTTTATTGGCAAATGTTTTTTTTAAATGCTATCAACAACAACATGCTTGCAATTTTTAAAAATAAAAAAAAATATTGGATGTTTCAGTTATTTTTAAAAAATTTCCAAGGGCTACTCACTTTTTTTTAAAAAAGGTTTTTCTTTATTCCCTTCACTTTTTTTTATACTGATTTATTTTTTTGATTTATGATTTTCCTAGGTGATAAATTTATACTATCCACTAGCTAAGGTTTTTAAAAGTTATCACCAAAAACCCTCTAGTATGTATGATGCTGCTGGTCTTCGGGGGTCCCCTAGGTTTTCCCTGAAAAATTAAAAACAAAAAAATTTTTTATTAATTACTTACTTATATTAGTGTACGGGTTAAATTCAATTTTATTTAGATTTATTTTAAATCTTTTTACCAGATTTTAAATTTTAAATTTACAAAAATTTTTAAAAAAAATTTTTCCCATTTGACCCAAATTCATGGTATTGTTCCCAAAAATAGTTATAAAAATTGATAACAAGATTTTTGAGTTTTTTTTCTTAAAGTTCTACTTGTAAAAAAAATACTATTTTTTATCATTTTTATTGGCCCAAAAAAAAAAAATTTCATTAATATTTTTTTGCTTCCCCTCCAAAAAAATTTAATCAAAAACATTATATTTGTTAAATTTTCACTTTTAAAAAAAAAATTATTAATAAACAAAATTCCCAAAAAGTCAACAATAAAAATTACTTGTATTTTCCCTCTGTTTTGGAATAAAAATTAAATTATATTTGATGAAGTGATTGGTCAAGATTCCAACTTTGGCCGGTATGTTTTTTAACTTGAGTGTATTTCCCTCTTCCATTATATCCCAAAAACCGAAATTCATTCCTTTTTAAAAAACTTCAAAATTTAAAGGGAATATTTCTTCTGGAGGGGGGGGACGTTTACGGGAAAAGAGGCAAAAAATTGATTAAGTAAAATAAATGCAGTAGTACCCTTCATATGTGGGGGTATGTGCTTTATGGGGAACTGAACTAAACAACCTTCCCCTTGCTGATAATACCCTCAGTAGCAGAAAAATCGGTGTATACAGTCAATATCCCCTTCCCCGGGAAAAAACACCCCATTTTTAAAAAACAAAACAGCTAAACCATCAAGGAGCAGTTTTTAAATTCTGGTAATTCCTATGGGGTTTTATGAGTTCCCAAATTTTTTTGAGGGGACCTATTAAAAAATGGATTTGATTTCGAAAGAGGTTAAATTATTTTTATAAAGAGGTTTACCTACATTTCATGCTCACTTTAGCTTTAATTTTAAAAAAATTTTTTGATTTTGTTGAAAACCCAAAAAAAAAATTCTTTTTTTAATTTATATAATATATAGAACACAAATTTTAAATTAAATTTAGTTTTTTAAAACAAAAAAATGGGTTTTAGAAGCTTTTTGTTAAAAAAAAGAACACCTTTTAAAATTTTTTTATGAAAAGGGGGAAAGCAATTTTTTTTTAATATTGTATTATTTTTATTTTTGAGGATGAAAAATGATCGGGTTTAAAGGTTAAAAATATTATATAAGACTTTAAAATTAAAAAATTTATCCCCTTTATTTTTTTTATAAATAAAAATTTTTTTTTAAAGTTTGTTTTAAAAAATTTGGAATTTGCCGTTTGGGAATTTGAAATAAATTCGTCTTTTACAAATTACTTTCCGTTTCTTAAAAAATAATAGTTATAAATTTCAGAAAAAAAAAATTTTTTAAAAATTAAAAAAAATTTATGATAAATACCTATTATTTTTAAATTTCCTTAGAGTTTTATTTAATTTTCCTTCTTATAAATTAAATCTTAAAACTTTTTTAATTTTAAAAAAAAATATTGGATTTTTTTAGTTTTTATTTAAAGAATTCAGGGGGGGCCCTTTTAAATTAGAGGTTTTATTTTTTTTTTTAAATTATGTGTTTTAAAACTGGGGATTTTAATGAATTTTTTTGTAGTGATTTTGAAAAAATTTTAAAAAAAATTAAAGAGGGAAAAGAAATCTTCTTCTAGATCCTTATTTTTGCCACAGCAATTTTTCCCAATGAACTTTTAAATTTAAATAGAGTTTTGGAGTATGTTTTTATCAAAAATTATATGACAAATAATGATTTTTGATAAAAAATTTAAACAAATCTGTATATGTTTTCTAAAGAAATTTAATTATGCTAATGTTTTCAAAATTTATTTATCCCGATGTTAACAGGGGTCTTTAATTATTTTAAAATGGGGGTCTTGCAAAAATTTTAATGGAAAGGATTGCTAAAAAAGAACCCCCACCCACCTTCCAAAAAATTTTTGTCAGTTAAAAAATAATATTTTTTTTTCATTGTTTTTTCTATAATAATTGCTTTTATTATGAATATTTTCTTACTTTTTAAAACTTTAAAATTTTTATCTTTTTTTTTATGTAAAAAAGGGGAAAACAAAATTTATAGGGAAGCCCTTTGAATTATTTTTACAAGAAATTTAGTGCTTTTCATGGTAAGTAATGGACTTGGATTTTAAACCCAATATTAAAATTCTTTTTAAAAAAAAAAAAATATTTTACTGATAGTTATGATATGTTGAAAAGAGATTTTGGGAAAAATTAACTTTTAAAAAAAAAAAATGGGTTTATTATTTTTAAAAAAAAAATTAATACTCTTTCAATTTTATTTAATAAAAAAAATTTTTTAAATCAATCTATAATAATGTATTATTTCTCTGGGGTTGATGAAATTTGATCTTTTTTAAAGCTCTCTACATTTATCAGACTTTATATTCAAACAAACTATCCACATTTTTTTATTTTTTTCAAATTTCAAAAAAATTGTTTTAAAAAATTTCTTAAAGATTTTTGGAAATTTTAGAGTGATATGAATTTTTTCAAAACCCTTTAAAAAATTTTTCTTTCCCATAAACGTTAGAAAATTTTTTTTCCAAAAATTTAAAAAAATGGGATAAAACAATATCCAATTTTATCTTCTATTTATTAAAGACATGTTTCATATAATAGAAAATGTAAAATCTTCAGGAAAAAAAAAACATATTACAAATTATTAATCTCTTAGAAAAAAAATTTTTTGATAAAAGCAATTTGGGTGTTTTTGTTTCTTTTTTAAAAAAATGGGAAAATTAGGGAATGGTGGTGGTGGTGATGTTTTACAAATAAGAGGAAAATTTTTTCACATAAGTTATGTAAGAAAAAATGATGATTTCAAGAATTTAGTATTGCAGATTTGATGAATTTTAAAAAAAATTGAAAATTAAAAAATTTATTCTATTTTTCACCCTTTTTTTCCCAAAGAGGAAAATGAATCCCCAATAATGGAGAGGGTGTATAAAAATATATGTTATGGTATGTGCAATTAAACACAAAACTTTAAATTGTTTTTAAATTTTTATAATGAAAGGCCCAAAAGGAAAAATTTATTTTAAATTTTTGATTATAAAAAAATATGAAAAATGGAAAGGATGTTTTTTTAAGGGAAAATGGGTATTGCATTTGTTAAAGCAAGATTTTTAATAAACAACAATTTAGTAAAGAAGAAAAAAAGTATCACCCTTATTTAAAAAAAGTTGCAAAAATTAATTTGGTTTTATTTTTTTAAATATATTTCTTATACTTGTTATTTACTTTAAAAGCTAATTTAAAAAAAAAAATTTTAAAAATTTTTTCAATTTTTAATATCTAAAGGGGTGGGTTATATTTTTTTATTTTTTTTTTTACTTTTTAATAAAAAATTTCAAAAATTTTTAAAAATTTTTTTTAGGAAGTTTACAAAACCCTTTTTTAAAAATAATCTTTATTTAATACTTTGGTTGTTTTAAAAAATCACTTTTTTATATACAATATTTCTTCCTTTTTTAAAATTTTTTTACTATTTTTATACACTATTTTTAATTATAACTAGGATAGTGAAAAAAAGGTACTTTGGGATTTTTTTTTTTTTTCTAAAAGGGATCTTTTTTCTCTTAAAAAAAACATTTAGTAGGAAATTTTAGTTTTATATATGTTTTTTTTCATTATATTTTCCCCCTCTTCTTCTTCTTCTTTTAAGTTACACCAATTTTAATTAAATTTTTTACTTTTAAACCATTTTTCTGGGAAGATAAAATCTATTTTAAAGCTTCTTTGGGGAAATTTAAACCCTTTTTTCAATTTTTCAGTATTTTTAAAAATTAAAAAGTATGGTATTCATTGCCTTTAATTATATCTTTCCCAAAGTTTTTTTAAAAGATAATTTTAAATTTTTTAATTTTACAATTTGTGCTGTTGTTTTTTTCTTTTATCATTTTAAAAAAAATTTTAAAATTTTTTTAAAAAAAAAAAATTGAAATTTTTATTCATTAAATTTATTAAATTTTTTTTTTAAAAGTAACACTGGAAAAAAAATTAAGGAAAAAGAAAATAATTTTATAACCCTTAAGAATTTTTTTTGGGTTTTTTTTTATTATATTATAGCAATTCTGCAAATTGAAAAATTGGTTTTAAAGTTTAGAAAAAAATTTATGAAAGAAAACCCTGTTTGTACTGGCAAAAAAAACTAATTCTATTAAATTTTTCGGGTAAAAATTTTACCCAAAAGTTTGTTTTTAAAACAAACGGGTAAAATTTCTTTTTTTAAAAAATTTGAAAGTATGTAAAAAAAATGTAGATCTACTTTTTTTTTTCCCTCTTTTAATTTCGGGTTTTAAAATAAAATTTGGGTTCCTCAGTGAGCATTTCTCACGGGTTTATAAATTGAAACTTTTTTCTTAATTTTTTTCTACTAAAGAAATTTTTTAAATTGGGAAAAAAAAAAAAAAAATTAAAATTTTTGAAGGGTTAGCTACTTTTAAAAGTTAGTATCCCAAAAAATGGTTTTGTTTATTCTGTTTAAAATTTAAATTTTTTTTGAATTATATTGTTTTTTTTTTTAAAAAAAAACTGTAAAAGAATGAAAAATTCTATTGTCTCTTTTTCAATAAAAATTAAAAAATTTTTTATAAATTTTTTGATCCCTCGAAAATTTAAAAATTCTTCAAAATTTTCTAATTTTTTCAGTAAATTTTGTATATTTTTAAAAATTTTAAACTTTGGGACTAAAAGAATTTGGCCCTTCTTTTTTTTTTCCCTTACTTGTAATGGATCTATAAGAAAGTTCCCTTTTGTTCCTTTTGGATTTTTTTTTTTGCTTTTAAATTTTTTCTTTTCTAAAAAATTCATCCAAACCATCATCTTTTTTAATAGGTGGTTTTTAAAAAAAAGCAAAAAAAAATATTTTGCCCAAATTTTTAAAAATTTTGTAAATTTTCTAAGATTTAAATTTTTTTTCATTTTTAAATATTTTATCAATAATAACAGTTGCATTTGAAGAAAAAAGGGCAACGACATTATAATTAATTAACTGTTAATTATGAATTTCTTTAAATTTTTACAGATTTTTTTTTTTTTTTTGTAAAAATATTTTCAGATTTTGACCCTTTTAAAAAAAAAAAAGAGGGAAATTCCCCCCAAAAAAGAGATGATGTAAAATTTAGAAGGTAAAATTTTTTTTTTTTTTGTTTAAATTTACTGCCCTTTAAAAGGCCTTTTTGATTGAGAAGCAGTATTCTTTTTTATATGTGACTGAAAAAAATAGTGAACAAAAAATTTGAGATCCGAGAGAAATTTTTTTGGGGGTAATTTTATTATTATTATTAATTTATTATTTCTTTATTTCCTTTTTAAAGAATTATTAGTTATCTATTTATATTTTAAAAAATTTTTTCATCAAATTTTAGAAGAAGGGGAAAAATTTTAAAAAAGGGTTTTAATAAAAAATTTAAAAATGGAACTTATGTATAAGCTATTGCTAAATTGTTATATGGTAGACACCAACAGTAATTACTTATTTTTCTTTGTTATTGTCCTATGGGGAAAGTTAAAAAAAGGAGTTTTGGGAGGTCTTAGAATAGTTTAATTCCCCCATCCTGGATTAAAAACTAATTTTGGAAAAAATTTAAAAATTTGATTTAAAAATTTGATGATAATGTTTAATTAACCCCCCAATTTAAAAAGGTTTTAAATTGCCGTTTTAAAAAAAAGAAAAAACAACCCAAATTTTTATTTTCTTTTTCTTGTTTTTTTTTTTTTGATAAAAATAAAAATAACCCGGGAAGTTTTTTTTAATTTACAAAATTTTTAGAATAATTTTTTTTTCCCAAAAATGTAAAATTGGACAGAAGATAGAAAACTTTTTTTTTGGCCTATAAAAGATTTTTGATTTTTTAAATTTAAAGTGTAATAAAATTTAGAAATTTTTCTTCTAAAGAAATCCAACTCCAACCCTTTTTTATAGTAGGTAAATTTTTTATATAAAAAAAACTAAATTTAAATTTCTTGGGTACAAAAATTGGGGGGGAAAAATTTTTTAAAATAAAAAATTTATTGTATAATTTCCACTTTTATTTAAATAATTAGAGGTGTCCCCCAACATTTGCGGGGGGTTAGGGGACAAGAGCCTGTGAATTTTTGAAAAAACCATGATTTTTTGGTGCCCCCCCATATTGTTTTGGGAAATTTAATACAATACTGCTTAATTGTTGAAACCCGGAAAAAATCATAAAAAAACATGAAAAGTGTTATTTTAATAAAGGGTTTTTACATGTTTACTTTAATTTCCCTGTTGTTATTAAAAACCCAAGGGGCCCCCACTGCCCCCCCCAATGCCCCACCACTTTTCCCCCACCACTGCGAGGGCCCCCCCTACCCCCCCCCGACCCCTTTCAAATGGCCGCCCGCCCCCCCACCCCCTGTGTGGTGAAGTTTTGTTTGTTATTATTTGTATTAAATACAGTATAAAATGTAAAAACATTCTGGTGAATTTGGGAAGGGGTATTTGAAAAAGGTATTGGGGCGGGACATCATGTTTTCCTTGAAAAACAGGGAAAGAAACAAACATTTTCCTCCCGCTTTAAAAATAACAATTTGTTTAATAATAATAAAAATAATAATATTAATTTTAAAACGATATAATTGAAGGGGAAAGGGAAAATTTTACAAAAATAGAGGGAGTGGTTGAAAAATTTCCAAATGTGGGTTTGTTTATGTGGAGTGAACATTAATCTCCTGCTCTTCCAAACATTTCACAATTAAATTAGCAGTTGAGGCGTTTGGGGAGGCAGTGTTTGAGGCAGTGATAGAGGCAGTGGGTGGGCGTGGTATTTTTAAAAATATTTCTTATGTTATAAATAATATAGTACTTTTTAATATTTTAAAACATTTAAATAATAATTTTAAAAGTTATTCCTTAAATTTTTCTATTATTATTTAAAAACTATTGTTGTTTAAAAAACACTGCCTGTTTCCCCCTGCCTTGGGCATGCCCCTACCCCTGCCCTTTTCAAATTGCCTCTACACGCCTCTATACTGCCTCCCACCACTGCCTCTATCACTGCCTTTTTCCCCTGCCCCTTTCCCCGCCCCAACCACTCCAGTCACACCAAAACTACAAAACAACCAAACAATGATTTTTTTTGTGAAATGTTTTTGGGAAAAGCAGGGAGACTAATGTTCAAATCCCGCATAAAAAGTCACCACTGGCGATTTTTGTCAACCACTCCCTCGTATTTTTATTCAATTTCCTTCTTCAATTTTATGTATTATTATTTTTTTATTATTATTTTTTTATTGTTTTATTAGCAGTGCGAAAGGGTTTTATTCTTTGGGTGTGGGGTTTAAGGGGTAAACAATGATGTCACCGTTTTTCCCAAAACCCCGTTTTAAAAAGCATTCCAAAAATGCAGTTTATAAATGTGTTTACTTTTTTTTACTGTAGTTTTAAAAGAAATAATGAACAAAACAAAAAAACCCACCCAAATGAGTGGTGGGAGGGCTGGCGGGCCCGTTTGTGAGGGTCGATGGGAGGGTGTAGGGGAAATTGCAGGGGGGCGGGAAACTTGAATTGATTTTGGGGGCTGGGAATTTGGTTGGGGTCGGAAATTTGGGGGGTTGGGAATTTGGGAAATGTGTGAAGTGCAAAAACTGAAAACGTGAAAATTTTTAGGGAGCCTGTATATTATATCATTCCAAGAGCCCCGTAGTCATAGCCCCTGTAATGTAGTCTTGATGGCTTCATTTAAATTTTTATAATTCATTTAAAATCTTGGTTAGAATCCCTGGGGAAAAACTTTGGGTAAAAATTGTTCCCTTTTTCAGTTTTCCCAATTGTTAAATGACAAAAAATTTTTGTGTTGGTTGTTTTTATCACAAATCGCAGGGGACAAATTTAAAATTCTATTGTAACTATCATCTTAGAACACTTTAAAAATTTTTTTTTTTTTATAAGTCTTCTAAAAAATACTAATGAAAAAGTTTGCATTGAAAGTAATGTACATATACCCCTATCCTTTCAAAATTGGATTTCATTGGAAAATATGAAAAGGAGATCCACTTTTTCAAAAACCCCTTTAAAAAAATTTTTTTATTGGAGGACAATTTTCTTTCCCAAAATTTGGTTTCCAATTGGGCCCGATGCTATGATATTTTCTTTAATGAGGGGGACTTTTTAAAAAGGGGGGAAGGGTTTTTTTCTGGATTTTGGTGGTAAAATTTTTTAGTGCTTGGGTATTGAAATTTGGGATATTCAATTTTTTTTATTATTTAATTTTTAAAAATTTTCATATTTTACATTTTTAAAAATATACAAAAAAACCAATCATTTTTATTAATAGTAGTAAATTTAAAAGGGGATAATTTTTGATGGTGATAAAATTTGGCACCCCATTAGCCCTTAGCCCCACCATCATCAATTATGCCCTTTTTTGTAAAAATTTTTAGGGCCTTCCCTTTTTGTTTAAGCAGATTTTAACTGGCCCATTTTTTAAAATGATTTATTGTAGTTTGATGTTGGAACCTGTTTGATACAAAATTTTTTAAAATTTTTGGTTTGGGTCTCCAAATTTTTTAAAAGGGTTTTTGAATCACAATTGATCCACTCCTAATTGGGCCAAATTTTCACATTTTAGCCTCACTTTTCCCTCAATTCGGTTTTTCTTGGGGAAACTTTTTGACCGTTTTGAAGCAGATTGGATTTTGGGAGTTTGTAGCATGTTAGCTTGTAGTTTTAGGTTGGAACCCGTTATGTCTCATAACTTATAGTAATGTGTTGCTCTAGTCTCACCATCATCTTAAAAAATTATCAATAAAAAAGCACCACTTGTGTTTGCATAGTTTTTGGGTACGAATGGATGTAAACTGAACCCCCTCTACTAACCACCCCCCCATATTTAAAGGGGGGGTTTGGGGGTAGGAGACAATCTCTAAGTGTGTGCTTTCCCCCAGCGGGAAAACCCCAGTGTTTTATGTTCAAAATCATTTTAGTCACATTCAAATTGTCTTTCCCCATTTCTTCTAATTTTTCATCATCTTTAAATTTTCCCCTCATTGTACAAAAGTATTGTTAAAATTTTGTGGCAATATTTATAGCCTATGTAAACGATTCGAAATTTTTGGGGAAACTCTAGGAAAAATTTGTCTTTTTTTTGATCTGAGGAAACCCTTCCCTCTTTTTTTTTAAATGAATGAGGATAAAATTTTTGTGTTGTTAAAAGTGACTGGGTGATATTTGGGAAGGACATTAACATTTAAAAGGTTTAAAGTATTAAAAAACCCCTTTTCCCAAAAGGAAATCGGATGATGATCTGAAAAAAACTAAATAGTCATTTTTATTAGGAAAAAAGGGGGATCCTTTTTTAAACATTTGAATACAAAATCGTATTCCCCTTTTTTTTAAATACTTATGTACATGCGGTGAATGTGGTACAGGCAAAACAACTTTTTCTTATATTTAAAAAAAAGTTCTTTAATTCTTTTTTCTTCCCATAATTCCCCTTCACTAGGGGAAGTTTTTTCATTCTAAAATGTCCTGATTGTCAAGTGCTTCCCCCTAAACCTTTTTTTTCAATAGAAAAAAATTGTCGTTACTTCGTCAACTAAAGATTTTAAAATTTTTTTGAAAAATTATATCCTCTTCTTAATGAATTTAAACCCCTTTTTCTGTCGAAGGGCCCAAAAAACTGAAGTGTCTCCTGGTGTGGCAAAAAAAAAAAAAAAAATTTTTTTTTTCTTAAAGAAAATTTTTTGATTATTTTTCGATTGTTTTTTGGCCCCCCCAAAAATTTTTTCCCCTCAGGACTTCCCATTTATAGAGGCATGAAAATTTGCAGAAAAAAGAGCCGTGTTATGGCAACAGCGGGCGGGTGCCCCCCCACCCCCCGGGAAATTAGTTTACTTGTATTTGAAGGGTTTTTTGTTTTTTTTTACTTTTTTATTTTTTCACAAATTTTTGGGGGCTGTTTAGACCAAAATAAGGTTTCAATTTTCATTACATTTGTTGTTTTTAACACAATAAACACACAAACATAATTATCCCAAAATATTGTTTTCAAAAATTGTTTACAAAAACAAAAAATACAAAAAAATTTTTTTTTTTCTAATTTTTTAATTTAATACCAATTTTACAGTCATGGAAAAAATTTTTCCCAGAAGTTCTGCAAGCTTGGGGAACTCTGTGAAAAATGGGTCTTTTAAAAGTGGTGTTTTTAAACCCCCTCCCACATTTAAAAAATGGTTTTTCATCACAGTGGGGTTTTCCTCTCACACAAAACTTCGGTGTCAAAACACAAAAGGGTTTTTTTAATCTTAACATAAAAAAATGGGGTCCCTACACAGTGGTGTTTTACACTTTAAAATAAAACCTGGTGTCATTTCACAGTGGTGTATTTCACCTCCACATAAAACTTGGGGGTCATACCGTGGTGTTTTTCATCTCACACAAAAAAAACATTTTGGGGTCATTAAACCCGTGGTGTTTTTCCCCTCCTCACAATAAAACAAAGGTGTCATACACAGTGGTGTTTTACCCCTCTTACACATAAAAAAATGGGTTTATACCAGTGGGTTTTTCACTCTTCACACATAAAAAAATGGTGGCCTACACTTTGGGGTTTTACACTCCTTTTACACCTTTAAAAAAATGGGGGTCATACACAGTGGTTTTACACTCTTTTACATTAAAAAATTTGGGGTCATCACGTGGTGTTTTTTTTCTTCAACATAAAACATGGGGTCATTTCAAGTTGGGGTTTTACACTCCACACATTTTTAAAACCGTGTGTGTGCATTTTTGTTTTAATTTTTTTTTATGTGCAAAGAAAAACACCTCGTTTGGAGCGTTTTTTTAAAATATTAGCAGGCAGTTTTGTTATGTAGTTTTTCCTTTGGTTTAAAAGGTCGTGTGTCATATTCCTTCCAATTTCCTTCATTCCTTTCCTTTCCTGGAGGCTACCTGGGGGGGCTTTCCCCCTCTCTTCCTACATTCCTTCATCTGTCCTTCATTTCTTTTTTTCCCTTCCCCTTTTATTTTAGTCCTTCCTTTATTCCTTCCCCCTTTTTGGGTTCTGGTTTCTTTAAATATATACACAATTTTATAGTCACTAGAAACTTTCCTAAAACTTATTTTTCACCCTTCGCCCAAACTTGTCTTGTGTGTGAGTAAATTTTGGCCCTTTTAATTGTTTTTTAGTCAGGGTCTGCAGCTGTCAAAAAGACTATTGTTTATTAGTCGCCCCCCTACCCCCTGTCAAAAAAAATGGGGTCGGATGCTGCTTTCCCCCCCCTTTTTTTTAATTATCTTTCTCCCCCAAATTTTATTTTTTAAAACTGTCTCTCCTTTTTTCTCTCTCTGTTATCTCTGTCTTTCAAAGGGAACTAAATTTCAACTATACATAGGTTTTTAAATTACCTAGGTTAAACCCAAAAAAACCCGACAAAGGGTATTTCTCTGCTTTAAGGGGGGGGAGTAAAGTGGGAGGGGCCAGTCTTTTGGCTCTCTCGGGGACAGAGCTAGATGGAAAAGGCAGGAGTTTGGGGAGCAGGGCAAAAAAAAAGACAGAAGACAAATGTTTGTTCATCTCACTTCTCCTCCTTTCCCCCTCCCCCTCCTCTCCTCCTCCCCCCCTTCTCCTCCTTCTCCTTTCCCCCGCCTCCCCCCTTCTCCTTCTCCTCCTTTCTTCCTTTTTCCTCCTCCTTCCTTTCCTTTTCCCCCTCCTCCCCCTGGCTTTGACAGAAAGGACAGCTGCCCCCCTCCCTTTCCCCCCTCATTTAGCCCCATTTAAAGGTCAGCTCTTATCCCGATGTTATCTCCCCCTTTTCTTGTCCCTGTCATGGGGTGAACTGTTTTCATGCCCCCGGGGGGGCATATTTTATTAATTTGGGGGGTTAGGTTTTTTTATTATTCTTATTCTTCTTCTTATTCTTCTTATTCTTTTATTCTTCTTCTTCTTTCTTCTTTTCTTTTCTTCTTCTTCTTCTTCCTCCCCGTTCCACCCTTCCCCCTTCCTCCCTCCCTCCCCTCCCCCCCTCCTTTCCCCCTCCCCCCCCTCCTTTTTTTCCTCCCTCCCCCCTTCCTCCTCCCCCCCCTCCCACCCCTCCCTCCTTCTTCCCCCCACCTCCTCCCTCTTCCCTTTCCCCCCTCCTTCTTCCTCCTCCCCCCTTCCTCCTCCTCCCTCCCTTTCCCTTTTCTTTTCCCCCTTCCTTCCCCCTCCTATCTTCCCCCTCCTTTTTTTCCCCCTCCTCTTTTTTCCTCCTCCTCTTTCTCCTCTTTTCCCCCTCCTCCTCCCCCACCTCCCCCCTTGCATTTGATCTTCATTGGGCACTTCCATCTGTGTTAGAAACATCACTTGGGGGAAAAGAAGAGTCCCAGATTTGCGGGAAAATCCATATTTCTTACGTAGCATGCTGAAAAAGGGGCGATGAAATTTGGGATTCCCCAAAAATGCACCACTGGCTCCCCGATTTTTTTTATATGGTTTCACACTGACCATGGAGACCCATTCTCTACATGTGGCCCCACCGTTTTTCCCGCTCGATTTGAAGCCGCTAGAATTTATGATTTTAGATACCTAAACACTGGGAAATTTCCCTTTTAAATTTCATTACGACCCCGACAGTCAAAGGGGTTTAAAGGGGAAAATTTAAAAGACCCCTGTTGTAATTTCCCTTTTGATGGTATTAAAAAAAAGTATTGGGGTTGAAGGTTTAAAATTATGCACCCTTTTTATGACCTCCAAATTTTCAAGTAGGGCCTTTCTCAAAAAAAATTGGGTCCCTTTTGCATATTTTTTACCATTAATTTGTAACACTTCCCTTCATTTTTAACGATAAAAAATTGTAAAAAACGATCAATCTTCTTCAAATTTATTTCAAACTTTCTAACTCTACTTTTTTCATAAATTATTTCGCCCGGAGAAATTTAATTTGAAATTTTTTTTTTTTTTTTTCAAAACTGGCCCATTACCACCAAGGCCGGGTTTGGCCCGGGAAAAAAAAAAAAAACTTCACCTCATTCCCCCTCCCTCACTGGGTTTGGGGAGAAGGGTGCTTTACCCCTTAAAATTTTTAAAAAAGGGCCCCTTTTAAAACCCCTCCTTCAGAGTGCAGGCCCTGTACTTCCCATCTCCGGACTCAAGTCTGGCCTTCCGGGTTTTCCCCGAATCCCTTTAAAATGTTACTTTTTCTCACACTCCCAAAGCACGGGCAAGTATTAAAAAAACCCTTTGTCTCTTTTAATCCTATCAAAATGCTACGCATGCCCGCTGGAAATCCAAGCCCCTGCACCAAAACCTCCTTTACCCCCCCCCTCCAAAACCCTTTCCCAGGCCCACCCCCACCCGCCTTCCTTTCCCCTACGACTGTTCCTTTGAAGTCATTCTGTTTTTGCTCCATTCTCTTACATGTCCGAATCACCTCAACAAAACCCCTTCCCCGCCCTTGGGGCAACAGTTTGGTAATTTCCCCCACCTCCTCCTAACTTCCAAACTACGAATTCTTGCATTTTATTCACCCCACACTTGCCCCAGACATGGGCATTCCCCTGCTTTCCGCCCCTCCTCAAAGGGAACATTTTTCACCCCCCGGTTTACCCCATATAAGAGCGTTTGGTTTAAAAACCCTTTCTCTCATACATTTCCCCCCTTTGCCTCCAAGGGCAAAGTTTTTTTTTCTCCCAGACTCCTAAGGGCACCACTTCCCCTCTTTTTCCCCCATCAATTTTTATTATTCAAACCCCATCTTTCATAGAAACCCTTTCCCCTGGAAAACGTTTCCCCTCCAAAAATCTGGAAAATGTTTCCCCCCTCCATACTCTCTCCCTCCAATTGATATTCAATTTTTACACCCAAACTTTTTGTTTTCCTCAAAACCTTACCCTTTCCGGATTTTAACCCTTTTTTTTTTCTTTTGTGTTGAAAACAACGATTTGTATAATGTACATTGCACCTTACTTTGGTCTCACAGGCCACATAAGCTATGTGAAAAAATAAAATAGTGAAAAAAACAACAAACCTTCAAATACAAGTAAACTAAAGTTTACCGGGTGAGCGGCAGTCGCCGCTGTCGCCATACGCGGCTCATTTTCTGCAAACTTCATGCCTCTATATCTCGGTAAGTACTGATGGGAAAAATTTTTTTTGGGGACTGAAACAATCAGAAAAATAATCTTAACATTTTCATAAGAAAAAACAATTTTTTATTTTCGAATATTTTGCAACACCAGGAGACACTTCAGGATTGGGCCCTTCGACAGTCAAAGGGTTAATCAACAGCTACATGTAAATATTTTTTTATTTTTACTTCTTATAGTTTTATTAAATTCTTTTTTCAAAGAATCGGAAGTATAATGTAATAAATGTTTACACCCATATTCATGAACTAAATGAGCCATTTGCCATTTCATTTTATCAGAGGGGAAAGTACCTTATAAAGCTTCTGTCTGACATAACCCATATTCGTTTTCACACTGTTGTTGTTGAAAATTATAATTCTGTAAATTTTCAATGTTAGTTAATAATGATTCTTTTAAACAATAATGTAATGGATCACGTTTAGTAGCTTTATATGGATTAGCAGTAGTTTTCTTAATTTTAATGATGTTTCCTTATAATGTTACAAAAAGTGAAGTTAAAGCATCTAAAATTAATTTACAATTACTTTGAGTTAAATATTCATGATAAGGTTGTAAATCATTGTCTATTAATAATCCATGTTGATATTTTTTTTGTTTAAATTTATTAAAATTAGCTTTAATATTATTATTATTATTGTTGTTTTTAAGAGATTCAGGATGTGAAAATATAATATCTCTAATTTTTCATGATTCAGCATTAGGAGAAAATAAGTAATGTAAAAGATTATAAGAAATTAAATTTAGTTTACAATTTTCAGATACAGTTAAACGATAAGGATGTATTAAATATGGAAAATATCCTGTAACATTAAACATTTTTTGAACACGATCCACAAAATCAATCAATTGTGTCAAATAAGCTAAACGTTGAGTGTTAGTTATTAAAACACACACTCCTAATGTGGGTCTTATTCCTTGTTGATATAATGTTGATGAAAAACAACAATTCCAGTTATCAATTCCAGTTATCACTATGAGTTCAAGATTGTTATTAGTGCTAGTTAAAAGTGTTGTAAGAGGTAATGGTGGTGGTGGTTGTTTGTCATATTCATATTCTCCTCATCCTTCTCCTCCTAAAAATAAATCTAATGTTATTTTGCCATTTTGTTCATGCGTGAAAATATGATATGGTGTTATGTAATCATTTGAACACCATTATTATTGTCTTTTTTTTAAATAAGGTCTTTTACTCAAAGTGAATCATTTGAATATCCTTGTAAGTCTAATGGTTTAATTTTATTTAAACTTAAATTAACATGTAAAATATTCTCTTTTCCATAAACAAAAGGAGAAAAATTTAAAAGCTGCTTACATAGAGTAGAATTCATTATAAAAACAAGTCCCACATGTAAATTATCATTTATATTTGAAGAAGGAGGATAAAAGTATAAATAATCATTATCTGATATAGGTATTACTGGTGGTGGTGATGTTTGTGATGAAGTTTCAAGAATAATATTATTTTCAGTATCTATATTATCCATTATTATTTTATATATATGTCATGAAATACCACTAACAATAACATAATGGGTATGTGAGGGTTTTTAAACACTCGCCATCGAGAATGGATATTACCTGGTTCTATCAAATTTTTTTCAAAATGTCAAAAAATTTATTCATTAGATGCAGAATTGGAATTTTTATTATGTCAAAAAATGTGTAATTAACCTACAAAATTAAGGAGAAATTTGAAATGATTTTAAACATTATCCTGGAATACTATTCCACTTGGGCAATGTTATTAACGACATTAAAAAATTATCCAAAAATAATGAGACTGAGCTTATAAAATATTTTATTGATCATAAATTAGTATTTGGGTGGGTAATGAATGTCCGAAGGAATAAAGAATATCTGACTTGCCAATTTTGCTAAAAATTAAATTCGTAATTCCAGTTATGAAAGGTAGTAAAATGTGGCAAATGTTAATTGAAAATCCGAACGTATAATAAGTCAAGATTAATGGTACCAATGGAAGAATATGAAATTAAGTAATAATACATCCACTTTCTTTTCTTCTTTTAAATGTCTTGTGTGTAAAAATTATCCATTCGATGCTTATCCTTGTCATTTTATAGTAAGTGAATCTATATGTTCAATAAAATCTATCATATGGCCAGATCGAAGACGTCTACACTTTAACAAAAAAAGCTAATAGGATTATTATTTATGATGAATCACAAATTAAAATATGGCATTTTCTCTACAAATGTACTCAGATTCATCGAGATACAATTAACCATTTGGGCAATATGGCAATATTTACAACGGGAGAGATTTTTGGAGAATGGTTCCTACTTCTTACTTTAAAAAAAGTGGGTAATATATTACAACAAAATAAAGTATCTGATGTTTTGAAAGATACTACTGAACCATTATCAATGTCAAATTTACAATTTTTAATAAATTATTATAAAAATAAAAAAAATTAATCTAGTAAGGTTAATTTAAAATTATTGAAAAACTATAAAAATCAACAAATATTAGAAAAAGGAAATAATAAAGATGATGACAAATATATCAAAATTAAATTGTGGGATCTCGCAATAAAATTATTCCCACTAATTTCTTAAAACTTCGGACTACAGCTATTCGATATGGTCAAATAGATGAATGTATAACTCAAACGAAAATATTAAGCAATTCAACTAGCATGGTAACAGAAGATAGAAAAAATATCAATTTAGACTAGAATAAAATTGGAAGGTACGATAGGAATTGTTCATCGAATTCTTATGCAAATATTTGCATGGTAGCATCTGGCATTCAAAATTACTTCCCAGTGAAAGGACTTGAGCTAGAGTTCGTCACGGCCATGCTAGCTGGAGATTCGTCTGTAAAAACTTGCATTTGTGGTCATAGTGGTGCCTGTGCTAACCTTCCTATGGTGTAGAAATATACCTAGTTGGATGAATCTTATTGTGGCTAGCTGGTCTAGTGGCTAATGTGATGGGCTGGAGTTTTGAGACTCTATGACTGTGGGTTCAATCCCGGCCGGGGGTATGGTTTGTTTGCAATCGTGTCATTACGATTTCTTGAGTCATGTTGACAGCAGTGAAGGGACTTGAGCTAGAGTTCGTCACGGCCATGCTAGCTGGAGATTCGTCTGTAAAAATTTCCCTTTTGTGGTCACAGGGGTTGCCTGGGGCTAACCTTCCTATGGTGTAGAAAATATACCTAGTTGAATAAATCTATTGTGGCTAGCTAGTCAAAGTGGCAAAATGAGACGGCTGGAGTTTTGAGACTCTATGACCACGGGTTCAATCCCGGCCGGGGGTATGGTTTCCAAAGAACCTAAATCTATTACACAAAGTAAAGTTGGGTTTATCGATTTATTATATACTCCCGATACACCTCAACATTGTAGTATTCTTCGTGAAATGGTACTCAATGTGGTTATATCCACCTACAGTATTACAAATAAATCACCAGAACAACTTCTAAAAGAATATTTTCCTCAATTACATTTAATATAAAATCCTTCAGAACTACATATTTTAGATTGTAAATTTTTCTTCATCATCATTCATTTTAAATTATATACCTTTCCCAAAACCTCAATTTTAGAAGGATCGGCTGCCTGACATTTTAGCCAAATATTGCCTTACCCTCAATGTGAATATATTAGTCTCTTTGGAGCAGACAATTTATTTAGATTCACTCAATATGCTTTAAAATGCAGGAATCCATGCATTGAATTATTAGAGTATGAGACTGATCAATTGTGGATGTGCACTAGTCTACCATGTATTAGTTTTAAATTTATGCCAAATGGTCAACTCTATACTTCTAAAGAATTAACTTCTTTCCAAGTCAGTGAGAGTTTTTATGAAAGTCTTCCGCGACATATGCTACCGTCTCTCCTCTTAAAAGGCAACAGTAATAATTTCAAACAAGACTTCCAGTCTTTGTGGCTGGGTAT
Organism: Cherax quadricarinatus; assembly: GCF_026875155.1. NCBI lineage: Eukaryota > Metazoa > Arthropoda > Malacostraca > Decapoda > Parastacidae > Cherax > Cherax quadricarinatus. Next base: position 7,239,105 of record NC_069474.1, on the reverse strand, counting down.
AGATCTAAAAAAAAATCCTAATTTTATGGGTCCAACGTCAAAAGGCAAGCTCATCCTAATGCCCGCATCTTCCATGAATTAGTAGGGGAATTACATTCTTTTGCCATTATGCCGGTATTCCTAAAATAGTCATTCTATGGGAGAAATTAAATAAAAAAAACGGCTATTCATTCTTTCATACCACATCAAAAATAAGTAATGTTTTTCCTTTTCCTTGCCCAAAATCCCATAGTACAGTAATTAATTTTGATAATCCTGAAGACAGTATAACGTCAATCAAGGTAGTGTAGAAAGGTTTATTTTGTGGTGTAGCACTTGAGACTTTGATAATTCGATACAACTATGGCCCTTCGCAAATGGCTCCTCATTTTAAACAAACTTATTTTGATTTCCATAAACCTCTTTTTCCTGGTATACAATTAGGAATTTTAGAAGGAGTGAGTAGTAGTAAAGAGAGTAAATGTAACAATTTATTAATTTTACCAATGGAGAAATTGAAATTGTACCACTTAATGAAATAGCATTAAAATTTATTTGGAAAGGGAAAACAGGAGATTTACAAGATCCCATTTATGATGACTCATCACTCATAAGTGGATTTAACAAATTATCCTCATCAGACTATTGTGTTTCTGTATCGACAAACCCAGAATATCCATCTTTAGAGCATCGGCAAAAAATGAAAATGGCTCAAAAATCAATGGCTTTTAGAGAAAGACATCCAAATTATCAACGTTCCTATCAGTGCTTTAAAATGAACTGTGTAGATTTGGTTCTGTTACAGAGCTGGTGTTTCAGTTTAATGGTAATCTCTCCTTTTACTACTTCTATGGGAGATAAATTACAAACACCTACTTCTCAAAAAGGAGTTATTGGCTGCATGGTGAGTGAGGAAGATATGCCCTATATAAATTTAATAGGATATGGACAACCTTCAAATCTTAAAATTGATGTTATAATTAATCCTCATTCATTAAAATGGCAAGCAATGGATTTGTATTTTAATACTTCAGATAAACAGGGTTATATGGATTCGTGTTTAGGAGTTTCTTTGGAAAGTGTAATTCAACACTTGCAATTAGGTTAAAAAATGCACACGGGTATTCTTATGAATCCTTTTACTGGTCAACCATATTTTAATAAGAATAATAACAATCGACCAGTTATAGCTAGTCTTTATGGAGGCAGTTACATTAGCGTAATTAATCATCGAGCAAGTGCTACAATGCACACTTCTCATCCTGGAGAAGTTATATTATCCAATCTAACCGGTGCACCAGTAAGAGGAAAATGAGGTGGATTAGCAACAGGTCCTATGGAACAAATCTCTTTGCAAAGTATCAGTGCTATTAGAATTCATTCAGAATTAACTCAAATGCACTCTGATCTTATTAATATTGAATTAAAACCTAGAGGAATTGATGATAATAAGGGTAATAGCAGTAGTCTAATTATATGTGGATCAAAATTCCAATGAAGATTTCATGATGATTTTTCATTAGCAGGAATTAATTTAGGTTATAAATGTGCTTCACATTCTGAAGTCAAAGAAGAAGAAGAAGAAAAAGGGGAAGATGATTGATATATAATGATAAGAGGTATATTCAAAATATACATTTTTTTAATAAAAATTCTTTATTGGCATATGATTTTTATAAATGCTATCACCAACAACACTGCTTGCAATGTTTATATAATGAAAAAAATATTGGATGTTTCAGATATTATTTAAAGAATTCCAAGGGCTACTCACTATATTATAAATGGTTCTTCATTATTCCCTTCACATTTTTTATACTGATTTATCTTTGATTTATGATTTTCCTGAGGTGATAAATATATACTATACCACTAGCTAATGTTATCAATGTTATCACCAACAACACTGCTAGTACTGCTACTGATGCTGTCTGGTCTTCTGGGTCTCCTAGGCTTGCTGCAAATATAACAAAAGAATTTACTAATTACTTACTTATATTAGTGTACAGTCTGAATTCAATTTTATTTTAGATTTATGTAAATCTTATACCAGACTTTAAGTTAACTTACAAAAACTTTTACAATTTTTGCATTTGATCCAATTCATGGTATTGTTGCCAATAATAGTTATAGAATTGATAACAAAGATTTTTGAGTTTTTTTTCTTCAGTTCTACTTGTAAAAAAAAACTATTATTTATCAATATATTGGACCAAAAAAATCATTAATATTTTAATTTGCTTACCCTCCAACAACAATAATCAAAACATTATATATGTTCACATTTCACATTTTACAAAAAATATTAATAAACACAACTTACCAATAAGTCAACAATAGAAATACTTGTATATTCCTCTGTATTGGAATACACATTATTATAGTTGATGACAGCTGATTGGTCAAGATTCCAAACATTGACTCGGTATGTTATATTAACTTGAGTGTACTTCTCATCCATTATATACCAGAAACAGAATTCATTCCTCTTTGGAACTTCGAAATTGAAGAATATTTTCTTCTGGAGAGAGACAGTTTACTGGAAGAGGCAACAAATGATTAAGTATAATGATGCAGTCAGTAGCCTTCATATGTGGTGTATGTGCATATGTGGAACTGAACTAAACTAACCTTCACTTGCTGATAATAGCCTCAGTAGCAGTAAATCGAGTAGTACTACAGTCAATATCATCCTTCTCCTGGAAGAACACACCACTTTTTAAAAACAACAACAGCTAACCATCAAGGAGCAGATTTAAATATCTGGTAACTTCCTATGTGTTTTATGAGTTGCCATTTTTTTGATGACCTCATTAAAAAATGGATTCTGATTTACGAAATGATGTTGATTATGTTATAAAAGAAGGATTACCTACATTTCATGCTCACTTAAAAAGACCTTAACTTTAAAAAATATTGATAAAGAAAGTAAACCAAAAAAATTCTTTTATTAATTTATATAATAATATAGAACACAAACTTGATTCAATAGAATTTTAAACAGAAATAGGTTAGAAGCTATTTGATAACGTAAAGAACACACTTTTAAATTTATATAATACTGAACAATTTGAAGCGATTTATAATAATATTGTATTATTTTTATGTGATGATGAAAATGATCAGTTTACAAGTTCAAATACTTATATAAGACTTTACATTCAAACTACTTATCCCCTTTATTTATTTTATAAATATAAATTTTTTTAAAAGTTTGCTTAAAGATTTGGAATTTGACGATCTGGAATTTGATAATGAATCGTCTTTTACAAATTACTTTACAGATTACATAAAAAATAATAGATATGAATCAGAAAAAAGGAATGTTATAACAAAATTAAGAAAAATTCATGATAAATATCCTACTTATCTTTATTTCCTTAGAGATTTATTTAATATTACTTCTTATAAATTAAATCTTAAAACGTATAATGAAAAAAATATTGGATGTTTTAGATTTTATTTAAAGAATTCAGGTGGTCCTTTAATTAGAGGTATATTTTTACATAAATTATGTGATAAAACTCGGGATTTTAATGAATTTACTTGTAGTGATATTGATGAATTTAATAAAATTGAAGATGAAAGAAATCATCTTCTAGATCCTTACCTTAGCCACAGCAAATGTTGCCATGAACTGTTAATTAATAGATGTTTTGGAGTATGTTATTATCATAATTATATGACTAATAATGATTTTCTGATAAATAATTTAACAAATCATGTATATGATTCTAAAGTAATTAATTATGCTAATGATTCTAAATATTTATACAGATCTTAACATGGGTCATAATTATGTAAAATAGGTCTTGCAATAATTAAAGGCAAGATTTCTAATAAAAAACCACCACCACACCTTCCAAAAAAATATTGTCAGTTAATAATAATATTATTTTTCATTGTATTTTCTATAATAATTGCTTATTATTATGAATATTTTCATACTTATTAAACTTTAAAATTTTTATCGTATTTTTATGTAAAAAAATTGACACTAATTTTTAGAAGACATTGATATTATTATACAAGAAATATTAGCTGCTTTTCAAGGTCCCAAATAATTGACTTGGACTTTAACAATATTAATAATTCGTTAAAAAAAAAAAAAAATATTTACTGATATTATTATATGATGAACAGAGAGTTTGAAAATATAAAATTAAAAAAAAAAAAGTTTATTAAAATTTAATAAAATAAATAATACTCTTTCTAATTTTTATAATAAAAAAAATTTTAATCAATCTATAATCAAGTATTATTTCTCTGTGGGGATGAAACGATCTATTTACAAGCTCCCCAACATTTATCAACTTTATAAATTTAAACAAACTATCCACATTATTAAATTTTTCAAATACAAAAAAAATTGTTAAAAGTTTACTTAAAGATTGGGAATTTGAGAGTGAAATGAATTTACAACTCATTTAAAAAATATTTCTTCTCATAAACAGTTAGAAAATATTTTTTCCAAATTAATAAAATGGTATAATCAATATCCAATTTCATATCTTCTATTTATTAAAGACATGTTTCATATAATAGAAAATGTTTAAAAACTTCAGAAAAAAAACATATTACAAATTAAAATTTAAACTCTTAGAAAAAATAAATGAAAATGCATTGGGTGTTTTAGATACAAATTTTAAAAAATGAATATTCAGGTAATGGTGGTGGTGGGATCGTTCACTAGTAAGAGGTAAAATCTTCACATAAGTTTATGTAAGAAACATGATGATTTCAAAGAATTTTTGTATTGCAGATATTGATGAATTTAATAAAATTGAAAATAAAATTCATCATTCTATTTATCACCCTTTTGTTCCTAAAGATGAATGTAATCCTAATAATGGAGAGATGTATAAAAATATATGTTATGGTATGTGCAATTATCACAAAACTTTAAATTCGTATAATTTTCATAATGAAAGAGCAATAGTGAAAATTGATTCTATTTATGATTATAAATATATATGCAAATATGAGAATGGATCGTTTTTTTAAGTAAAATGGGTATTGCAATAGTTAATACAAGATTTATAATAAAAAAACAATTTAGTAAGAAAACTTGTATCACCCTTTTTAATAAAAATTGCAAAAATTATTGGGGTTATTTTTTTTATAATAATTCATTAAACTTGTTATTATACTAAAGCTAAAAAAAAAAAAATCAAAATTATACAATAATAAAATCTAAAATGGTTATATTTTTTATTATTTTTTACTTTTTAAAAAAAAATTTCAAATTTTTTACAATTTTTTTTTTGGAAGTTTATCAAAAAATTTAGAAGAAAAAAAACTCTTAATACTTTGGTTTTTAAAATATCACTTTTTTATATCAATATTTTCTTCCTTTTAAAATTTTTGTACTATTTCAACACTATTTCACATTATAACTAGGGTAGGAAGAAAAGGGACTGGATTTTTTTCTTTTTCTAAAGCATCTTTTACTCTTTAAAAAACATTTATAGGAATCTAGATATTATATAGTTTCTTCCCTTATATTCTTCCTCCTCTTCTTCTTTTTTCTTTTTGTTTCACTCAAAATTAATTAATTGTACATTTAAGCCATTTTTCTGTAAGACTAACTCTATAAATGCTTCTTTGGGAAATAAACTTAAAACATTGTCAGTATTTATAAAATTAATCAAAGTATGGTATTCATTGCGATCAATTATATCTTTCCAATGTTGTTTTAAAGATAATAAATAATTATTTAATGTACAATTGTGCTGTTGTTTTTTTCTTTTCATCATAAAAAAAATAATATTTTTTAAAAAGAAAAAATTGATATTTACATTCATTACTTTATTAAATTTATTTTAAAAAGTAACACTGGAAAAACTTAAAGAAATAGAAAATAATTCATAACATTAAGATTTTATTGGTTTTATTTTATATATTATAGCAATTCTGCAAATTGAACAATTGTTTAACTGTTTAGAAAAATTCATGAATGAAACCATGTTTGTACATGGCAAAAAAAAACTAATTCTATTAAATTATCGATACAAATTTTACAAATGTTTGTATCATAATCAAACGGGTATATACATTTTTTCAACATTTGAAAGTATGTAAAAAAAATGTAGATCTACTTTTTTTACATACTTTTTAATTACGGGTTAATATAAAATTAGCTTCCTCAGTGAGCATTACTCACTGTATCATAAATTGAGCATATTTCTTCATATTTTTCTACTAAAGAATTTATAATTGCAAAAATAATAATTCGAAGATTAGCATACATTAATAGATTAGTATCCAAAAAGTGGTTAGTTGATTCTGATCAATTTAATCTAATATGAATTATATTAGATTTTTCTTTTAAATAAAAACTGTAAAAGAATGAAGATTCATATTGTCTCTTATCAATAATTAAATATATAATATTTTATTGATCATCGAAAATTGGAAATATTCTTCAATATTTTCTAATTGTTCAGTAAATTTATGTATATTTAAATATTAATCTATGCAACTAATTGAATGGCATTCTTTTTCTTCATTATTCCCTTCACTTGTAATGTATACTATAAGAAAGTCTTGTGTTCCTTTTGGAATATTTTTAGCTAATATTTTTACATTTTCTAATAAATCATCATCATCATCATCATCTTTTTTAATAGGTGGTATATAAAGCAAATGAATATTTTGCAATTTTTAAATATTTTGTAAATTTTCTAAGATTAATTCTTTTTCATTTTTAAATATTTTATCAATAATAACAGTTGCATATGAAGAACAAGACAACGACATTATAATTAATTAACTAGTTAATTATGAATTTCATTTAGTTATACAGATTTTTTTTTTTTTTTGTATAAATATTTTCAGTATTTTTGACTTAAAATTAAAAGATGAATTCCCCAAATAAGAGATGATGTAAAATCAGAAGGTAAAATTTTTTCTTTAATGTTAATTGACTGCTTAAGAGGCCATATTGATAGAGAAGCAGTATTCTCATTTATATGTGACTGAAATAAATAGTGAACAAAATATCGAGATCCGAGAGAATTTTTTGGGGATAATTATCATTATTATTATTAATATATTTATTACATTTATTTACTATTAAAGAATTATTAGTTATCTATTTATCATTATTAAAAATTTTTACATCAATTTCAGAAGAAGGAATAATTAAAATAGGTTGTAATAATAAATGAAAAATGGAACTTATGCTATAAGCTATTGCTAAATTGTTATATGGTAGACACCAAACAGTAATTACTTATTTATCTTTGTTATTGTCCTATGGAATGTTAAAAACAGGAGTAACTGTAGGTCTAGAATATTTTTTATATTTCTCCATCCTGGATTAATAACTAATTTTGAAAAAGTTAAATTAGTTTTTAAAATTAGATGATAATGTTGGAATAACCCAATAACAAGGTAAAGTAGCAGTAAAGAAAGAAAAAGCAACAATTATTATTTTCTTATTACTTGTTTTTTTTTTATTGATAAAAATAATAATAACCCGGGAAGTTTACTTAATTTACAACTTGTAGTAATAATGTTTTTATCAACAATGTAAAGTTGACGACAGTAAGATAGAAAACTTTTTATGGCTCTATAAAAAGATTTTTGATCATCTAAATTTAAAGTGTAATAAAATTTAGAATTTACTTCTTCTAAAGAAATCCAACTCCAACTTTTATATAGAATAGGTAAATTTGTATAAATATAACCAACTAAATAACTTTCTTGAGTACATCATTGGGGAAACATTTTTTAAACTAAACATTTATTGTATAATTTCCACTTTTATAATATATATTAGAGGTGTCCCTCAACATTCGCGAGGGTTAGGGGATCAAGAGCCTCGTGAATGTTGAAAAACCATGAATGTTTGGTGCCCCAATATATTGTAGGGAAATATAATACAATACTGCTTAACTTGTTGAACCATGAACAATCATAAAATACATGAAAACGTCGTATATTGTACTAAATATATACATGTTATACTTTAATAACATGTATGTTATTAAATACCACAGACTCCACCACTGCCTCCACCAATGCCTCCACCACTTCCTCCACCACTGCGAGTCCCTACTACCCTCCCTCCGACCCCTGCAACTGGCAGCCAGCCCTCCCACCACTGTGTGGTGAGTGTTTTGTTTGTTCATTATTTGCTATTAAACTACAGTATAAATAATGTAAACACATTCATGAGTGCATATTGGAATGGCTATTTGAACAGGTATTGGACGGTGACATCATGTGTTTACTCTTGAACACAGCAAAGAACAAACATTTCTGCTACTGCTAATAATAACAATAGTAATAATAAAAATAATTAAAAATATATAAATAATACGATATAATTGAAGAAGGAAATTGTACAAAAATTACGAGGGAGTGTTGACAAATCTTCAGTGTGGCTTTGTTTATCTGGAGTGAACATTAATCTCCCTGCTCTTCCAAACATTCACAATAATTCAGCATTGAGGCATGGTAGAGGCAGGATAGAGGCAGTGATAGAGGCAGTGGGTGAGGCAGTGGTATTTACTAACATATACTTATGTTAAAAATAATAATAGTACATGTTAATATTAATAACATTTTTAATAATAATAAAAAAAGTTATTCATAATGTACTATTATTATACATAACAATATGTTATTAAATAATCACTGCCTGTACCACTGCCTCTGCACTGCCTCTACCACGCCTCTATCACTGCCTACCACTGCCTCTATCACGCCTCTACCAATGCCTCTATCACGCCTTTACCCCTGCCTCTATCACTGCCTCAACCACTCCAGTCACACTCAATCTACAAGCACCAAACAATGAATTATTGTGAATGTTTGGGAAAAGCAGGGAGACTAATGTTTACTTCCAGCATAAACAAGTTTACACGGGCGTGTGTCAACCATCCCTCGTATTTTTATACAATTTTTCCTTCTTCAATTATATCGTAAATTTTTATTATTATTATTATTATTACTATTGTTATTATTTGCAGTAGCAGAAATGTTTGATTCTTTGCTGTGTTCAAGAGTAAACACATGATGTCACCGTCCAATACCTGTTCAAATAGCCATTCCAATTGCAGTCATAAATGTGTTTACATTATTATAACTGTAGTTTAATAGCAAAAAAATGAACAAACAAAACACTACCACACTGATGGTGGGAGGGCGCAGCTGCCAGTTGGAGGGTCGATGGGAGGGTAGTAGGGACTTGCAGGTGGCGGGGAAAATTGGAATAGATTTGGCGGCTGGGAATTTGGTGGCTCGGAATTTGGCGGTTGGGAATTTGCAAATGTTTTGAAGCTCGCGAAAGCTGAAAACGTGAATGTTGAGGGAGACCTGTATATTGATATCATTCACAAGAGCCACAGTAGTCATAGCCCCATGTAATGTAGTCTTGATGGCTTCATTAATTTTGATAAATTCATTCAAACTCTTGGTTAGAATCCCTGGGAAGAACTTCTGGGTAAAAGTTGTTCCTTGCAGTTCCTAATTGTTAAATGACAAAAAATTTCAGTGTTGGTAGATTATATCACCAAATCGCAGGAGACAAATTAAACTTACTATAGTATCTATCATCTTAGAACACATAAAATTTTTCTTTCTTTTATAAGTCTTCTCAATAATACTAATGAAAATGTTTGCATTGAAAGTAATGTACATATACCCATATCCTTTCAAAATTGTATTTCATTCGGATCATATGAACAGGAGATCCACTTTTTCAAAATCCACTTTAAAAATATATTGGTATTGGAGTACATTATCTACAAATTGGTTACCAATGCCAGATGCTACTGATATATCTTTAATGAGAGACTTAAAAGGAGAGAATGTTTGTGTCTGCATAATTGGTGGTAAAATTTATAGTGCTTGGGTATTGAATAGTATATTCAATTTTTATATTATTTATTATTAAAATTTACATATTATTACATTTTAAAACTATACAAATAAAACCAATCATTTCATTAATAGTAGTAATTCAAAAGGTATAATTTATGATGGTGATACCATGTGTCACACATTAGCACATTCAGACTCACCATCATCAATTCATGCTTTTGTGTAATTTTCTTAGACCTCTCCTGTTGTGAAGCAGATTGAACTGGCGATTTGTAATATGATTGACTTGTAGTTTGATGTTGGAACCTGTTATGATACAAAATTTTAACATGATGGTTTGATCTCCATTTTCTAAAAGTTCTGAATCACAATTGACTCCATCTCATAATTGACAATTAACACATTCAGCCTCACTATCATCAATTCGTGCTTCTGTGTAATCTTTTTAGACCTGTTATGAAGCAGATTGGATTGGCAGTTTGTAGCATGATTAGCTTGTAGTTTGAGGTTGGAACCTGTTATGTCTCATAACTTATAGTAATAGTGTTGCTCTAGTCTCACCATCATCTAAAAAGTTATCAATAAAACAAGCAAAACCCCTTTGTTTGCATAGTTTGGCTACGAATGGATGTAAACTGAACCACTCTACTAACCACCCCCAACCCTAAAAAATGGGTTTGGAGTAGGAGACAATCTCTAAGTGTGTGCTCCACCAGCGGGAAAACCCCAGTGTTCTATGTTCAAAATCATTTTAGTCACATTCATAATTTTTCTTCCTCATTATTTTTCATAATCTTCATCATCGTCATTATTCCACTATTGTACAATGATTGTAATCATTTGTGGCATCAATATTTATAGCCCTCATGTAAAACGATTCGAATTTGAGAAGAAACTCTAGGTAATAGTTTATGTCTTTTTATGAATCAGATGAAAACATTCCCATCATCTTTAAGTGAACTGAGGATAAGATCTTTGTGTTTGTTAATGTGACTGATGATATTGGCAAGGACATTAACATTAAAGTAATGTTAAAAACCCATTTCCAAATAGAAAATCAGGTGATGGATCTGAAAAATATAACAAAGTCATCATTATAAAAATAGGACTATCCTTATACATCATTCTGAATACTAACTCGATTCCCCTTTTTCTAAATACTTATGTACATAGCGGTGAATGTGTACAGGCAATCAACTTTTTAACTATATATAATAAAAAGTTTCTTTAATTCTTTTCTCCCATAAAATCCACTTCACTAGGGGAAGTTTTACATTCTAATATGTCCTGATTGTCAAGTGCTTCACCTACCATGTTTTCAATATCAGAAATTGTCGTTACTTCGTCAACTAAAGATTTTAATTTTTTAAGAACATTATATCCATCTTCTTGAAATGAATTAACCCTTTTACTGTCGAAGGGCCCAATCCTGAAGTGTCTCCTGGTGTCGCAAAATATTCGAAAAAAAAATTATTTTTTCGTTATGAAAATGTTAAGATTATTTTTCTGATTGTTTTAGTCCCCCAAAAAATTTTTCCCATCAGTACTTACCGATATATAGAGGCATGAAGTTTGCAGAAAATGAGCCGTGTATGGCAACAGCGGCGACTGCCGCCCACCCGTAAACTTTAGTTTTACTTGTAATTTGAAGGTTTGTTTGTTTTTTTCACTAAATTATTTTTTTCACATAACTTAGTGTGGCCTGTGAGACCAAAGTAAGGTGCATGTACATATATACACCGTTGAAATACAACACAATAAGCCCACAAACATAATTAACATATATGGTTTTACAAAACTTGTTAACAAAAACAAACAATACAAAATTTTTTATTTACTATTTATTCTATAATATATATACCAATTACAGTCACAGAACATATTCCTAGAAGTTCGCAGCTTGTGGAACTCTGTGAAACATGGTGTCCATACACAGTGGTGTTTTACACTCCCACAGCATAAAACATGGTGTCATACACAGTGGTGTTTACACTCTCACACATAAAACAGGGGTCAAACACAGTGGTGGTTTACACTCTTACACATAAAACATGGTTGGGACAAACACAGTGTGTTTTATACACTCTTACCACATAAAAACATGGAGTCATACACATGGTTTAAATTACACTCCTCACACATAAAACATGTGTCATACACAGTGGTTGTTTTATCACAAAAAACTCCACACACATAAAACATGGGTGTCATACACAGTGGTGTTTTACAACTCCACACACATAAAACATGTGACCATACACATTGTGTTTTACACTCTTACACATAAAACAGGTGTTCATACACAGTGGTGTTTTTGCAACTCATCACACATAAAACCTGGTGTCCATACACATGGATTTGTTAACACTCCTCACACATAAAAACATGGTGTCATACACAAGTGTGTTTTTACCCTCTTCACACATAAACATGGTGTCATACACAGTGGTGTTTTACACTCTACACATAAAACATGGTGTCATACACAGTGGTGTTTTACACTCCTCACACATAAAAAATCAGTGTCCTGAGCATTTTTGTTGAATTTTTTTAAGTGCAAAGACAAAACACCTCGTTGAGCAGTTTTCTTCAAGTAATAGCAGCAGTTGGGGTTATGTAGTTATCCTAGTAAATGTCGTGTGTCCTCATTCCCTTCTAAATTTCTTCATTCCTTTACAACCTGGAGCTACCTGGAGGCATTCCCACCTCTCTTCCTACATTCCTCATCTGTCATCATTACTTTTTTCCTTCCTTCATCTAGTCCTTCCTTCATTCCTGCCTTCCCTTCTTGCTTCTGGTTTCTATAATATATATACACATATATAGTCCACTAGATACTCATAAAACTGCTTTATCACCCTTCAGCAGCTTTTCTTGTTGTGTGAGTATCTGGCTTATCATGTTTTTATGAGTCAGGAGCTGGCATCTGTCAAAATGACATATTGACTTTAGTCGCTCCCCTAACCGCCAGTCAAAACAATGGGGTCATGCTGCTTCCCCCTCCATTTAACTAATTATCTTTCTCCCTCATTCTAGCTCTTTCAATCTGTCCCTCTTTCTCTCTCTGACTAATAACTGTCATACGGTACACATAAATACAACTATACATAGTTAAATTACCTAGGATAACCCAAAAATCCAGACAAAGTGCTATACTCTGACTGGGTCTGGGTCCTGGTCAGTCGGTCTGGGGGGGGAGCTCTGCTTGAAGATGTGAGTAAACGTGATAGACACAGTCCTTGTGGCTCTTCTCTGAGACATGAGCTATCTGGATATACAGGGATTATTGGCAGACAGGACAAATATGACATACATACAAATGTTTGTTTCGTCATCAACTCCTCCTCCCTCCTCCTCCTCCTCCACCTCCCTCCACCTCCTCCTTCTCCTCCCTCACCTCATCCTCCTCCTCCTTCACCAACCCTCCTTCTCGCCCACCCGCCCCCACCCTCCCCCCCCCTCCCCCTCGCCCTCCCTCCCATCCCTTTCCCACTCCTCCACCTCCACCTCTCCTTCTCCCTCCTCCCCTCCTCCTGGCTCTTGACAGATGACAGCTGCGCCCCCCCTCCCTCCACCCTCATTTACGGCTCATCAAAGGTCACACTTAATCAGATTTTATCTCCCCTACTTGTCACTGTCCAAGTGTGAACTGTTTCAAGCCTCAAGTTGAACCATATTATTATTATAATGTGATAGGTAATATTATTATTCTTATTCTTCTTCTTATTCTTCTTAAACTCTTTTCTTCATCATCTCTTCTTTTTCTCATCATCTTCTTCTTCTTCCTCCTCGATCCACCTTCCACCTTCCTCGACTCCGCCTCCCACTTTCCCTCCCCCCCCTCCCACCACCACCCTCCCCTCATTTCGCCCCCCCTCTAACTTTATTTAAACGCCTTCAGGTGTTCACATTTTCTTCGCGTTCTTCTATTTCTTTACCTTTATCATCTTACTTTTTTTTTTTCTCTTTCGCATTCCACCTTCTGTTCATCTGTTCTTATTCCTCTTTTTTATTCCCCCCTCTCTCCAATACAGGAGTATGCCCCTTTTCTTCCTCTTCACATATCATTTCTATCCTTCTATTTCAACGTCATTCATAATTGATAACTCGTTTTTCCCTCCACCTCCCCCTTCATCCTCCTTTCCCCCCATCCCTCCCCCTCCCCCCCCCCTCCTATCTTCCCCCCCCCCCCCCCTCCCTCCTTTCCTTTCCCCCCTCCTATCCCCCCCTCTTCCCCCCCCCTCCCCCCCCCCCCCTACCCCCCCCCTTCCCCCCCCCTTCTCCCACCTCCCCCCTATTCCCCCCCCCCCCTCCCCCCCACCATTTTTTCCTCCCTCCTCCCCCCCCCCCCCCCCCTTCCCCCCCCCCCCCTCATCTCTCCTATCCGCTCCACCTCCCATCCTACCCCCCCTCCACCCCCCGCCCCCACATTCCAATCCCATCCCCCCCCCCCCCCCCCCCCCCACACCCCCCTTCCCCCCCCCCCCCCCCCCCCTTCCCCGCCTCCCTCCCCCCCCCCCTCCCCCTTTCCTACCCTCCCTCCTTCCTCCTCCACCCTCCCACCTCCTCCCTCCTTCTCTTTCCCCCCCCCCCTCCCCCCCCCCCCCCCCCACCCCCCCCCCGCCCCGCCCCCCCCCCCCCCCCCCCCCCCCCCGCCACCCCCCCCCCCCCCACCCCCCCCCCCGCCCCCCCCCCCCCCTCCTCCCACCTCGCTCCCTCCTTCTCCTCCCCTCCTTCTTCCTCCTCCCCTCCTTCCTCCTCCTCCCTCCTTCCTTCCTCTTCCTCCTTCCTTCCTCCTCCTCTTCTCCCTCCTCCTCTTCTTCCCCTCCTTCTTCTTCCTCCTCCTCTTTCCTCCTCTTCCTCCTCCTCCTCCTCCACCTCCTCCATTGCATTTGTCGTCATTGACACTTCCATCTGTGTTAGAGCATCATATTGGAATAGAAGAGTCCCAGATTTGCAGGGAAGTCCATATTTTTCTTACCGCTAGACATGCTGAAAAAGGAAACGACTGAAATGGTATTCCCACAATGGCACCACTGGCTCCCCTAATTTATTATATGGTGCCACACTGACCCATGGAGACCCATTCCTCACATGTGGGCCTACCAGCTTTTCTCTGCTCGATTAAATCCCTAGAATTTTTTATGCGTATAGATACCGTCAAACACTGTAAGTCCATTAGTACATATACACCGCGACAGTCAAAAGGTTAAGGAGAAAATTTAAAAGACCCCTGTTTTAATTCCTTCTGAATGGTATTAAACAAAAGTATTGGCGTTGAAGTAAGATATATGGCACCTTCTTATGACTTCCAACTTTGGCAAGTAGCCTTCATCTCAATAAAAATGGACGATCCTTATTCTACTCTCAATCATTTGTACCCATTAATTTGTAAATCCAATCCCTCATCATTGTATTGATAAATATTGTAAAAACGATCAATCTTCTTCATATTTAATTTCAAAACTTTCTAACGTCTAACCTTTTTCCATAAGTCTATTTCTCCAGGAGAACTTTTACATTTGAATTTTATTTTTTTTATTATCACACTGGCCGATTCCCACCAAGGCAGGGTGGCCCGACAAATGAAAAACTTTCACCATCACCTTCACTCCAACACTGTCTTGCAAGAAGGGTGCTTTCACACCGTTTTTAAACTGGCCACATTAACACCCCACCTTCAGAGTGCAGGCACTAGTACTTCCCTCCTCCAGGACCTCAAGTCTGGCCTACCGGTTTCCTGAATCCCTTCATAAATGTACTTTGCTCACACTCCAACAGCACGTCAAGTATTAAAAACCATTTGTCTCCATTCACTCCTATCAAACATGCTCACGCTTGCCTGCTTGAAGTCCAAGCCCCTCGCTCACAAAACCTCCTTTAGAACCCCCCCCTCCAACCCTTCCTATGCCGATCCCAAACCCGCCTTCCTTCCCTACAGACTGAACACTCTTGAAGTCATTCTGTTTCGCTCCATTCTCTCTACATTCCCGCGAATCACCTCAACAACCTTCCCTAACCCTCTGGACAACAGTTTTGGTAATCCCGCACCTCCTCCTAACTTCCAAACTACGAATTCTCTGCATTATATTTCTCACCACAACATTGCCCTCAGACATGACATCTCCACTGCTTCCAGCCATCTCCTCACTGCAACATTCATCACCGCACGCCTTCCAACCATATAAGAGCGTTGGTTAAAACAATACTCTCTACAATCCCCTCTTTGCCCCAAGGACAAAGTTTTTGTCCTCCAAATGACTCCTAGTGCACCACTCACTCTTTTCCATCATCATTTCTAGATTCACCTCATCTTCATAGAACCCATCCGCTGCACGTCCACTCCCAAAATATCGATAAGTGCACCTCCTCCAACTCTCTCCCTCCAAACTTATATTCAATCTTTCATCACCAAATCTTTTTGTTATTCCTCATAACCTTACTCTTTCCTGTATTCACCTTAATTTTCCTTCTGTTTTCACACCCTACCAATTCATCCACCAATCTCTGCAGCTTCTCTTCATAATCTCCAAGAGCACAGTGTCATCAGCAAAGAGCAGCTGTGACAACTCCCACTTTGTGTGTGATTCTATATCTTTTACCTCCACACCTCTTGCCAAGACCCACGCTTTACTTTCTAACAAGCCCCATCATAAATATATTTAAACACAACCACGGTGACATCACACATCCTTGTTAAGGCCTACTTTTAACTGGGAAAAAAATTCCCTCTTTCCTACATACTCTTACTAGAGCCTCACTATCCTCTTAAAAGCACTTCACTGCTTTCAGTAACCAACCTCCTACACATACACTTGCAACAATCTGCCAAAAAAAAGAAAAAAAAAAAAATATGTGGGAAAAAAATTGGGTTAAAAAAAAATATATATAATTTTTATTTGTAGTTAGTTAAGGTTATTGTATTGAAATAGGGGG
>NC_069474.1:7085409-7221859 GCF_026875155.1 Cherax quadricarinatus | reverse complement strand
ACCAACAAGCCTGACTGAATCCCAAATTTAATTGAAATTTTTTCCCTTTCAAAAAATTCGGGAGTAAACCAAAAAGACAAAAAAAATTTTTCATTTTTTTTCCAAAATGACTTTTTAAACACCATAACGATTTTTTTTCCCTTACTAAATCAAAAAAATGATTTCGATAAAAAAAGTTTTCCCAAAAATGAGAAAATTAAAAATTTATCCTTACCCTTAAATTTTACCCAATCATTACCCTTGTCTTTTGTTATCAAAAATATTTTTAAAAACAAATTATATCTTTAAAAAACCAAATACATTTCTTTGATGGGCTTTTTTTTCAAAATCAATTTTTCAGAAATATTTTACTAAATTATTCTGTAAACCAAATTTTAGTAATTAATTTAGCAATAAAATAAAAAATAGCTTTTTTCTTTTACTTTTTTTAAAACCATTAACAGAATAAGAATCTTTTAGTCTATTCTTTTTCTCAAAGCGTTTCCCAAAATGGGAAACATAAACTCTTCTTTATAGGAAAACCCTTTGCAAACTTTTTCCTGTAATAATTATTATTTTCCTTTTTTAAAATCCATTTGTAGGAACTCTTAAATATTTTTCGGATAAAAATTATAAAAAGTTAATAACTCTTTCCCAAAAAATAAAATTAAAATCATTAATAATAGTTAATAAGAAATTTTCCAGTAACTAAAAAATGGTATATTTCAGTATTTATTATATATATAAAATTTTAAAATATATATATAAAATAAAATAAAAAATATTAAATAATAAATAATATATATATAAAATTTAAATATATAAATAAATATAGTAAATTTTAATAAAATTATAAAATAAATTTTAAATAAATATATATATAATATATATTATATAAATAAATAAAAAAATTTATATTTTTACATACTATTTTAATATAAAATATATATATAATATATTAAAAATTAAAATAATATATATATATATATAATATATAAAATAATATATAAATAGGGCAAAAAAAATCACGGGAAACATGATTTCAAATTTTGAAAAACAACCACCTAAAAAGAATAAGAAAATTCCAAGCCCCTTTTCCGTGCTACTAAAATATAAAAGGAACAAAGAAATAAAGAAAACCAAAGGGGAAGCTTTTTTTAAAGGGGTCGGGGCCAGCACCCACTATAAAGATCCCACAACGGTTAAACCCCCTGACGCGCGCTGCCCAACCAAATGGATAGGTTCCTTTTAACAAAACCCTAAACCCCAAAAAACTATTCTCCCCAAAAAAATTTTAAAAATTAATTTGTCCAATGTTTTAAAAAAAATTTCCCTTCCCAAATTCTATTAATTAAAAGGGTTTCAAATTTTTAAATAAACCAAAGGAAATACCATATTATTGTAAAAAACTGTTTTTTTTTTTTTTTGAAAAAAGATTCAATTATATTCCTGTCGACCAGGCCCTTTTTTATATTACTTTCTCAACTTTTTGAAAATCATTGGGAGGGTTAAAATCTTTTAAACAAAAATTAAATAGAGTTTAAACTTGTCCAGTTCTAATGCTATATTTATGTTGTTTTAATTTTAGTTCGAGATTTTTTTACCATTTGACCGTTTTAAACTTTATTGCAAATTTTAAAAGGGAATCAAATAGCCCAATCCATCAGCATTTTGGGGGAATTTTTTATAAAAAGTTTTTTTTACTCCCCTAAAGGGATTTTTAAATAAAATTTTTTAAAATTTTAAAAGCTTAAGAAGAGAATGCATATAAAGCAATTTTTTCCAGGAAAGGGGGAGAACCCCAACATTTTTTTTAGCTGAATAAGGCGGTTTTTTCCCTTTTTGGATTTTTAAAAATTTTTTCTAGAAAACTTTAAAAAGATTTATAAATTTTCCCATTTTTTGGGAAATTTTAAAAAATTACCTATTTCAAAAATTTTGGATTTTTTTCCCCATCTATGAACTCAGGACTAAAACTTGGGTAAAGCTCTTCAAAAACTTTAAATGAAAAAAACAGACAGTTTGACTCTTTCTTGAGGGCAGGAAAAAATAGGGGAACATGGGAAACTTTAAAATTTGTAGGTTTTCTGAAAATTTTTAAAATTTTAAATTTAAAATTATTACCCTTAATAAAAAAAAACATCTAGAAAAAAGGCAATGAGTTATTTTCTTAAAACTCAACATAAATTTTAATAGAATGGGGCTATGTTTTTTTTAATTTTTTCCCTAGGAAATTTTTTTATGGCCCAAAAAAATGTAGATATAAAAACCATTTCCGGGAAAATTAAAAAAAATAGCTTACCCCATTTTTTAAAAACCCTTTCCGTTAATTTTGGAAGAAAAAAACCCCATTGCCTTTTCTAGATTTTTTAAAATTATTGGGGGTAAAAATAAATTTAAAATTTTTAAAATTTACAAAAAAACCTAAAAAATAACTTTTTCCTATGCCACTTTTAAATTCCCCGCATCAAGAAAGAGTAAAACGCCCTTTTTTCTAAACAATTTTTTTTTGAAGCTTTACAAATTTTGTATTTCCTGAGTTCATAAAATGAGGAAATAAAAAAAATTTTTTATAAATACACGGGGGACAAAAAAATTCTTAAATTTTTTTGGTAAATAGTTTGGGGGGTGTTTTTGGGGAAAAGGGGACCAATCCAATTTGGGTCGACGCGCATCGGGTTTTTTAAAAACCGTTGGGGGGATCTGATAGTGGGTCCCGGGGGCGAGCCCCCTTTTATAAAGTTTTCCTTGGATACTTTGCTTTCATAGTTCCTTGAAAAAATGTGAGAAAGCATGAAAGCACTTGGAATTTTCCCTCTATCTTTCAATTGGTTTTTTTGGGCATATTTTATATATATATATATATATAAAAAAAAAATATATTTTAATATATATATATATTTAAATTAAATTTATAAAAAATTAAAAAAATTTTAAAATTTTAATATATATATTTTGTATAAAAATATAAAATTATTATATATAAAAATTTTAAAATAAAATAATATATAAAAAATATAAAATATAAAAAATATTTTAAAATATAAAAGTAGTCCCCAAGCGCCAACTTTAAAAAAAACTTTTTTTCCCTCTAAAAAATTTCCCGGAAATAAAATTGTTTTTCTAAAAATTTTTAGGAGGTATTTAAAAAACCCTCACTTTCTCTTTATCTTATTTTAAAAAAAAAAAAAAAAACTTTAACCTATTTTTTTTTTGTTTTAAAAATTTTTTTTTTTTTAAATTTAAACAAACATAGAATAGAAAAAATTTTAACAAGATAACCCAATAAAAAATTTTTAAAAAACATTGATTTTTTCTTTTTCTTTTGATTTTTTGATAGATTTTGATAAAAAAAGAAAGTGTATATCTTTATTAGTTTTAGAAAGCAGCACAAAATTAGCACAAATAAAGTAAAAATTTTTATTTTTTTTAAATTTTTCGGAATACTTTTTTCATCAAAAATACCAAATAAAAACCATTGCCAGTACAATCAAGCCCTTTTAAATTTTTCAACAGTTTGAGGTTTTAAAGTGGTTTTGAAAAGTTTTTCATCAAAATTTTAAAAAGTTACACTTAGAAAAGGTTTGATGAAAATTTCTTTTTTTACTTCCCCCTTCAAAAATAGAAGTGGGAAAATTTTACGGGAAAATTTAAAGGGTGCTTTTCCTTTCAAGAAATCAGGGAAATATTTGAGAAAACCATTTTTAAAGTTTGATTTCGGTTATTTTTGGTTTTGGGCTAAAATTATTTTTATCTAAGCCCGGGGAAAATTTAGATACGTCCCAATTTTGTTTCATAAAAAATGTCTTAATTCCAAAAACATTGATTGAATTTTTTAACTCTAAAAAACAAATTTTTGGCCCCTTCCAATTGCAATTTTAATTTAAATTTAATACCCTTTAAATTTAAAGACTGTTTTTTTTTGTTGTTTTTTATCTAAACTTTGATTAGTCATTTAAAAAAGGAAATTTAGAAATAATTTTTTTTTTAAGGGGTTAAGGTCGATATTTTAAGGGAACTACCTTTTTTTTTGGAAAACATTTACAAATAAAGAAAAAGTATTTAATCACACAATCCCTCCCAAGGATTAAATACGGGAAAAAAAAAATTTGGGATTTTGCCAGTTATTAGTATCATTACATTTTGAAATTTTAAACGAACTTTTTGAAATTATTTTTTATTCCCCATTTTTTTCCCAATACACATTTTTAAAGTTTTTTAATTTTAAAGCCCACCACCTCCCAGTAGCTTTCCCCAAGTTTTTTTTGTTTATGATCCCCCAACTTTTTATAATTGTGGAAATTTGGAAAAAAAAATTTTTAAATTCTTTTTAAAAAGACCCTTTTGGGATACAGAAAGGTACCTTGTTTTCATTATCCATATAGCGTTACAGGCAAAAAAATTTTTTTTAAAATTTGACGCCCACAACGGGTAAAACCCCAAAGTATATTTTGGGTTTTACTTTTTTTTTCCGTTTTATATGTATAATAAAATAATATTTCTTGTTTGTGTAAAAAAAATTAAAATTTAAATGATAAAAAAATTTTAAGGGAAATATAAAAAAGAAAATTGAAATTTTTTTTTTCTCTTTTTACAAACGAAAAAAATCTCAACGGGTATTTAAGAACTTCATTTCATCTGTCAAGTGTTTTAAAAACAAAAAAAAATTTAAAAATTCATCTTCTAAAAACCCCTTTTTGGATACGTATTGTATAACTAAAAAACAAATTCATTATTAAGGGATAAAATTAATGTCAACCATAAAACAAATTCATTTTTAAATGGTTATAAAAAATTTTCAGCCCAACAAAAATTCCCTTTAAATAAAAAGCAAAATTTTAATTAGGGGGGCCCATCTCCCAAAATAAAAGGAAAAAGAGTAAACAGTTTTTTAAAAAAAAAAAATTCATTTTAAAAACTAAAACCCCCCCTTTCCAAAATAAAAATGAAAGTAAATTATGTTTCCCAAAACACCCCAACTTTTAAAAACCTTTAAAACCTATCAAAACCTCAAAACTAGACCAAAAAAGTAAAAGGGTGCAATGTAAAATATCCCAAAAAAACACTATGCAGTAATTCGTATTTCGACAACATTTTTTGAAAATTTAACAAGGGGAAAAACTCCCTTTGTAAAGAATTTGTGAAAAGGTTTTTAAACCCCCACAATCTGGGTTTGAGGGGAAAATAAAAAAATAGACATTTTTAGTTTAAAACCATGTACCCGTGTAGAAAACTTTGTTTAAAAGGTGTCAGAAACCATTTACTTCAGATTTTTTGAGAAAGCAAGAAAAAATTTTACACAGATTTCAGGTGGAAAACTTTAAAGTAAAGTAATTATTTTAAATTTTTCCCCTTTTAAAAAAAATTTTTCACATTAAACAAAACAAAAAAGGGGTGCCCCAAAAAAAAATTTGCAATTTCCAAAAAAAATTTTACAATGAAAAAATTTTTTATTGAATGTAATCTTTTAAAAATAATTTTCAACATTTTCAAAAAATAATAAAAGAATTTTTAATGCCAAAAAAAATTTTACAAAAAATATTCAATCCTGTAAAAGGAAAAAAATTTAAAAAATTTAAAATTTTTGATAATTTTATAATAAAGCATGTCTCTTATTTTCCTTAAATTTTAAATTTTTTTTTCCTTGTTTTTAGTTTTTTCTTTCAAAAAACTTCTAGACTTATCAGAAATTGAATTTTTTTTTTTCACACATTTTTTCTAATTTAATTTTCCTTTTTTTTTCCCATCTTTTTTACTTCATTTTTTACTACATCATTTCAATTTTAAAATAATTTAATTTTCGTTTTTTTTTTTTTTTAAATCTTTTACCTGTCATTATAATCTTTTAAAAAAAAAGTATTTAATCCACTGTTTAGAACAAATTTTAAAAATAGTTTTTTATTGATAAGATAAAATTACTGATAAATTTTTCGTCTGTGTTTACTGTATTGAGAGACTTTTTTTATCATCCAATTGGTTCTTCCCCTATTTTAAAAAAAGAATTAAAAAAAATTCCCAAAGATTTAAAAATAAATGTTTTTAAAAAAAAACATAAAAAAAAAATTTAAATTAAAAGTAAATTTTATTAAAAATGATTGAGTACAAAAATAATTTTAAAAATAAATTTAAAAGGGTTTTTTTTATATTTAATAATGTAATATTTTCTCTTTAATTATAAAAAAAATGTGTTTTTTTCTTTTGATAAAAAAAAACAAATTTTTGGGGATTCCCATTCCCATTGTGTAGTAAAAGATATGATTATAAACCAAAAAAAATTATTCAATGGGAAAAACTTTTTAATTTTCTCATCTCCCTTTTAATTTTTGTTAAATAAACAAAACCTTAAAAAAAAATATTTATTTTAATCATATATAAAAGGAAAAAAAAAGTTTACATTTAACCATATTACAAAACGAAGCATATAACTTTTATTTTCTTATTTCCCATCTTTTTTTCCCTTTTTTTTGTTTATTTTCTTAAAACATTCTAGATTTTCAGAAACGAATTGTTTTTTTTTAGTTCATGACCAAAATTTTAAACTATTTTAAAATTTTCTTTTTTTTTCTCTAAATTTTTTTTTTTTCATCATCATATATTTTTTTTAAAAATTTAAATTCTGTTTTTTTCTCCAAGCTAGACCTGTCAAATTAAACACTTTTCAAAAAAAGTTTTAAAAACCCTTTTTAAGGGGCCAAGGCCAAAATCTGAAGTCACCCCACCATGTTTCCCCCGAAATTTTTTTAAAAAAAAAAAAAAAAAAAAAAAAACTTACAGAAAAAACCCTTCAGGGGCCGTCCCATAGAACTATGGCTTTAAAGGTGAAATGGCCAAACCCCAAAATCAAACCCAAAAATTTTCTATTGCCAACAATTTTGCACAAAAGCGCAATAAAGGGGCCCACAAAAAAAGAGAATTGGGGGCTTGATAGCATTGTGGGAAACGCCGGGTCCCGTCAAAAACCCTTTTTCACCATGCCCCCGTCACAATCAGCTCTCCTTTCCCCCGAAAATTGGGACTCTTCCCTCTTCCCTGTCTGAAACTCGACAAAATGAAAGGAAGTGGAAAAAGAAGACGAATTCTACGGGTTTGGGTAAGTTATGACCAAAAAAAATGAAACCCGGATATCGATAACAGTGCAGAAAAAACCCCCCGACGATCCTCAACTTCACCCCTGTGTGGGCCAAAATCGTTACTCAGGTTTGGGGTTTCCCAAACGTAAGAGAAAACTAAAAAATTTTTGCGGGGCCAGGGCCCCTTTAAATGTAGTAATGACATGATTCTGACGTGGAATTTTGGGTTTTTTTTGCGGCCGACGGGTCATTTGAGTAGTGATATGAGGAAACATATTACAACCCTGAAAAGGAAAACCCGGGATGTTGCCGCCTAAACCCCACGTTTTAGTGACCCCATGCGTGCCCAGGGGCGGGAAATACATCCCGGAGTAAAATTCCCCGGGGTACATCCCGTGGGGCCCACACCCATTTTTTGGTAGTGATTGAGGAAGAAGTGGCTACACTTGGCATTTGGGGGGCCCAGGGAACAGTTTGGAAAGGTGTTAAGGGGGCTGGTGGGGGAAAAAGGCCCCCCCCTGCTTGGGCCCCACCGTCCACCGGGGACCCATGCGCTGACTTTGTCGTTCAAGGGCAAAAAAGGGGCCATCACCCACCAGCCTGCCACAACCACAACCCCCCTGTACAACCAGCCTAAAGATTCCAGTATCCACCCAGAAAACCGGTTTTGTTTGGGAAATTGGGGAGCAAAAAACCCCAAATTTTGGGTTTCCCAAAAACCTCACCACTTTGGGTGACTCTCAAAATTTGGAAAAAATTTCCCTTCCCCGTCCCCTTTGGGAAACCCTGGGCCCAAAGAAACTGGAAATTTTTTGAATTATTCTTGACCACCATTGATGGGAAATTTTTGGGCCCGGGAAAGTAATAATATTTTTAGTACAAACCCTGGCAAAATAGATCTTTTCACCACAGCAAGACTTTTCAAAAGGTGGAAAAAAGAATGTTGGGAGAAATTATTTTCTTTTTGGCCCAAAAAAAAATGCTTTGCCTCAAGCTAAACCATAAAAATAAAAGCATACTGGGCCACAGATTTTGGGAAATTTCCCACCCCGGGCCCTTTAGTGAAATAATACCATAACAGGTTTATCTTCCCTTTTTTTATGTTTTCACTTCTCTGACAAAAACCCGGCCTGACCGAAGGGGACAGGTTAAACAAGATTAGAAAATGTTTTCATGAAACCAAAAAAAGTTCAGGATATACTTTTTTTTCCATTCAAAAAATCTTGTAATTGACGAGTCTTTTGATTTTTAAATTTAAAAGGGAGACTGTCATTCAAGCGTATAAACCGAGCAAGAGGAACCGCTTTGGTATAAAAAATGTTTTTTCCCCTGTATTTGAAAAGTGGCCCCTTTTTTGGATATTGTTGTAAACACGGGGAGTAAAACCCAAAAAGAAAGGGTACCAAGATGTTTTTGGGTATCTCAGGGGACGGGGTGAAAAAAACATGATGGCACCTTATCTTTTTGGGAAGGGGCCCTACATTAAAATACCCCAAAACTTTGGGACACCCAAAAAGTATTTTCCATTTTAATTTTATGCAGTGAAAAAAGAAAAGATTTTGTGTGGCAAAAAGTGCGTTCTAAACGTAAAAAATAAACCCCGGCTCAAAGCAGGTGTTCGTGGTGATACTGCAAAGGGGTTTACTTTCCAAAGCCCTCATTTCATTACGGGGGCAAAGACAAACGAGAAGTCCCATTGTTTTACAACCATTCACCGTAAGAAAAGCAAAACAGTGGCAAAGTTGAAACGGTGACAAAAAGGAACGTAAAACGAAAAAAACCGTGTCAGGATTGATTATAACAAAACATGCCCCTTGGGGTTTTACAAGTTGACATGCAGATTGGTTTTTTTTGGGGCTATGTTCTAAATTACAAGTGGTACCAAGAAACTTTTCCTTTCCCTCTCATGGACATTTTTAATGCTCAATTTCAAAAATAATATGTACCCAAATTAAAAGGGTGGTAACAGACCACCGTAAGGTGAATTTTTTTTTGTCTGTTTCAACAACCAAAATGAAGTACCAGGTAACAAACACCGCAATACAACCTGGGTCCCAAATTCCCAGGAAAAACCCAAGCGTTTGAGGGGAGAAGGTGAAACATTTCATAATAAAAAAACTTTCCCTTTAACTCAAAAAAAAATTTTCCAGAAAAAATGCATTGCCAAAGCACAAAAAAACGCCGGCAACAAAGACGCAAAGGGCACTCGGTTTAGTTTTGAGGAATGGGAAGGGGCCTCTGTGCAAGGGTCTTGTTTTTAAGGATTTTCCCCAAGCTCCAAACATTTTTAAAACCCTTTTCCAATATTAAATAGTAAATATAAAGAAGAAAAAATTAGAAATTTTACAATAAATTTGGGATGTTTATTGTAATAAAAAAAGTGGTTTAAAAAATAATATTTATAATAACTTTGGGGGCGGTTATTTTGTTCAATACAGGGAAATTTTTATATATATCAATTTAAAAAAAATAATTGGGCCCCCCCAGGGCCCCCAAAAGTTAGTAGGAATAAAAAAAAATTGGAAAAAAAAAGAAAAAACAACCCAAAAAAAACAAAAAAATAATAAAAAGCGTATGTGGAATTCGTTTGATGTTTGCAACCACCCAACCTTTTTTTCCCTAAAATTTTTTGGGACTGTATCTCGGGAAGTACGACAAAATTCCTTTTTTTTTTTTTTTATTACCCCTTTACAAAAAAAAACCCTTTAAATTTCCCTATTTTTGAACAAAAAAAAAATAATTTTATTAATAAGAAAAGAAATTTCTGGGTAACTTTTTTTTTCTGTAAATTTTCTGTAATTTAGAGAACCCTTTTTAAATATTTTTTCAATTTTTCTCCTATTTATAATAAGCTGGGAAAAAATCAAAGATTTATATATAAAGGGTATAAAAAATCATAAAAAAAAAAATTTTTTAAAAGACAGTAAATTTTTTTTAAAAAAGAATTTTACTATATATATTATAAAATATAAAAAATATTTATTATATAATAATATAAAAATATATTTATATAATATAAAATATAATAAATATATATAAAATTAAATTTTATATATAAATAATAAAATATATATATATATATATATATAAAAATTAAAATATAAAATTATATTATTATATATAAAAAATATGTATAAATATATATATTAAAATAATTAAAAATAATAATTTTAAATAAAATATATAAATAAAATAAATATATATATATAAATATATATAAATTTATAAATATCAATAATTAATCTTCAAAAGATTTTAAAAATTTTTTATTCATCCTTTTAATAATGTCCGTAAAAAATATTTCAAAAATATTCACACAAAGGTTTTCAATATAAAAATAATATTTTCTCTTCATTATAAAATAACAATAATATTTTTACTAATATTTTGTATATTGATAACACAGAAACAATATTTTGGTGATCCAATCGATTGTGTAGTAAATGATATCGATTCTAAAGTCATGAACCTATATTGTTGGATTCTTTCTACCTATACTACTTCAAAGGATAGAAAAATCAGATTTTTTCATAAATATTACCAATGGGTTGCCTTATTTCTCTATTTTCATGTTAGTTATTTTTTTATTATAGATAATTAATTGAATAATAAAAATATTAATTGTTTTTTTTTTAAGTAAATCATAATTTAATTATTTTTTTCTAATTTAAACAGATTATGAAGTTTTACTTTCCTCATTACTTATGAAAAATATTAGGATGAGGAAAGATTAAGATGTTAGTCTCTCATCTCAATAATTCTATTGTGGATGATACAATTAAACAGAATAGAATTAAATAGTTAATAAACTATTTTCCCACTCAACTTACATTCTCAAAAATTGTAGCTTACAAATTTTTTGTCTGTGAAATTCTTAATTTCATAAATGTTGTAGGACAAATATACTTGACAAATGGGTTTCGTAATATTATTTATTTAAATTAATAATATATGACATATTACAAACTATATTTAAACAATAATAATACAATATAATATAATAATATTGATTTTTTTTTTCAGATTTTTAGGATACAAATTTTTAACTTATTGTGCTCAAGTAATAGCCTTCAAGTAAACACATGAATGAAATATTCCCAAAAGTAGCAACGTGTACTTTATACAAACATGGCTCATCTGGATCTACAGAAAAAATTGATAGTCTTTGTGTTCTTTCGCTGAATATAGTTAATGAAAAAATATTTATTTTTTTATATTTTTGGTAAGTTAATAATTATTAGTTATTTAATAATTTTGACATTTGTTGCAGTTAAACTTTAATTTAAAAAATTATTTCGTTAATGGCTCACTAAGCTCCATCTTGCATTCCTTATATACCCTGGAAAACAACTCATCAGGTCCCGGGGACTTATTTGGCTTCAGTTTGTCTATCTGTTTAATAACCATGTCCCTCGTGACCTGTCTGAAAGGTTTGTAGATGAATGGTTCACAGAACCGACATGTTGATAAATTAGACACATGTGCAACTCTTGGGTATCTTTATTGAGGAAACATTTCGCCACACAGTGGCTTCATCAGTCAATACACAGGAGAAGCTAGAAGAACTGGAGGAGAATGAGGAAATCAGTCCCTTAGCCTTGAGTCGATGTGGTCAGTCCATCAGTCTTTAATAGAATAAGGCATATGAGCGGAGAAGCAGCGTTAAACCGTATGGACTGATGAAGCCACTGTGTGGCGAAACGTTTCCTCAATAAAGATACCCAAAAATGTTCTTTAATAGCTCGCCCCAACATGAGATTTTCTACATATTTCCTTAATTTACCATTCCAATACTTCATTGCTACTACTGCTATCATAATGAAATATGCTCTATCACTTGCTGTTTTTTGTTTCTGTTTTAAGATTTCCTTCTCAATATTCTCATTAAATTCTAGTTCTGGTGATTGGAGTAAGCTTTTTCTTTCATCTCCTAACATTTGATCAAATTCTTGACATTCTTGAGATCTCATCTGATTAACCCTTTGACTGTCGCGGTCGTATATGTACGTCATGGGAGATACCGTGTTTGACGTATCTATACGCATAAATTCTAGCGGCTTCAAATCAAGCGGGAGAGGGTTGGTAGGCCTACACGAGAGAGAATGGGTCTCAGTGGTCGGTGTGCACCCTGTGAAAAAAATCTGGGACTCAGCGGTGCATTGTGGGAACGCCATCTTGGTAGTCCATTTTCACCATGCCTCGCGGTAAGAAGTTCCTCACTCCTCGGCGGATTGGAGGTCTTTTGTTCCCAAGTGATAGCTCAAACAGTGATGATAGTGTCAGTGAAAGTGAATTCCCTGGTTTGAAGCGGGTGGACCGAAAAATTCCCCAGGATAACATATTAGTGATAAAAAACCCAGATGACCCACAACCACCCACCTCTGGTGCGGGCCGGCTCGTTCATATTCACCTGTACCAGGACGAAAGGGAAACTATTTGCCCTGTACAAGACTCAGATGTGAGCATGCAAGTGATAGTGATAGTGATTTAAAGGTTATTGAAAGCACTTCTAGTTGTGACAGTGAGGGTGAATATCCCCAGTGAAACGGCAGTATATACGACTTCGCATGCGGTCTGGTAGTGTGCCATATGCTCTTCCAAGAGGAAGGAGTACATCTCGGAGCACATCCGTGGCCCTACACACGTCCTGATAGTGAAGATGACGATATTGTTACGATGGGTATAAATGATGTGAGGAGGCAGCAGGCGGTGGTGGTGATGTGACGGTGCCATGAGTCATGTGACCCCAGCAGCGGGCCACGCTAGTGCCCCGCTGCTGACTCTGCACAATACAACCTGCTTCGGCCGCCCCCACACTCTCACAACCACAACCACAACCTGCAAAACCCACAACGACATTACAATATCCAGAACGCACCAGCTGACCGCATCTGGATTGGAAATAAAGATGACGAGTTTGTTCCAAATCCCCATGACTTTTGATGGGGGCAAAGTGGAATACGGCCTCATGACACTTGGGAACAATCCCCTGAACTGGAATGCTTTCATTTGTTCTTCGATGAACCCCTGATGGACATTATTGTAGGGAAAGCAATACATACATGATACACCATGGCAACCCTATCTTTCACCAAGATCAGCCTACACAGTGGAAGACACAACTGGGGCAGAGTACTGTTCTTTGCCACAATAATGCTTATGCACATGTGTAAAAAGCATAGTGTCAGCACATACTGGGCGACAGACCGCCTGATTTCACCCTGCTTTCAGTGCATTAACCCGTGAAATAGATTTGTGTTACTGTTACGTATGTTACACTTTTCAGACAAAACCAGGCTGACAGAAGCGACAGGTTATATAAGATCAGACGTGTGTTTATGTACCTGAAACAAAAGTGCTGTATGAAATTTTTATCCCTCGGGAAAACTTGTTATTGACGAGTCTTTGATTTTGTTCAAAGGAAGACTCTCATTCAAGCGTATATACCAAGCAAGAGGAAACCTTTTTGGTATAAAGTTATTTGTTCTGTGTGATTGCAAAATGGTCTGGTTTTGGATATAATTGTGTACACTGGCGGTAAACAATGGAAGATACCAGGAAGTTACTGGGTATCTCTGGTGATTTTGGTTAGAACAATGAGGGAGCCATATCTTGGTAAGGGGCATTTTTTATATAATGACAACTGGTACACAAGCCCTAAACTCAGTGATTTCTTGCGAGTGAACATGACAGATTGTGTGGCACAGTGCGTAGAAATCGTAAACTTATGCCTAGGTTCGAAGCTGGCTGTAGAGGTGAAGTGCAGGTGTTTGCTGACAATTGACATCATGGCATTTCGGTGGCATGACAACGTGATGTCAACGCTGACATCAGTTCACCGACACGAAATGGTAGAGACTGGCAAGCAGAATAGAGAGACCAATAAACCCTATTGTAAACCCTGCAGCGTGATGGATTAAACCTCAATATGCGCTTAGTGGACAAATGTGACATGCAGATTGGGTTTGCTGACTGTGTTCGAAAAGAGTTATAAGTGGTACATAAAACTGTTTTTCCATCTTCTTACATTTCCATGCTGAATGCTTATAATATGTATAAGTTGAAGACCAAGAAAAACCCCCAAATATGGTGAATTTTGTTTGTCAGTCATCAGACAAATAATATTCAAGTACCAAGAAACAACCCCTGAAATAGACCAGCGCCCACAAAATTATAAAACACATTCCTCTCGTCTGGGGCCCTGGGATCACTACCCCTACACTGCCTGCTACTACTCCCAAAAAAATGCTCCAGAAGAGGTGTTTGTCTGTGGACATACCACAAAACCCCCACAAAAACGCAGAGACACTCGTTTTTATGTGTGAGGAGTGTAAGACACCATTGTGCTTATACCCATGTTTCAAAGAATTCCAAAGCTGCAGCACTTCTAATAAAGTGTCCAGTGATTGTACATATGTATATATATTAAAAGCAATCGTAATAAACATTTGTTTTACATTGTTTGTTTGTGTAAACAAGTTTTAGCAACATTATAATGATACGAGTGTTTTTGCTATAATTGTGTTACATTCAACGAGTGTATATTTGAACTTTTGCACAAATAATTTGGTCTCACGGGCCACAAAAGTTATGTGAAAAAATATAATAGTGAAAAAAACAAGAAACCATCGAATACAAGTAAATAAAAGTTTACTGGGTGAGCGGCAGTCGCCGCTGTTGCCGCCAGCAGATCAATTTCAGCAAACTTCAGGACTCTATATCTTGGTAAGTACTGATGGGAAATTTTTTTTTTTGGGACTAAAACAATCAGAAAAATAATCTTAACATTTTCATAAGAAAAAATAATTTTTTTTTTCGAATATTTTGCGACACCAGGAGCAACTTCAGGATTGGGCCCTTCGACAGTCAAAGGGGTAAGAGTGTAAAACACCACTGTGTATGACACAATGTTTCAACAGAGTTACACAAGCTGCAGAACTTCTAGGAGTATGTTCAGTGACTGTATATTGGTATATATATTATAGAACAATAGTAATAAACAATTTTTTGTATTGTTTGTTTTTGTAACAAGTTTTGTAAACAATATATTGATAATTATGTTTGTGTGCTTATTGTGTTGTATACAACGAGTGTATATATGTACATTGCACCTTACTTTGGTCTCACAGGCCACATAAGTTATGTGAAAAAATAAAATAGTGAAAAAAACAACAAACCTTCAAATACAAGTAAACTAAAATTTACCGGGTGAGCGGCAGTTGCCGCTGTCGCCATACGCAGCTCATTTTCTGCAAACTTCATGCCTCTATATCTCGGTAAGTACTGATGGGAAAAATTTTTTTTTGGGACTGAAACAATCAGAAAAATAATCTTAACATTTTCATAAGAAAAAATAATTTTTTA
This sequence comes from Cherax quadricarinatus, assembly GCF_026875155.1. Lineage (NCBI taxonomy): Eukaryota > Metazoa > Arthropoda > Malacostraca > Decapoda > Parastacidae > Cherax > Cherax quadricarinatus. The sequence goes on along the minus strand of NC_069474.1, from coordinate 7,206,446 downwards.
TTTTCGAATATTTTGCAACACCAGGAGACACTTCAGGATTGGGCCCTTCGACAGTCAAAGGGTTAATCAACAGCTACATGTAAATATTTTTTTATTTTTACTTCTTATAGTTTTATTAAATTCTTTTTTCAAAGAATCGGAAGTATAATGTAATAAATGTTTACACCCATATTCATGAACTAAATGAGCCATTTGCCATTTCATTTTATCAGAGGGGAAAGTACCTTATAAAGCTTCTGTCTGAAAATAACCCATATTCGTTTTCACACTGTTGTTGTTGAAAATTATAATTCTGTAAATTTTCAATGTTAGTTAATAATGATTCTTTTAAACAATAATGTAATGGATCACGTTTAGTAGCTTTTTATGGATTAGCAGTAGTTTTTTTAATTTTTTAAAAGAGTTTCCTTTTAATGTTACAAAAAGTGAAGTTAAAGCATCTAAAATTAATTTACAATTACTTTGAGTTAAATATTCATGATAAGGTTGTAAATCATTGTCTATTAATAATCCATGTTGATATTTTTTTTGTTTAAATTTATTAAAATTAGCTTTAATATTATTTTATTATTGTTGTTTTTAAGAGATTCAGGGTGTGAAAATATAATATCTCTAATTTTCCCTGATTCAGCATTAGGAGAAAATAAGTAATGTAAAAGATTATAAGAAAATTAAATTTAGTTTACAATTTTCAGATACAGTTAAACGATAGGATGTATTAAAAAATGGAAAATATCCTGTAACATTAAACATTTTTGAAACGATCCACAAAAACAATCAATTGTGTCAAATAAGCTAAACGTTGAGTGTTAGTTATTAAAATACACACTCCTAATGTGGGTCTTATTCCTTGTTGATATAATGTTGATGAAAAACAACAATTCCAGTTATCAATTCCAGTTATCACTATGAGTTCAAGATTGTTATTAGTGCTAGTTAAAAGTGTTGTAAGAGGTAATGGTGGTGGTGGTTGTTTGTCATATTCATATTCTCCTCATCCTTCTCCTCCTAAAAATAAATCTAATGTTATTTTGCCATTTTGTTCATGCGTGAAAATATGATATGGTGTTATGTAATCATTTGAACACCATTATTATTGTCTTTTTTTTAAATAAGGTCTTTTACTTAAAGTGAATCATTTGAATATCCTTGTAAGTCTAATGGTTTAATTTTATTTAAACTTAAATTAACATGTAAAATATTCTCTTTTCCATAAACAAAAGGAGAAAAATTTAAAAGCTGCTTACATAGAGTAGAATTCATTATAAAAACAAGTCCCACATGTAAATTATCATTTATATTTGAAGAAGGAGGATAAAAGTATAAATAATCATTATCTGATATAGGTATTACTGGTGGTGGTGATGTTTGTGATGAAGTTTCAAGAATAATATTATTTTCAGTATCTATATTATCCATTATTATTTTATATATATGTCATGAAATACCACTAACAATAACATAATGGGTATGTGAGGGTTTTTAAACACTCGCCATCGAGAATGGATATTACCTGGTTCTATCAAATTTTTTTCAAAATGTCAAAAAATTTATTCATTAGATGCAGAATTGGAATTTTTATTATGTCAAAAAATGTGTATTAACCTACAAATTGAAGGAGATAATTTTGAAATGATTTTTAAACATTATCCTGGAAAACTATTCCACTTGGGCAATGTTATTAACGACATTAAAAAATTATCCAAAAATAATGAGACTGAGCTTATAAAATATTTTATTGATCATAAATTAGTATTTGGAGTGGGTATTGAATGTCCAGAATGGAATAAAGATATCTGACTTGCCAATTTTGCTAAAAATTATTTCGTAATTCCAGTTATGAAAGGTAGTCAAATGTGGCAAATGTTAATTGAAAATCCAGAACGTATAATAAGTCAAGATGAATGGTACCAATGGAAGAATATGAAATTAAGTAATAATACATCCACTTTCTTTTCTTCTTTTAAATGTCTTGTGTGTAAAAATTATCCATTCGATGCTTATCCTTGTCATTTTATAGTAAGTGAATCTATATGTTCAATAAAATCTATCATATGGCCAGATCGAAGACGTCTACACTTTAACAAAAAAAGCTAATAGGATTATTATTTATGATGAATCACAAATTAAAATATGGCATTTTCTCTACAAATGTACTCAGATTCATCGAGATACAATTAACCATTTGGGCAATATGGCAATATTTACAACGGGAGAGATTTTTGTAGAATGGTTCCTACTTCTTACTTTAAAAAAAGTGGGTAATATATTACAACAAAATAAAGTATCTGATGTTTTGAAAGATACTACTGAACCATTATCAATGTCAAATTTACAATTTTTAATAAATTATTATAAAAATAAAAAAAATTAATCTAGTAAGGTTAATTTAAAATTATTGAAAAACTATAAAAATCAACAAATATTAGAAAAAGGAAATAATAAAGATGATGACAAATATATCAAAATTAAATTGTGGGATCTCGCAATAAAATTATTCCCACTAATTTCTTAAAACTTCGGACTACAGCTATTCGATATGGTCAAATTGATGAATGTATAACTCAAACGAAAATATTAAGCAATTCAACTAGCATGGTAACAGAAGATAGAAAAAATATCAATTTAGACTAGAATAAAATTGGAAGGTACGATAGGAATTGTTCATCGAATTCTTATGCAAATATTTGCATGGTAGCATCTGGCATTCAAAATTACTTCCCAGTGAAAGGACTTGAGCTAGAGTTCGTCACGGCCATGCTAGCTGGAGATTCGTCTGTAAAAACTTGCATTTGTGGTCATAGTGGTGCCTGTGCTAACCTTCCTATGGTGTAGAAATATACCTAGTTGGATGAATCTTATTGTGGCTAGCTGGTCTAGTGGCTAATGTGACGGGCTGGAGTTTTGAGACTCTATGACTGTGGGTTCAATCCCGGCCGGGGGTATGGTTTGTTTGCAATTGTGTCATTACGATTTCTTGAGTCATGTTGACAGCAGTGAAGGGACTTGAGCTAGAGTTCGTCACGGCCATGCTAGCTGGAGATTCGTCTGTAAAAACTTGCATTTGTGGTCACAGTGGTGCCTGTGCTAACCTTCCTATGGTGTAGAAATATACCTAGTTGGATAAATCTTATTGTGGCTAGCTAGTCTAGTGGCTAATGAGACGGGCTGGAGTTTTGAGACTCTATGACCGCGGGTTCAATCCCGGCCGGGGGTATGGTTTCCAAAGAACCTAAATCTATTACACAAAGTAAAGTTGGGTTTATCGATTTATTATATACTCCCGATACACCTCAACATTGTAGTATTCTTCGTGAAATGGTACTCAATGTGGTTATATCCACCTACAGTATTACAAATAAATCACCAGAACAACTTCTAAAAGAATATTTTCCTCAATTACATTTAATATAAAATCCTTCAGAACTACATATTTTAGATTGTAAATTTTTCTTCATCATCATTCATTTTAAATTTACCTTTCCCAAAACCTTTAATTTTAGAAGGAAACGGCTGCTGACATTTTTGCCAAATATTGCCTTACCCTCAATGTGAATATATTAGTCTCTTTGGAGCAGACAATTTATTTAGATTCACTCAATATGCTTTAAAATGCAGGAATCCATGCATTGAATTATTAGAGTATGAGACTGATCAATTGTGGATGTGCACTAGTCTACCATGTATTAGTTTTAAATTTATGCCAAATGGTCAACTCTATACTTCTAAAGAATTAACTTCTTTCCAAGTCAGTGAGAGTTTTTATGAAAGTCTTCCGCGACATATGCTACCGTCTCTCCTCTTAAAAGGCAACAGTAATAATTTCAAACAAGACTTCCAGTCTTTGTGGCTGGGTATAGATCTAGAAAAAATTCCTAATCTTATGGGTCCAACGTCACAGGCTATAGCTCATCCTAATGCCCGCATCTTCCATGAATTAGTAGCGGATTACATTCTTTTTGCCATTATGCCGGTATTCCTAATAATAGTCATTCTATGGGAGAAATTCATCAAAAAACGGCTATTCATTCTTTCTATACCACATCAAAAGTAAGTAATGTTTTTCCTATTCCTTGTCAAAATCCCATAGTAGCAGTAATTAATTTTGATAATCCTGAAGACAGTATAACTGTCAATCAAGGTAGTGTAGATAGAGGTTTATTTTGTGGTGTAGCACTTGAGACTTTGATAATTCGATACAACTATGGCCCTTCGCAAATGGCTCCTCATTTTAAACAAACTTATTTTGATTTCCATAAACCTCTTTTTCCTGGTATACAATTAGGAATTTTAGAAGGAGTGAGTAGTAGTAAAGAGAGTAAATGTAACAATTTATTAATTTTACCAATGGAGAAATTGAAATTGTACCACTTAATGAAATAGCATTAAAATTTATTTGGAAAGGGAAAACAGGAGATTTACAAGATCCCATTTATGAAGACCCCATCACTCATAAGTGGTTTTTAACAAATTACCTCATCAGACTATTGTTTTTTCTGTATCACAAACCCAGAATATCCATCTTTAGAGCATCGGCAAAAAATGAAAATGGCTCAAAAATCAATGGCTTTTAGAGAAAGACATCCAAATTATCAACGTTCCTATCAGTGCTTTAAAATGAACTGTGTAGATTTGGTTCTGTTACAGAGCTGGTGTTTCAGTTTAATGGTAATCTCTCCTTTTACTACTTCTATGGGAGATAAATTACAAACACCTACTTCTCAAAAAGGAGTTATTGGCTGCATGGTGAGTGAGGAAGATATGCCCTATATAAATTTAATAGGATATGGACAACCTTCAAATCTTAAAATTGATGTTATAATTAATCCTCATTCATTAAAATGGCAAGCAATGGATTTGTATTTTAATACTTCAGATAAACAGGGTTATATGGATTCGTGTTTAGGAGTTTCTTTGGAAAGTGTAATTCAACACTTGCAATTAGGTTAAAAAATGCACACGGGTATTCTTATGAATCCTTTTACTGGTCAACCATATTTTAATAAGAATAATAACAATCGACCAGTTATAGCTAGTCTTTATGGAGGCAGTTACATTAGCATAATTAATCATCGAGCAAGTGCTACAATTGCACCTTCTCATCCGGAGAATTTAATATATCCAATCTAACCGGTGCACCAGTAAGAGGAACATGAGGTGGATTAGCAACAGGTCCTATGGAACAAGTCTCTTTGCAAAGTATCAGTGCTATTAGAATTCATTCAGAATTAACTCAAATGCACTCTGATCTTATTAATATTGAATTAAAACCTAGAGGAATTGATGATAATAAGGGTAATAGCAGTAGTCTAATTATATGTGGATCAAAATTCCAATGAAGATTTCATGATGATTTTTCATTAGCAGGAATTAATTTAGGTTATAAATGTGCTTCACATTCTGAAGTCAAAGAAGAAGAAGAAGAAAAAGGGGAAGATGATTGATATATAATGATAAGAGGTATATTCAAAATATACATTTTTTTACTAAAAATTCTTTATTGGCATATGATTTTTATAAATGCTATCACCAACAACACTGCTTGCAATGTTTATATAATGAAAAAAATATTGGATGTTTCAGATATTATTTAAAGAATTCCAAGGGCTACTCACTATATTATAAATGGTTCTTCATTATTCCCTTCACATTTTTTATACTGATTTATCTTTGATTTATGATTTTCCTGAGGTGATAAATATATACTATACCACTAGCTAATGTTATCAATGTTATCACCAACAACACTGCTAGTACTGCTACTGATGCTGTCTGGTCTTCTGGGTCTCCTAGGCTTGCTGCAAATATAACAAAAGATTTACTAATTACTTATTTATATTAGTGACAGTCTAAATTAATTTTATTTTAGATTTATGTAAACTTATACCAGACTTTAAGTTTAATTTACAAAAACTTTTACAATTTTTGCATTTGATCCAATTCATGGTATTGTTGCCAATAATAGTTATAGAATTGATAACAAAGATTTTTGAGTTTTTTTTCTTCAGTTCTACTTGTAAAAAAAAACTATTATTTATCAATATATTGGACCAAAAAAATCATTAATATTTTAATTTGCTTACCCTCCAACAACAATAATCAAAACATTATATATGTTCACATTTCACATTTTACAAAAAATATTAATAAACACAACTTACCAATAAGTCAACAATAGAAATACTTGTATATTCCTCTGTATTGGAATACACATTATTATAGTTGATGACAGCTGATTGGTCAAGATTCCAAACATTGACTCGGTATGTTATATTAACTTGAGTGTACTTCTCATCCATTATATACCAGAAACAGAATTCATTCCTCTTTGAAACTTCGAAATTGAAGAATATTTTCTTCTGGAGAGAGACAGTTTACTGGAAGAGGCAACAAATGATTAAGTATAATGATGCAGTCAGTAGCCTTCATATGTGGTGTATGTGCATATGTGGAACTGAACTAAACTAACCTTCACTTGCTGATAATAGCCTCAGTAGCAGTAAATCGAGTAGTACTACAGTCAATATCATCCTTCTCCTGGAAGAACACACCACTTTTTAAAAACAACAACAGCTAACCATCAAGGAGCAGATTTAAATATCTGGTAACTTCCTATGTGTTTTATGAGTTGCCATTTTTTTGATGACCTCATTAAAAAATGGATTCTGATTTACGAAATGATGTTGATTATGTTATAAAAGAAGGATTACCTACATTTCATGCTCACTTAATAGACTTTAACTTTAAAAATATTGATAATGATGTAAACCAAAAAAAATTCTTTTATTAATTTATATAATAATATAGAACACAAACTTGATTCAATAGAATTTTAAACAGAAATAGGTTAGAAGCTATTTGATAACATAAAGAACACACTTTTAAATTTATATAATACTGAACAATTTGAAGCGATTTATAATAATATTGTATTATTTTTATGTGATGATGAAAATGATCAGTTTACAAGTTCAAATACTTATATAAGACTTTACATTCAAACTACTTATCCCCTTTATTTATTTTATAAATATAAATTTTTTTGAAAGTTTGCTTAAAGATTTGGAATTTGACGATCTGGAATTTGATAATGAATCGTCTTTTACAAATTACTTTACAGATTACATAAAAAATAATAGATATGAATCAGAAAAAAGGAATGTTATAACAAAATTAAGAAAATTCAGGGATAAATATCCTACTTATCTTTATTTCCTTAGAGATTTATTTAATATTCCTTCTTATAAATTAAATCTTAAAACGTATAATGAAAAAAATATTGGATGTTTTAGATTTTATTTAAAGAATTCAGGTGGTCCTTTAATTAGAGGTATATTTTTACATAAATTATGTGATAAAACTCGGGATTTTAATGAATTTACTTGTAGTGATATTGATGAATTTAATAAAATTGAAGATGAAAGAAATCATCTTCTAGATCCTTACCTTAGCCACAGCAAATGTTGCCATGAACTGTTAATTAATAGATGTTTTGGAGTATGTTATTATCATAATTATATGACTAATAATGATTTTCTGATAAATAATTTAACAAATCATGTATATGATTCTAAAGTAATTAATTATGCTAATGATTCTAAATATTTATACAGATGTTAACATGGGTCATAATTATGTAAAATAGGTCTTGCAATAATTAATGGCAAGATTGCTAATAAAGAACCACCACCACCACCTTCCAAAAAATATTGTCAGTTAATAATAATATTATTTTTCATTGTATTTTCTATAATAATTGCTTATTATTATGAATATTTTCATACTTATTAAACTTTAAAATTTTTATCGTATTTTTATGTAAAAAAATGGACACTAATTTATATGAAGACATTGATATTATTATACAAGAAATATTAGCTGCTTTTCATGGTCAAGTAATGGACTTGGACTTTAACAATATTAATAATTCGTTAAAAGAAAAAAAATATTTTACTGATAGTTATGATATGATGAACAGAGAGTTTGAAAATATAACATTAAAAACAAAAATAGGTTTATTATTATTTAATAAAATAAATAATACTCTTTCTAATTTATATAATAATAAAAAATTTTAATCAATCTATAATCATGTATTATTTCTCTGTGGTGATGAAACTGATCTATTTACAAGCTCTCATACATTTATCAGACTTTATATTCAAACAAACTATCCACATTATTTATTTTACAAATACAAAAAAAATTGTTAAAAGTTTACTTAAAGATTTGGAATTTGAGAGTGAATATGAATTTACAACTCATTTAAAAAATATTTCTTCTCATAAACAGTTAGAAAATATTTTTTCCAAATTAATAAAATGGTATAATCAATATCCAATTTCATATCTTCTATTTATTAAAGACATGTTTCATATAATAGAAAATGTAAAATCTTCAGAAAACAAAAACATATTACAAATTATTAATCTCTTAGAAAAATATAATGATAAATGCATTGGATGTTTTAGATACTATTTAAAGAATGAATATTCAGGTAATGGTGGTGGTGGTGATCGTTCACTAGTAAGAGGTATATCTTCACATAAGTTATGTAAGAAACATGATGATTTCAAAGAATTTAGTATTGCAGATATTGATGAATTTAATAAAATTGAAAATAAAATTCATCATTCTATTTATCACCCTTTTGTTCCTAAAGATGAATGTAATCCTAATAATGGAGAGATGTATAAAAATATATGTTATGGTATGTGCAATTATCACAAAACTTTAAATTCGTATAATTTTCATAATGAAAGAGCAATAGTGAAAATTGATTCTATTTATGATTATAAATATATATGCAAATATGAGAATGGATCGTTTTTAAGTAAAATGGGTATTGCAATAGTTAATAGCAAGATTTATAATAAACAACAATTTAGTAAAGAAGAAACTTGTATCACCATTATTAATAAAAGTTGCAAAAATTATTGGTTGATTATTTTTATAATATATTTCATTATACTTGTTATTATACTAATAGCTAATAATAAAAAAAATCAAAATTATACAATAATAATATCTAAAGGATGGGTTATATTTTTCATTATTTTTTACTTTTTAATAAAAAATTTCAAATTATTACAATTTTTTTTTAGGAAGTTTATCAAAACCTTTAGAAGTAATAATCTCATTTAATACTTTGGTTGTTAAAATATCATCTTTTTTATATACAATATTTCTTCCTTTAAATTTTTGTACTATTTCATACACTATTTCACTATTATAACTAGGATAGTGAAGAAAAGGTACTTGGTATTTTTTTCTTTTTCTAAAGCATCTTTTACTCTTAAATAACATTTAGTAGGAATTCTAGATATTATATATGTTTCTTCATTATATTCTTCCTCCTCTTCTTCTTCTTCTTTTAAGTTACACTCAATATTAATTAATTGTACATTTAAGCCATTTTTCTGTAAGACTAACTCTATAAATGCTTCTTTGGGAAATAAACTTAAAACATTGTCAGTATTTATAAAATTAATCAAAGTATGGTATTCATTGCAATCAATTATATCTTTCCAATGTTGTTTTAAAGATAATAAATAATTATTTAATGTACAATTGTGCTGTTGTTTTTTTCTTTTCATCATAAAAAAAATAATATTTTTTAAAAAGAAAAAATTGATATTTACATTCATTACTTTATTAAATTTATTTTAAAAAGTAACACTGGAAAAACTTAAGGAAATAGAAAATAATTCATAACATTAAGATTTTATTGGTTTTATTTTATATATTATAGCAATTCTGCAAATTGAACAATTGTTTAACTGTTTAGAAAAATTCATGAATGAAACCATGTTTGTACATGGCAAAAAAAACTAATTCTATTAAATTATCGATACAAATTTTACAAATGTTTGTATCATAATCAAACGGGTATATACATTTTTTCAACATTTGAAAGTATGTAAAAAAAATGTAGATCTACTTTTTTTACATACTTTTTAATTACGGGTTAATATAAAATTAGCTTCCTCAGTGAGCATTACTCACTGTATCATAAATTGAGCATATTTCTTCATATTTTTCTACTAAAGAATTTATAATTGCAAAAATAATAATTCGAAGATTAGCATACATTAATAGATTAGTATCCAAAAAGTGGTTAGTTGATTCTGATCAATTTAATCTAATATGAATTATATTAGATTTTTCTTTTAAATAAAAACTGTAAAAGAATGAAGATTCATATTGTCTCTTATCAATAATTAAATATATATATATTTTATTGATCATCGAAAATTGGAAATATTCTTCAATATTTTCTAATTGTTCAGTAAATTTATGTATATTTAAATATTAATCTATGCAACTAATTGAATGGCATTCTTTTTCTTCATTATTCCCTTCACTTGTAATGTATACTATAAGAAAGTCTTGTGTTCCTTTTGGAATATTTTTAGCTAATATTTTTACATTTTCTAATAAATCATCATCATCATCATCATCTTTTTTAATAGGTGGTATATAAAGCAAATAAATATTTTGCAATTTTTAAATATTTTGTAAATTTTCTAAGATTAATTTTTTTTTCTTTTTTTAAAATATTTTATCAATAATAACAGTTGCATATGAAGAACAAGACAACGACATTATAATTAATTAACTAGTTAATTATGAATTTCATTTAGTTATACAGATTTTTTTTTTTTTTGTATAAATATTTTCAGTATTTTTGACTTAAAATTAAAAGATGAATTCCCCAAATAAGAGATGATGTAAAATCAGAAGGAAAAATTTTTTTTTTTAAATGTTAATTGACTGTTTAAAGGGAGGCCATATTGATAGAGAAGCAGTATTCTCATTTATATGTGACTGAAATAAATAGTGAACAAAATATCGAGATCCGAGAGAATTTTTTGGGGATAATTATCATTATTATTATTAATATATTTATTACATTTATTTACTATTAAAGAATTATTAGTTATCTATTTATCATTATTAAAAATTTTTACATCAATTTCAGAAGAAGGAATAATTAAAATAGGTTGTAATAATAAATGAAAAATGGAACTTATGCTATAAGCTATTGCTAAATTGTTATATGGTAGACACCAAACAGTAATTACTTATTTATCTTTGTTATTGTCCTATGGAATGTTAAAAACAGGAGTAACTGTAGGTCTTAGAATAGTTTATATTCTCCATCCTGGATTAATAACTAATTTTGAAAAAGTTAAATTAGATTTAAAATTAGATGATAATGTTGGAATAACCCAATAACAAGGTAAAGTAGCAGTAAAGAAAGAAAAAGCAACAATTATTATTTTCTTATTACTTGTTTTTTTTTTATTGATAAAAATAATAATAACCCGGGAAGTTTACTTAATTTACAACTTGTAGTAATAATGTTTTTATCAACAATGTAAAGTTGACGACAGTAAGATAGAAAACTTTTTATGGCTCTATAAAAAGATTTTTGATCATCTAAATTTAAAGTGTAATAAAATTTAGAATTTACTTCTTCTAAAGAAATCCAACTCCAACTTTTATATAGAATAGGTAAATTTGTATAAATATAACAAACTAAATAACTTTCTTGAGTACAACATTGGGGAAACATTTTTTAAACTAAACATTTAGTATAATTTTCCACTTTTATAATATATATTAGAGGTGTCCCTCAACATTCGCGAGGGTTAGGGGATCAAGAGCCTCGTGAATGTTGAAAAACCATGAATGTTTGGTGCCCCAATATATTGTAGGGAAATATAATACAATACTGCTTAACTTGTTGAACCATGAACAATCATAAAATACATGAAAACGTCGTATATTGTACAAAAATATATACATGTTAAACTTTAAATAACATGTATGTTATTAAATACCACAGATTTCCACCACTCCCTCCACCAATGCCTCCACCACTTCCTCCACCACTGCGAGTCCCTACTACCCTCCCTCCGACCCCTGCAACTGGCAGCCAGCCCTCCCACCACTGTGTGGTGAGTGTTTTGTTTGTTCATTATTTGCTATTAAACTACAGTATAAATAATGTAAAAACATTCATGAGTGCATATTGGGAAAGGCTATTTGAACAGGGATGGACGGTGACATCATGTGTTTACTCTTTAACACAAACAAAGAATCAAAAATTTCTGCTACTGCTAATAATAACAATAGTAATAAAAAATAATAATAATAATAATATTAATAATACGAATAATTGAAGAAGGAAATTGTACAAAAATACGAGGAGTGGTTGACAAATCTTCAGTGTGGCTTTGTTTTTGCTGGAGTGAACATTAATCTCCCCTGCTCTTCCCCAAAAATTTCACAATAATTTAGCAGTTGAGGCAGTGGTTTGAGGCAGTGATAGAGGCAGTGATAGAGGCATGGGTGAGGCAGGTATTTACTAACATATACTTTATGTTATAAATAATAATAGTACATGTTAATATTAATAACATTTATAATAATAATAATAAATGTTATTCATAATGTACTATTATTATACATAACATATATGTTAGTAAATAACACTGCCTGTACCACTGCCTCTGTCACTGCCTCTACCACTGCCTCTATCACTGCCTCTACCACTGCCTCTATCACTGCCTCTACCACTGCCTCTATCACTGCCTTTACCACTGCCTCTATCACTGCCTCAACCACTCCAGTCACACTCAATCTACAAGCACCAAACAATGACTTATTGTGAAATGTTTGGAAGAGCAGGGAGACTAATGTTCACTCCAGCATAAACAGTCACACTGACGATGTGTCAACCACTCCCTCGTATTTTTATACAATTTCCTTCTTCAATTATATCGTATTATTATTATTATTATTATTATTACTATTGTTATTATTTTGCATTGCAAAATGTTTGATTCTTTGCTGTGTTCAAGAGTAAACACATGATGTCACCGTCCAATACCTGTTCAAATAGCCATTCCAATATGCAGTCATAAATGTGTTTACATTATTTATACTGTAGTTTAATAGCAAATAATGAACAAACAAAACACTCACCACACTGAGTGGTGGGAGGGCTGGCTGCCAGTTGTGAGGGTCGATGGGAGGGTAGTAGGGACTTGCAGGTGGCGGGAAACTTGAATATGATTTGGCGGCTGGGAATTTGGTGGCTCGGAATTTGGCGGTTGGGAATTTGCAAATGTGTGAAGCTCGCAAAGCTGAAAACGTGAATGTTGAGGGAGACCTGTATATTGATATCATTCACAAGAGCCACAGTAGTCATAGCCCCATGTAATGTAGTCTTGATGGCTTCATTAATTTTGATAAATTCATTCAAACTCTTGGTTAGAATCCCTGGGAAGAACTTCTGGGTAAAAGTTGTTCCTTGCAGTTCCTAATTGTTAAATGACAAAAAATTTCAGTGTTGGTAGATTATATCACCAAATCGCAGGAGACAAATTAAACTTACTATAGTATCTATCATCTTAGAACACATAAAATTTTTCTTTCTTTTATAAGTCTTCTCAATAATACTAATGAAAATGTTTGCATTGAAAGTAATGTACATATACCCATATCCTTTCAAAATTGTATTTCATTCGGATCATATGAACAGGAGATCCACTTTTTCAAAATCCACTTTAAAAATATATTGGTATTGGAGTACATTATCTACAAATTGGTTACCAATGCCAGATGCTACTGATATATCTTTAATGAGAGACTTAAAAGGAGAGAATGTTTGTGTCTGCATAATTGGTGGTAAAATTTATAGTGCTTGGGTATTGAATAGTATATTCAATTTTTATATTATTTATTATTAAAATTTACATATTATTACATTTTAAAACTATACAAATAAAACCAATCATTTCATTAATAGTAGTAATTCAAAAGGTATAATTTATGATGGTGATACCATGTGTCACACATTAGCACATTCAGCCTCACCATCATCAATTCATGCTTTTGTGTAATTTTCTTAGACCTCTCCTGTTGTGAAGCAGATTGAACTGGCGATTTGTAATATGATTGACTTGTAGTTTGATGTTGGAACCTGTTATGATACAAAATTTTAACATGATGGTTTGATCTCCATTTTCTAAAAGTTCTGAATCACAATTGACTCCATCTCATAATTGACAATTAACACATTCAGCCTCACTATCATCAATTCGTGCTTCTGTGTAATCTTTTTAGACCTGTTATGAAGCAGATTGGATTGGCAGTTTGTAGCATGATTAGCTTGTAGTTTGAGGTTGGAACCTGTTATGTCTCATAACTTATAGTAATAGTGTTGCTCTAGTCTCACCATCATCTAAAAGTTATCAATAAAACAAGCACCACTTGTGTTTGCATAGTTTTGGCTACGAATGGATGTAAACTGAACCACTCTACTAACCACCCCCACCATATAAAGTGGGTTTGGAGTAGGAGACAATCTCTAAGTGTGTGCTCCACCAGCGGGAAAACCCCAGTGTTCTATGTTCAAAATCATTTTAGTCACATTCATAATTGTCTTCCTCATTATCTTCATAATCTTCATCATCGTCATTATTCCACTCATTGTACAATGTATTGTAATCATTTGTGGCATCAATATTTATAGCCTCATGTAAACGATTCGAATTTTGAGAAGAAACTCTAGGTAATATTTGTCTTTTTATGATCAGAGGAAACATTCCATCTTCTTTAAGTGAACTGAGGATAAGATCTTTTGTGTTGTTAATGTGACTGATGATATTGGCAAGGACATTAACATTAAAGGTAATGTATAAAAACCCTTTTCCAAATGGAAAATCAGGATGATGATCTGAAAAATCTAACATAGTCATCATTATTATGAAAATAGGACGATCCTTTTACATCATTCTGAATACTAACTCGTATTCCCTTTTTTCTAAATACTTATGTACATAGCGGTGAATGTGGTACAGGCAATCAACTTTTTCTATATATAATAAAAAGTTCTTTAATTCTTCTTCTTCCCATAATTCCACTTCACTAGGGGAAGTTTTACATTCTAATATGTCCTGATTGTCAAGTGCTTCACCTACCATGTTTTCAATATCAGAAATTGTCGTTACTTCGTCAACTAAAGATTTTAAATTTTTAAGAACATTATATCCATCTTCTTGAAATGAATTAACCCTTTTACTGTCGAAGGGCCCAATCCTGAAGTGTCTCCTGGTGTCGCAAAATATTCGAAAAAAAAATTATTTTTTCTTATGAAAATGTTAAGATTATTTTTCTGATTGTTTTAGTCCCCCAAAAAATTTTTCCCATCAGTACTTACCGATATATAGAGGCATGAAGTTTGCAGAAAATGAGCCGTGTATGGCAACAGCGGCGACTGCCGCCCACCCGGTAAACTTTAGTTTACTTGTATTTGAAGGTTTGTTGTTTTTTTCACTATTTTATTTTTTCACATAACTTATGTGGCCTGTGAGACCAAAGTAAGGTGGGAATGTACATATAACACTCGTTGTATACAACACAATAAGCACACAAACATAATTATCAATATATTGTTTACAAAACTTGTTACAAAAACAAACAATACAAAAATTTTTTTATTACATTGTTCTATAATATATATAAACCCAAAATACAGTCACTGAACAATTCCTAAAAAGTTCTGCAGCTTTGGAACTCTGTGAAACATGGGTCATACACAGTGTGTTTTACACTCCTCACACATAAAACATGGTGTCATACACAGTGGTGTTTTACACTCTCACACATAAAACATGGTGCATAAAACAGTGGTGTTTTTACACTCTTACACATAAACATGGTGTCATACACAGTGGTGTTTTTCACTCTTACACATAAAACATGGTGTCATACACATGGGTATTACACTCCTCACACATAAAACATGGTGTCATAAAACAGTGGTGTTTTACACTCCTCACACATAAAACATGTGTCATACACAGGTGTTTTACCCCTCACACATAAAACATGGTGTCATACACAGTGGTGTTTTACACTCTTACACATAAAACATGGTTTTCATACACATGGTGTTTTGCACTCTTCACACATAAAACATGGTGTCATACACAGTGGTGTTTTTCAAATCCTCACACATAAAACTGGTGTCATACACAGGGGGTTTTACACTCTTTACACTAAAACAGGTGTCATACACAGTGGTGTTTTACATCCTCACACATAAAACATGGTGTCATACACAGTGGTTTTTACCCCTCCTCACACATAAAATCAGGTGGTGTGCATTTTTGTTGAATTTTTTTTATGTGCAAAGACAAAACACCTCGTCTGAGCAGTTTTCTTCAAAGTATTAGCAGGCAGTTGTGTTATGTATTATCCTAGGTAAATGGTCGTGTGTCATCATTCCTTCCTAATTTCCTTCATTCCTTTCCTACCTGGAGGCTACCTGGAGGGCCCTTCCACACCTCTCTTCCTACCTTCCTTCATCTTCCTTCATTACTTTTTTTCCCTTTCCCTTTTATCTAGTCCTTCCTTCATTTTCCTGCCTTCCCTTCTTGCTTCTGGTTTCTATAATATATATACACATATATAGTCACTAGATACTTTCATAAACTCCTATTACACCCTTCAGCAAGCTTGTCTTGTGTGTGAGTATCTGGCTTATAATTGTTTTGAGTCAGGAGTCTGCAGCTGTCAAAATGACATATTGTCTCATTAGTCGCTCCCCCTACCGCCTGTCAAAACAATGGGGTCGGATGCTGCTTTCCCCCTCCATTTTATCTAATTATCTTTCTCCCTCATTCTATCTCTTTCAATCTGACTCTCTTCTCTCTCTCTGTCTATCTCTGTCTTACAGGTACACATAAATACAACTATACATAGTGTAAATTACCTAGGATAACCCAAAAAATCCAGACAAAGTGCTATACTCTGCTTGAAGTGTGAGTAAACGTGATGAGACACAGTCTTGTGGCTCTCTCCCGAGACAGAGCTAGATGGAAGACAGGAGTTTGGCAGACAGACAAATAGACAGACAGACAAATGTTGTTCATCATCATCTTCTCCTCCTCCTCCTCCTCCTCCTCCTCCCTCCTCCCCCCTTCTCCTTTCCCTTCTCCTCCTCCTCCTCCTCCTTCTCCTTCTCCTCCTTCTCCTCCTCCTCCTCCTCCTTCTCCTTCTCCTCCTCCTCCTCCTGGCTCTTGACAGATGGACAGCTGCCCCCCTCCCTCCACCCTCATTTACGCTCATCAAAGGTCAGCTCTTATCAGATGTTATCTCCCCTTATCTTGTCACTGTCATGGGGTGAACTGTTTTCATGCCTCAAGGGAACATATTATTATTATTAGGTGTTAGGTATTATTATTATTCTTATTCTTCTTCTTATTCTTCTTATTCTTCTTATTCTTCTTCTTCTTCTTCTTTTTCTTCTTCTTCTTCTTCTTCTTCCTCCTCGTTCCACCTTCCACCTTCCTCCTCCTCCCTCCTCCTCCCTCCCTCCTTCCTCCTCCTCCCTCCTTCTTCCCCCTCCCTCCTTCCTCCTCCTCCCTCCCACCCCCTCCCCTCCTTCCCTTTCCTTTCCCCCCTCCTCCCTCCTTTCCCCCTCCCTCCTTCTTCCTCCTCCCTCCTTCCTCCTCCCCCTCCTTCCTTCCTCTTCCTCCTTCCTTCCTCCTCCTCATCTTCCTCCTCCTCTTCTTCCTCCTCCTCTTCTTCCTCCTCCTCTTCCTCCTCTTCCTCCTCCTCCTCCTCCACCTCCTCCATTGCATTTGATCTTCATTGACACTTCCATCTGTGTTAGAGCATCACTTGGGAAGAGAAGAGTCCCAGATTTGCAGGGAAGTCACATATTTCTTACTGCTAGACATGCTGAAAAAGGACGACTGAAATGGTATTCCCACAATGCACCACTGGCTCCCCGATTTTTTTTATATGGTGCACACTGACCATGGAGACCCATTCTCTCACATGTGGGCCTACCAGCTTTCTCCTGCTCGATTTGAAGCCGCTAGAATTTATGCGTATAGATACCTCAAACACTGTATCTCCTATGAAGTACATATACGACCGCGACAGTCAAAGGGTTAAGGAGAATATTTAAAAGACCCCTGTTGTAATTCCTTCTGATGGTATTAACAAAAGTATTGGCGTTGAAGGTAAGATATATGCACCCTTCTTTATGACCTCCAACTTTGCAAGTAGCCTTCATCTCAATAAAAATTGGACGATCCTTATGCATCATTCGTACCATTAATTTGTAATCACTTCCCTCATCATTGTATCGATAAATATTGTAAAAACGATCAATCTTCTTCATATTTATTTCAAAACTTTCTAACTCTACCTTTTTTCATAAGTCTATTTCTCCAGGAGAACTTTTACATTTGAATTTTATTTTTTTTATTATCACACTGGCCGATTCCCACCAAGGCAGGGTGGCCCGAAAAAGAAAAACATTCACCATCATTCACTCCATCACTGTCTTGCAAGAAGGGTGCTTTACACTACAGTTTTTAAACTGCCACATTAACACCCCTCCTTCAGAGTGCAGGCACTGTACTTCCCATCTCCAGGACTCAAGTCTGGCCTTCCGGTTTCCCTGAATCCCTTCATAAATGTTACTTTGCTCACACTCCAACAGCACGTCAAGTATTAAAAACCATTTGTCTCCATTCACTCCTATCAAACATGCTCACGCATGCCTGCTGGAAGTCCAAGCCCCTCGCACACAAAACCTCCTTTACCCCCTCCCTCCAACCCTTCCTAGGCCGACCCCTACCCCGCCTTCCTTCCACTACAGACTGATACACTCTTGAAGTCATTCTGTTTCGCTCCATTCTCTCTACATTTTCCGAATCACCTCAACAACCCTTCCTCAGCCCTCTGGACAACAGTTTTGTAATCCCGCACCTCCTCCTAACTTTCCAAACTACGAATTCTCTGCATTATATTCACACCCCACATTGCCCTCAGACATGACATCTCCACTGCTTTCCAGCCTTCTCCTCACTGCAACATTCATCACCCACGGCTTCACACCCATAAAGAGCGTTGGGAAAACTATACTCTCATACATTCCCCTCTTTGCCTCCAAGGACAAAGTTCTTTGTCTCCACAGACTCCTAAGTGCACCACTCACTCTTTTTCCCTCATCAATTCTATGATTCACCTCATCTTTCATAGACCCATCCGCTGACACGTCCACTCCCAAATATCTGAATATGTTCACCTCCTCCATACTCTCTCCCTCCAATCTGATATTCAATCTTTTATCACCTAATCTTTTTTTTATCCTCATATCCTTACTCTTTCCTGTATTCACCTTTAATTTCTTCTTTTGCACACCCTAACCAAAATTTATCCACCAATCTCTGCAGCTTCTCTTCATAATCCTCCCAAGAGCACAGTGTCATCAGCAAAGAGCAGCTGTGACAACTCCCACTTTTTGGGTGTGATTCTTTATCTTTTAACTCCACACCTCTTGCCAAGACCCTCACATTTACTTCTCTTACAACCCCATCTATAAATATATTAAAAACCACGGGACATCACACATCCTTGTCTAAAAGGCCTACTTTTACTGGAAAAAAATTCCCTCTTTCCTACATACTCTAACTTGAGCCTCACTATCCTCGTAAAAACTCTTCACTGCTTTCATAACCTACCCCCTACACCATACACTTGCAACATCTGCCCATTGCCCCCCTATCCACCCTGCATATCCCTTTTTTTCCAAATCCATAAATGCCACAAAGACCTTTTTTAGCCTTACTAATACTGTTCACTTATTGTTTCACGTAAACACATGGTCCACACCCCCCTCCCTTTTCCAAAACCCTCCTTTTTCATCGCTATCCTATTCCCTCTTCTTTTAATTTCTTTAATTTAATAACTCTACATACACTTTACCGGGTACACTCAAAAATTTTTCCCCTATTTTTTTTGCACTCTCTTTTATCCCCTTTCCCCTTTAACAAAGAAACTATCATGCTCTCTCCCAATCCCTAGGACCATCCCCTCTTCCAACTTTTATTAAATAATTGCCCCAAGCACTCCAAAACTATATCCCTCCCCTGCTTTTAACTTTTCTATCTTTACCCCTCAACCCCGGCTCCCTTTACCCCCTTTCATTTACCTACTGCCTCCGAATTTCCCCCCCACCCCAAAACGGGCTCTTCCTCACTCCTACAAATGTTATCCTCCCTTGCCCTATACACAAATCACGCTTCCCTATTTTCACAACATTTAAAAAATTCCAAAATTTTCCCTCCATTTTCCCCATACCTCAAACTCCCATTTAATAACCTCCTCCCAATTTTTAGTGACAAATCCATATTCTCTAGGCTTCTTAACTTTTAATCTCACCCAAAACTTTTCTTTTTTTTCAAAAAATTTGTTGATACATCTCCCCCCACTCTCCATTTGCCCTTTTTATTTTGTTTCCCACTCTCTTAACCTCTCCTTTTCTCCATAACTCTTTCCCTCCTTGCACACTTCTATTTTGTAAAAACTTCTCAATGCAATTTTTTTCTCCCTTACTACTCTCTTTACATCATCATTCCACCAATCCTCCTCTTCCCTCTGCACCCACTTTCCTTCCCCAAAACTTCTGCTGAACACCTAAACTACATTTTTAAACCTACCCCATACCTCTTTTGACCCCTTTGCCTATGCCTCATTGCCCATCTATCCTCCAAACTGTTTAATCTTACCCTAACTCCCCCTCTTTTATTTTTATAAACCTTCACCTCTCTCTTCCCTATGCCTTTTCTCCTTTTTCCCCATCTACCTTTTTACTTCAGTTACTAAACTAGAAAGTGACTGATATACTTGGCCCCCCTATAAAACATGTACATCCGAAGTCTACTCAACAGTCTTTACCCAATACATAATCCAAAAAACTACTGCATTTCCCCTACACATATCGTGTATACTTATTTATCCCTTTTTCTTAAAATATGATTTCCTAAACTAAACCCCTTTCTATACAAATTCAATCAAAAGGGGTCCCATTATCATTTACAAACCGCACCCCAAACTTACCACCACACCCCTCTAAAATTTCTCCTACTTTTGCATTCAGGCCCCTCCCCAAATTCTCCTCACTTTGTTCAAAGGGTCCTAACATTCCTTAAAACTCCCCAAAAACTCTCTTCTCCTCTCATTCCTCTCTTTTCCCGGTGCATACAAAAGCTATTATGCCCACTTCTCGCATCCAACCTTTACTTTAATCCACATAAATTTTGAATTTTCACATTTCATATCTCTTTTCTCCTTCATAACTGATCATTTTCATTACTGTACCCCCTTTTCCCTTTTCTTAACTCTCTCAATACTCCCAATTTAATCCATTTTTTTCCCCCACTGAAACTCTCCTACCCCCCCCACTTTGTTCTCTAACCCGGACACCAACTTTTTTTCATTTATAAAACACAATCACTTTTCTTTTCATCCCCTACATCCACCACATTTAACATCCCAGTTTTTTTAAAGTTTTTCTTCTTCTCTTTTTTAGTAAAAGTATACAGGAGAAGGGTTGAGCCCCTTGCCCCGGGATTTTAGTCGCCCCCAACACACCATGGTTTGGAGGAAAATTTTTTTCCACTTCCCCCTGGACAATAGAAAAATAAAAAAACAAACTATTTAGAAAAAGGAGAAAAACCAAAAAAGAAAAATTTTTATATATATAAAGCATATGCTGTCTTTTTTAACGTGACCAAAGTGTAAGTAGGGGAGCAAAATCCCTGTTTATTACGTGTTTATGAACGAAAAGAATATTACTGATATTTAATCATAACCCACTATATCATTAAAACAAAACTTTTGATAATTGAAACTGATGGTCTTAACCAGAGATTTGAATTTGTAATTTTTTATCTGCATAATAAATTTTAGAAAATTTAAAAATTTAAGTTTTAATTTATATGAGTATGAAAAAATATATTTTTTAATTATTATATAAACTCTCCATTCAATTTTTTCCATCCTTTTTCATCCATTTTTAAAGTCTTTTACGTATCTTGTTAACAATTAAGTCCTGTCATTGCGTCTTTAAGCAAAAAAAGGACACTGCAAAAAATGCACTTTTCTATGCTATATCCACTTCTTTTAGGAACTAAGAATTCGTAAAACAAATTTTGTAAGATAACTCTAAATCTTTTTATTCATTCTAATTATATTGATGAAGAATTTGGGATTAAAGGTAAAAACATATATTGTCATGCCGAAAAGGCAAACTTTGGGTTAAATAGCAACATCATCTTTTCATATAGGGAAATGAAAAAATTTTTGGGAAAGCCAAATAATTTTGCCAAAATCATTCTGAACTAATGAAAAAAAATATATTTCTCTGTGTTTGTTTAGTATTAAATTATTGAAAACAAATCTAAAATATATTTGGTTGGGTTAGGCTAAAATAAATTCTTCTTGTTATAATAAGGTTGGGAAGTTTTCTAAGATTCTTCTGGAGCAAAATTAAAATTTTTTATATTAACATTAATGAAAAAAATATATCTTTAAACGTATAAGAGAAAATTTCAGAAAGGACTTAATTTTAAATGAGTTCTTGCTAATTGACCAGTTTTACATATTCGGCACGACATACCCACATTTAAAATTTGGATAACAATATCCAGATACTTCTACAAAAATAGGACGGTGGTCGATCTTTGTATATCATTCGTATCATTAGTTCATAATAATTATCGTAGTAATACGAGAATGTATTTTACAAAAGATCAACTTTCTCTAAGTCTACCTCAAAACTCTGTAACTCTCCTTCTTGCCTCAAGTCAATTTCCAAAGGAGAAGTTTTACATCTAAATAAATTCTGATACTGAAGAGTATGATTAAAAATATTAATATCAGAGATTGTAAAAACTCTATCAATGAGACTTTTAAAACATATTTGTTTCTGCTGTTTCTGTTGCATTTTGAAAATTTATAATGGAAATAATGAAAAGTTAACATTTGGTTTGTAAATTAATATATCTTAAATAATAAATTAAAAAAAAAAACCTAATCTGTTAATGTCTTTTAACCTAATTATTCCTTTATTTCATTATCAATATTTAATGTTTTTATACTGTTTTCCCTTTTTTTAGCATATTAAAATACGATGATTTTTTAAAGAAATTGGATTAGTTTTAATTAACATTATTTCTGGACTAGCATACTGATATTTATCGATAAAATATACAATATTATCACATCAAGAAAACTCTGCCATCTTTGTCAAATTTAAGATCAACCGTTTAGTTGGGATTTATTTTTATACTTAATAATTTTATTTTCATAAATACAAATAAATCCATCAGTTTTCACATTATTTAAAAATTTCAATAATATTGGATGATCCATTAATAATTATATTTTTCTATAAATATAAAGGAGTGTATATATATATATATAAAATTATATATATAATATATATATATATATATATATATAATATATAATATATATATATATATATATATATATATATATATATATATTATAATATATATATATATATATATAAATATATATATATTTTTATTCACACTGGCCGATTCCTACCAAGGCAGGGTGGCCCAAAAAGAAAAACTTTTCAACCATCATTCACTCCATAAACTGTCTTGCCAGAAAGGGTGCATTACGCTACAGTTTTTAAACTGCAACATTAACACCCCCTCCTTCAGAGTGCGGGAAACTGTACTTCCCATCTCCAGAACCAAGTCCGGCCTCCCGGGTTTCCGTGAACCCCTTCATAAATATTACTTTGCTTACACTCCAACAGAAACGTCAAGTATTAAAAACCATTTGTCTCCATTCACTCCTATAAAACCCACACTCACGCATGCCTGCGGAAGTCCAAGCCCCCGCTCACAAAACCCCCTTTTAAACCCCCTCTCCCCAAACCCTTTTCCTAGGCTGACCACTACGCCCCCTTCCCTTCCACTACAGACTGATACACTCTTGAAGTCATTCGGGTTTTCACCCATTCCTCTCTACATGTCCGAACCACAACAACAACCCTTCCTCAGCCCTCTGGACAACAGTTTTGGTAATCCCGCACCTCCTCCTAACTTCCAAACTACGAATTCTCTCATTAATCACACCACACATTGCCCTCAGACAGTACTCCACGCCCTCCAGCCTTCTCCTCGCTGCAACCATTCAACACCCTGCTCACACCCCATATAAGAGCGTTGGTAAAACTATACCCTCATACATTCCCCTCTTTCCCACCAAGGACAAGTTATTTTTTCTCCACAGACTCCTAAGTGAAACCACTCACTCTTTTCCCCTCATCAATTCTATGATTCACCTCACTTTCATAGACCCACCACTGACACTCGACTCCCAAATATCTGAATACATTCACCTCCTCCATACTCTCTCCCTTTCCAATCTGATATTCAATCTTTCATCACCTAATTTTTTTGTTATCCTCATAACCTTACACTTTCCTTTATCACCTTTAATTTTCTTCTTTGCACACCCTACCAAATTCATCCACCAATCTCTGCAACTTCTCTTCAGAATCTCCCAAGAGCACAGTGTCATCAGCAAAGAGCAGCTGTGACAACTCCCACTTTGTGTGATTTTTTTATCTTTTAACTCCACGCCCTTGCCAAGACCCTCGCTTTACTTCTCTTAAAAACCCCATCTATAAATATATTAAACAACCACGGTGACATCACACATCCTTGTCTAAGGCCTATTTTTTACTGGGAAATAATTTCCCTCTTTCCTACATACTCGAACTTGATCTCACTATCCTCGTAAAAACTCTTCACTGCTTTCAGTAACCTACCTCCTACAACCATACACTTGCAACATCTCCAACATTGCCCCCCTACCACCCTGCCCATATCCCTTTTTCCCCAAATCAATAAATGCCACAAAGACCTCTTTACCCTTATCTAAATACTGTTCACTTATATGTTTCAACTGTAAACACCGGGTCGACACACCCCCTACCTTCCTAAAGCCTCCTTGTTCATCTGCTATCCTGTTCTCCGTCTTACTCTTAATTCTTTCAATAATAACTCTACCATACACTTTACCGGGTATACTCAGAAAGACTTATCCCCCTATAATTTTTGCACTCTCTTTTTTATCCCCTTTGGCCTTTATACAAAGGAACTATGCATGCTCTCTGCCAATCCCTAGGTACCTTACCCTCTTCCATACAATTATTAAATAATTGCACCAACCACTCCAAAACTAAAATCCCCCACCTGCTTTTAACATTTTCTATCTTTATCCCATAAAACCCCGGGCTGGCCTTACCCCCTTTCATTTTACCTATTTGCCTCAGGAACTTCCCCGACACTCACAACTGGCTCTTCCTCACTCCTACAAGATGTTATTCCTCCTTGTCCTATTCAACGAAATCACAGCTTCCTTATCTTCATCAACATTTAACAATTCCTCAAAATATTCCCTCCATTTTCCCCAAATACCTCTAACCCCTCAATTTAATTACTCTCCTCTCCTATTTTTTAACTGACAAATCCATTTGTTCTCTAGGCTTTCTTAACTTGTTAATCTCACCTCCCAAAACTTTTTCTTATTTTCAACAAAATTTGTTGATAACATCTCACCCATTCTCTCATTTGCTCTTTTTTTACATTGCTTCACCACTCTCTTAACCTCTCTCTTTTTCTCCCATATACCTTCCCTCCTTCCCTCACTTCTACTTTGTAAAAACTTCTAAATATGCTAACTTTTTTCTCCTTCAACTCTCTTTACATCATCATTCCACCAATCGCTCCTCTTCCCTCCCGCACCCATTTTCCCCTGTAACCACAAACTTCTGCTGAACACTCTAACACTACATTTTTAAACGAAACCCCATACCTCTTCAAACCCTCATTGCCTATCCTCTCATTAGCCCATTCTATCCTCCAATAGCTGTTTATATCTTACCCTAACTGCCTCCTCTTTTAGTTTAAAAACCCTTTCCCACCTCTCTCTTTTCCCTGATGCTTCAATTCTCCTTGTATCCATCTACCTTTTACTCTCAGTGTAGCTACAACAAAGAAAGTGATCTGATATATCTGTGGCCCCTCTATAAACATGTCCATCCTGAAGTCTACTCAACCAGTCTTTTATCTACAATACATAATCCAACAAACTACTGTCATTTCGCCCTACATCATATCTTGTATACTTATTTATCCTCTTTTCTTAAAATATGTATTACCTATAACTAAACCCCTTTCTATACAAATTTTCAATCAAACGGCTCCCATTATCATTAAAACCTGGAAACCCCCCAAACTTACCTACCACACCCTCTCTAAAAGTTTTCTCCTATTTTTGCATTCAGGTCCCCTACCACAATTACTCTCTCACTTGGTTTTTAAAGGCTCCTATACATTCCACTTAACATCTCCCAAAATCTCTCTCTCTCCTCTGTATTCCTCTCTTCTCCCCGGTGTATACACACTTATTATGACCCACTTCTCGCATCCAACCTTTACATAATTCTTGAATTTACACATTCATATTCTCTTTTCTCCTTCCATAACTGATGATTTAACATTAAATGCTTTCCCCTTCCTTTGCTATAACTCTCTCAGATACTCCAGATTTAATCCCATTTATTTCCCCCCTCTGAAACTCCCCTACCCCCTTCAGCTTTGTTTTGCTTAGGGCCAGGACATCCAACTTCTTTTCATTCATTACATCAGCAATCATCTGTTTCTTGTCATCTGCACTACATCCACGCACATTTAAGCATCCCAGTTTTATAAAGTATTTCTTTTTCTCTTTTTTAGTAAATGTCTACAGGAGAAGGGGTTACTAGCCCATTGCTCCCGGCATTTTAGTCACCTAATACGACACGCATGGCTTATGTAGGAAAGATTCTTTTCCACTTCCCCATGGACAATAGAAGAAATAAAGAAGAACAAGAGCTATTTAGAAAAAGGAGAAAAAAAAACCTAGATGTATGTATATATATATGCATATGCGTGTCTGTGAAGTGTGACAAAAGTGTAAGTAGGAGTAGCAAGATATCCCTGTTATCTAGCGTGTTTATGAGACAGAAAAAGAAACCAGCAATCCTACCATCATGCAAAACAGTTACAAGTTTCTGTTTCAGAGTCATCTGGCAGGACAGTAGTACTTCCCTGGGTGGTTGCTGTCTACCAACCTACTACCTATCGTTTTTATTTTTATCATTTAATAGATTCCGAATGAAATCCATGTTTTATGTATTTAAAAGATGCAATTTTACATCTAAATAGTAATAGATTTAAAACACTTATGCCATTAGATTTTGATAAATTAATTGAATTAATAGTTAAAAAAAATAAATGAAAAAAATATATAATGGCTTCACTATCTACATCTACAGTACAATCACCTTATTTTTTACCTTAGCCAACAGTTGCAGATTTACGAATTTCTAATTCTATGCATGAGAATTCCTATTGGTTACCTTTGGAAACAGGCAGTCTTCATTTAGAAAATAAATTATTACCATCTACTAATTCCTTTAAAAAAATTACTAATAATGATGAACATATTATCTCATCATCTTCTTCTAAACAAAAACAACGAAAATTTTTGGCTTTTTCTATAATGATAATATCATTTTTTGTTGGTATATTAATGTCTTTTTATGTATTAGGTACAAATATTTATACAGCTTTAATAAGTTTGTTAATATTATTAATTACTATATTACTTATTGTTTTTATTTTAACTCTTAAATCATCATCATACTTACAAAAAATAAATCCTCAATCTATTGCATCATATGCTCAAAAAATTGTTTCTCCTGCTAAACATTTTATAAAACTTTTAAATATTTAAAAAAATAATTAAATAATGTTTGCAATTTTATTTATGATTATAATTTTACTTATAAATCTGATTTCTTTCTAGTAGTCAAAGTTAATAATTTTTTTCATATAATAAAAAACAAAAAGAAGTATGTTCAGAAATGCAAATAATTCCTCAAAAAAATTGTTTCTCTTGTGTTAAACATTTTATGTATCTAGCAAGTCAAAGTTATTTTTTTATAATAAAAAAAAAGAAAGAAATATGTTTGGAAATGCAATATTCACTTACTTAATTCTAATATTACTTCTGGCATCATGTCTATTTATTGTTATGACATCAGTTATGAATGAATATAATGTATCACCATTCTCACCCAAAGTAACAAATAGTACAGATGGAAGTACTCATACAAAATATGAAGTAGGAATATATATTGGTATTATTGGTATTGAGAGATATTGAACCTACTGAAATGCTAGAAGAGTAAAAAAATAAATCTTATTTTCTGTATTTTTTTAATCAATATATATTAAAATATGAATGATACTAATAATCCTTTTATTGAGAATAAAAAAAGATATTTTTTTAAAAAATAAAAAAATAAGTGAAAATATGAAAAATATAGCTGCTACTTTAATTTTAATGTTGTTGGCTTATATTTTAGGTGATAGTATTTTAAATAAAAAAATTTATTCAGATATTATTTATCATATATTAAACAAAACAAACACAACTAGTTAATGTATTATTAAATTTTAATAGTCTACTTTATACGATGAATAATTAATTGAAGGAGGATTTTTTACATTTTTTGGATTAATTAATTCTTTAAAATCAGGTGGTATAACCTCAGGTTTAAGATCTTCTTTATATTTAAATCGAACTCTTGTATCTAAAAGAACTTTTTCACCAGGTTGAGTTAACATTGTTGCTCCAAAATGCGATTCTTTTGTAACTCCAAGGGGATTAAGAGTAGTTAATCCATTCCATTTACTATTCTCATATATGCTATATACAACAGGGTGCCCCCAAATAGCATAAGAAAGGTGGTGATCATCTCTGGTCTCACAAAAAGTGCTGTTCCTCAAAACCTTTACCTACTAGAAGACGATAAGCAGAAACTGGATAAGTTTCTTTACTACGTTTATAATAATGAATGAGATTAAATTTATTTCCTACTTGTCAATCATCAATAGTATTTCTTATTCTTAAAATGGGTTGATAGGGGTGATGATAACTAGATTATTAAATCTAGTTATCATCCAGTCACAGGAAAGAACCTCAGCAATTGATGGTTGATCAATTAAAAGTTCATATGAAGAGGAAGATGACGGTTCATTTATGATTTCTCTTTCAATTATATTCTGAAATATGGGTTCTACATGTGAATAAGTATGAGTCTGTAATGGTTTTGCATTATTAGCTAAAGTATAGTAGGCTAAATCTGTTCAATGAGGGACAAGCATATTATGTTCATGTCCGATTTTTAAACATGCATTACTTATAAGTTTATTTTCATGAAATAAATTATCTAGGGCAGGTATTTTTACTTCTACATACCCACTGTGATAATTGCAAGAACAACCATATCCCTTTACAAATTTATTTGAAAGATTTTTATTATTAATATTTAAAACATCAAATATACATGGATCCTTTACATATATTGATAAGTTATCAACATAATTTTCATTATTATCATTAAAAGTCTTTGTATTATTATCATAATTATCATTATTGTTATTATTATATACATGAATACTTGTTGGTCCATCATTATCTTTTTCACCAATTACTGGTAACATTTCTGGCATTGAACATTCTACAGATATACCATCATGAATTGGATTAAATGTAGAAATATCGACATTATTTAAATCTTGAGACCATCCTATTCGACTACACCCATTAATATGGGTAAGTTTTTCAGTAGACTGATCACAATTTAAACCTTCAAAAAATCCATGTGTACTACATTTACACTTAAACGAATACTCGTCCAATGTCAATTTACCTAAGGTTGATGGACAGGAAGGAATGGAAAAATTTGACAGTGAAGATGGAACTTCAAACCAATATCCTTCTTGCCAGTTTGAATTAACAAACATTAATAAATCTCCATTATTTTTATCATAAAGAGGATAAGGAAGAGAAATGCAACATTTTTTCATATGATTTCCTTCATTATTAATGCATTTAATTTCACTTTCCCATATTTTACATAAATTTATTTTTTTATTATTTGTATTATTATTGACATTAGTTGATAAAACAAATAAAGGATTATTATTTTCTAATTGTTTATTTTTATTGTTAGCATTATCCCATTTTATTGTATTATTTGAAATGATATTTCTTATGCTATTATAATGAAATTTATTTTTAAATTTTGAATATGTTCACCTGATATTAATAATGATCATAATAATAAATATACAATAATAAGTAAATACATTGATATTGTCTTTTTTTTATTTATATTTTATTCATAGACAAATATGAATCATAACAGTCATTGACGGAACCAAATGATGATGATGGTGGTTGATACAGACGAGGTTTACCAAAAATTACTTTATGCCATGAAGGTGGAAGAGGTGGTGGTGGTGGAGGAGGAGGTGGTGGTTGAGGTGGTACTGGAAATGAAGGGGGTGGTGGTGTGGATGAAAGTAGAATTGTAGTCATATTTATGTCTCTTACATTACAACAATTTGGTGATTGATTATTATTATACTGTTGCAATGAAGATCTCTTTAGATATATATGAATAGTAAAAATTTTATAAATAATAATTATTAATATTATTATACCACTTAATAATATCCAATGATAATATAAAGTATATAAAAAATATATATCTATTATTTTAAAATGGTTAATGTTTAAAGGAAAATTTGTAGTATCTATATTAATAGATTTTTTAAAAACTGATAATCCATAATATTTATTAATCTCAATTTTATCAGTTTGTAATAAATTTGTATTGTATGAAATAAATAAATTTTTTTTGTCAGTTTCATAATACAATTACCCTTCAGAGTAAAAATACGAACACCTTGAAGTAAAATATTCTCTGAGTAAGTCTTATCATTACAATTTATTATTAATTCGATATTATAACAACTTGAATAAATCCAAGTATTATTTCTAATACGATAAAAGAATTGAGTAAAATTTCTAGTTAATTGATACGCATTTTTTTAAAATTTAGCTAAAGAGGTCTTTGTGGCATTTATGGATTTGGAAAAGGCGTATGACAGGGTGGATAGGGGGGCAATTTGGCAGATGTTGCAAGTGTATGGTGTAGGAGGTAGGTTACTGAAAGCAGTGAAGAGTTTTTACGAGGATAGTGAGGCTCAAGTTAGAGTACGTAGGAAAGAGGGAAATTTTTTCCCAGTAAAAGTAGGCCTTAGACAAGGATGTGTGATGTCACCGTGGTTGTTTAATATATTTATAGATGGGGTTGTAAGAGAAGTAGATGCGAGGGTCTTGGCAAGAGGCGTGGAGTTAAAAGATAAAGAATCACACACAAAGTGGGAGTTGTCACAGCTGCTCTTTGCTGATGACACTGTGCTCTTGGGAGATTCTGAATAGAAGTTGCAGAGATTGGTGGATGAATTTGGTAGGGTGTGCAAAAGAAGAAAATTAAAGGTGAATACAGGAAAGAGTAAGGTTATGAGGATAACAAAAAGATTAGGTGATGAAAGATTGAATATCAGATTGGAGGGAGAGAGTATGGAGGAGGTGAACGTATTCAGATATTTGGGAGTGGACGAGTCAGCGGATGGGTCTATGAAAGATGAGGTGAATCATAGAATTGATGAGGGAAAAAGAGTGAGTGGTGCACTTAGGAGTCTGTGGAGACAAAGAACTTTGTCCTTGGAGGCAAAGAGGGGAATGTATGAGAGTATAGTTTTACCAATGCTCTTATATGGGTGTGAAGCGTGGGTGATGAATGTTGCAGCGAGGAGACGGCTGGAGGCAGTGGAGATGTCATGTCTGAGGGCAATGTGTGGTGTGAATATAATGCAGAGAATTCGTAGTTTGGAAGTTAGGAGGAGGTGCGGGATTACCAAAACTGTTGTCCAGAGGGCTGAGGAAGGGTTGTTGAGGTGGTTCGGACATGTAGAGAGAATGGAGCAAAACAGAATGACTTCAAGAGTGTATCAGTCTGTAGTGGAAGGAAGGCGGGGTAGGGGTCGGCCTAGGAAAAGTTGGAGCGAGGGGGTAAAGGAGGTTTTGTGTGCAAGGGGCTTGGACTTCCAGCAGGCATGCATGAGCGTGTTCGATAGGAGTGAATGGAGACAAATGGTTTTTAATACTTGACGTGCTGTTGGAGTGTGAGCAAAGTAACATTTATGAAGGGATTCAGGGAAACCGGCAGGCCGGACTTGAGTCCTGGAGATGGGAAGTACAGTGCCTGCACTCTGAAGGAGGGGTGTTAATGTTGCAGTTTAAAAACTGTAGTGTAAAGCACCCTTCTGGCAAGACAGTGATGGAGTGAATGATGGTGAAAGTTTTTCTTTTTCGGGCCACCCTGCCTTGGTGGGAATCGGCCAGTGTGATAATAAAAAAAATAAATATAATAATGAAATGGTTATTACCAGAACATAAATTTAGAAATATAAATTTAAATATTGATAAAGCCTTTTTAGGAAAATCTGTATTTAAAATTGGAAAGGATGAAAATAAAAATGAGTCATTATATTATTCCAATGAACCTTTACAAAGTTCTTATAATACATATCAAGATATTGTTAATAATATTTGTGAAGTTACAAATATAAAAAGTAAGTTTTCTTTTTCTAATTTACAAAATAATGACAATACAGTTAAATAAAATTATTTACATATTTCTAAATTAGCAAATCATATAGTTATATCAGACATAAAATATTTTATTACATTTAGTCAATCTGTATGTCCTGATTGTAAATTTGTTAATTGTGTATTATGTTCCAATCAAAATCAATTTAAGCGTTATATTAGAAATTATCGTGATTTAACCCAAACCAGTAGAGAACATATATAACTTGTTATCAACGTAAAATAGCTTTTAAACCAAATATTGAATTATTATCTCAAGTTTTCCCTTATATTTTTTCTACAACTGACAACAATAACAATTCTCAATCCACTTCCAAAATTTTAAATTTTATCTGTCATAAGATTAATTAAAGAATTTTTTTTTAAATCATTTAATAATTGGCAATGCCAATTATGTAAGGACAAATTTGAACATTCGTATACAGAATTTCTGTCTTATTTAGAACAAATTAACATTTCTGCATTGAATATTGTTATTGATAACACTAATTTTCTTTTTAAAACTTCTAAAGTTTTATTTGATAGACTTAACAAAGAATCACAGTTAGAATTAAAAAATTATTCTGCTAATTTAGGATATAGTCTTCGTGTTAAATTATCCAATAACAATTTTCGTATTGTACCTCCATTTTCTTTCCTTATGGATTATCAAAGAACATTTCAATTTTATAATCAATTAATATGTGATCCTTCAATTTCTTTATTCACTATAAAGACAAGTTATAGATCAGTAAGTGGACGAATGAGAAAAGGTAAATATGCTTTTATACACCAACATAGTCATAATAAAAGATATGTCGGATCTGCAAGATTAGTTATAACTCCTTGCTATTCAATAGAACCAGAAGAATGTATTTTACCTATTAATGTATGGCGACGACTGGATTGTCCTCATTATATTCTTGCCCATAGGTATCCAACTTTAGATGATAGAAATTTTACTCAACATCGTATAGTTTTTGTTTGGATATATCGAGTTATGGCAATTCCTACGAGTATTGTTCATGGAAATCATGCTGACTTTGATGGAGATTCAATGCAAGTTATTCCAATGAGTAATAATATTGCTTCTGAAGTTGAAGCCATAACCCTTTTTCATCCGAGTAATTATATGATAATTCAAGATAGATTGCGTGTATCTTTTGATCATGATGAAATTTTAACTCTTTATTATTCATAAGGGTTTAAACGACAAGAAATAAATGATGCTCTATATTATACGGCTAAAAATAAATCATCTATTGAAGCATATAATATTTTTGTACAACTCAGAAAAGTTTGTCATTTTATTTGGCATAATCAAATGGTTTTCACAATTTCTTATAAAGATTTACTTGAATTTATTGATTTAGTGAAATCTATAAGTTATATTGATTTTAAAGAAAAAAAATTTCCACAGGTTTCAGATTTCAATACAATTAAAGAAATGATTCTTTTGTCAGTATAACTGCTGATCCCTGTGTTGTATAGCATATTAGTATCATCCATGTCCTTTAGATAGGAGATCCCTAGGCCTGTGACTGTTTGTGTAATGTCACGGGATGCACATATGTACATTTGTACCTTTGCCACCCGCTCAGTCGGCGTTTGACATAGGCTAGGACAGGCAGAGGCTGGGCTCCATTTCCCATCATCACAGTCTGACAATATATCGTTACCATCCAACAAGTGTGTCTTCCTTCAACCCTCGATATCTCCATTTAAGAGCCCCTACAATACTTTTACAATCCTCTCGCTTCTCGAAAGATCACTTGTGGCAAATATAGGTCAAATAAATGAACAAGCTTGTACAAGTTTTCTACAAGGAATGAATTGACAATCTTTTATTAATATGGTGATGTTATCAAGTGTTGCTTCAAATGAAGATATTGCCTATCATGGATATACCTACATTAAACTGTTATTTTGTACTTGTAATATTGTATATGGTTATGATGGTTGAATTTACACTTCTGATGGTATTTTAGTAGCTGATCATATTAAAGATATTCTTTAAATTTAAAATTAACTAATAAATTAAATTAAAAAAAAAATGAAAATTTTATTCCAGTTATTCCTGTAACACTCAATAACGAATCTTCATTGTTATTTGATTCAAATATTACTCAAACATCACAATCATTATAATCTTCAATTCCATCCTTATCATTTTATCATACACTTTCATCTTCACCTATATCTATATTACCACCACTTTCATTAAATAATAATAATAATAATAATGAAATTAATAATAATGAAATTAATAATAATCAACGGCCACTATCACCTATTGTTTCATTAATTAATTCTCCTTCTCCATCTATTTCTTCACAATCTTGTATAGTTCCAACAATGAATCTCCACAACTATAAATATAAAAATTATAAAAATGAAAAAATAATAAAGGATAATAAAGAAAATAGTAATAGTAATAGTAGTCTTTATGGACAAGCGTTTACACTTAGTCTTAAAAAAAAAGAATAAAGACCTTCGCAAATACCTTTTAAAAATGTATATAAATAAAAAGATTATAAAAACAGAGAATGAAGATCCAATATGTAATTTTATAAATGATATAATTGGTGGTCAAAATATTGATGACATGTCTGATTTAGAATTACAGTGTACTTTAAAATTAATATCTGTAGTTCAAAATATATTTTCAGATCAATCTGACATAGAATATTTTATTGAATTATTTCAGGATATTTCTCATAGAACTCAAGAAGTTATGTTGAAAAAATATCCTAAATCAAAATCTAAAATATAAATTGCTCATTAAAATTTTATAAAAATGTTGAATCGAATTAGGAAAAATAAAAAAGAACATACTGAAAAACTTTTTGTACTTTCTTCTTTGGAATTTAACAATAAAAATTTATCTCTTTATAAACCTCCTTCCTTGAAATCTATTATTGGAAAAATAACTATACATACTATTTTATGCTTAATGCTTTATTAAAGTATTGACTATATTAGCAATTGTAAAAAGTTAGAATCATATACTAAAGAAGCAGAAGAAGATACTAATGAAGCAGAAGAAGCTAATATATATTTTTTTAAATATTTATAATACTATAGACTATAATGATGATGAATATAAGGATAATAATAGTAATCTTACTAGAGATGGTAATAATGATGAGAATGATAATAATAGTACACACAAAAAAATGAAACTATTTAATGAAAAAACAACACAAATTTAAACATAATATTTTTGTAAATTTCTAAGTCTATATATATTTTGCATCTTTTTGTTTAATTTTTATAATCAATTTCTTTAGGATTTTTTTATCATTATTTATGTATGAATTAAAATATTCTTGAGGAATAGATATATCACTCAAATAAAATTGTGTTGTACTTTCTTGAACTGTAGCAATTATATTAAATAAACTTATATATAAGTAGTCAATAGGCATATGTTCATAATTAAATTTTAAAATATTTTTTAATCGATTATAATCATATGCTGATATATTATTTGTATCTATTTTCTATGCTTATGGATAATACAATGAATTGTATACAAAATTTTTTGTTGTTTTGATTGTAATAGGATGCCATTTTTCTTGACGAATATTTTGTCATGTATAACTAATAGTATATTTTAAATAGAATTTTTCTAATCAATAAAATTGGAGAATATCATCATTATTTTTTTTCAATTTAATTTTTAAAGTTGAACTTATATATTTACATATAATAAATACATTTTGCTAATGATTGGCTACTTGTTTAAAATAATTCATAGTCATTAAATCTTCCTATAAATAGGTTGCTAAATTTGGAATATCAATTATTGAATCTTGTGATTTATTATTATATTCCTTTTCTTTTTTTTTCATTATGACAGTTTATAGTAATTCTTGGTAAGAATTATATATCTTTATTTTCTAAATATTTATTTTGAATAGCTTTATTAAAAATGTGAGTTTCAATTTCTTTCAAAATAATTTTTGGAACACTTATGTTAGAAACAAAAATATCAGCAATAAAATATAAAATACATTCATCTTCATTATTAAATATTTTTAAATAATTTCTAATTAATAAATTTTTAAGTATATAAGTTTTAAATAGTGTTAGGAATTTGTTATAATTAAATTTCATTATTTATATATTAAATATAAATAAAAATTGTTGAATACCAAATATATATAAATACACAAATAAAAAAAAAATAATATGAATGAAACTTTATCATATCAACCAGAAATATTTAATATTATTACTACTACTACACCTTTTATTTCTACATCTATAACAATACCAGCAGATCTACATAATCAAAATGTAGATGATAAAGATTTTTTGCAAGATATTTACTTTTTAAGACATGTACAATATTTAGAAAATGAAAAAAATCTTCTGTTCTTATTGTATTAGACTTTGATAATACTTGAGCAGTATATGATAGTTAACATTTACAAATAAATTTTCCAGATTATTTTCCTAGTGTATATACTAGTCCTTTTCTTTATGAAACTTTAGATTATTTTAAATCTGTAAATAAACATAATATTCTTATTATATGGACAGCTGGTAAACGTACATATATTCATAATATGATAACATTACTTTATATTGCACAATATTTCAACCATATATTAATTTATAATGATTATATTTTATCAAAAAAAAGAAATTCTATGTAAAAAAAATCGTAGAAATATATTATAAATAAATATCCTCAATATTCAGACATGAGATCAATTTTAATTGATAATTATGCTATATATAATTCTTTGGGAATAAGAGATAATAGTAATAGAAAAAAAAATTAAAAAAGCAAAAAATATATATAATTTAATAATATCAATTAAACCTTAAACAATAATAGATGTAGTAAAGAGTTGATCGACACCATGCCTAACCCTTCTAGGGTAGGGTAGGTGCCTGAGCCCGAGCCTTTAGCTCATAAGACTGTCATTCCCATTTGCCCCCTTGGGGCGGGGATGGCAGACCAGAGAGGCCTAGCTTGTGGCTAGGCCTGGGGACAGTTGGTCCCAAAGATGAGGAGGTACTTGTGCCTCCTCCCATGGGAGACTTAGGTCTCAGACACTCCCTAAAGAGGGAGCCAAGGCCGGGCCACCACTTGGAAAAGGCCCGGGCCGGGAGAATACCGGCTAATCTTTAATAATAATAGTAAAGAGTTATCGTGCATTTAATATAAAGCCTCATCTTATTAAAAATATTGATGCATTCATTAAGTATAAAGGGTTAAAAGGAATGAAAAATGAAGTAAAATGGGATAATAATAATTTAAATAATGGGAAACCATTTTATGGAGATACAGCTTTATTATCATTAATATTTTTTTGTGAAATTTTTTTTTCGGAAATGAAAATTTTAAACATAATTCTTCACCATTATTTCCATCATATTATGTTATTATGTATAAAAACAATCAATTAAATCTTGAAGCTGACTTTAGAATTGATAGTAAGCAATGTCGACCTCTTATATGGATGAAAATAATTAAAAACTTAAATATCACTATCTAAAGTTACATCAGTTAATTTATATGCATCTTTTGAATTTATCTGTATCAATAGAACTTAAAGATTTTTCTACTTCAATCATACCTTCTAACTTTTTAAGTTGAATATTTACATGGTTTTCTAAAGTTCTAATTTTTTTAGTTCTGAATAATTTATATTTCCTACTAATTCTTTTTTAGAAAGTAATTCTAAATATGATGATTGATAATTGTGAATTTGGGATGAATAGAGATCACTTAATTGTTTTTGATATAGAACATTTTCAGTTTCCATAGTTTTTATTTTTTTCATTAAAATGTGTTTGAAGTTCCTTTGTTTTGTAATCTAATTCATCATATTTATTTATTATATCTTTAATATATTTGCACAACAAATAAGAAAAATGTATAAGTTGAATAAAACCAGTACCGAAAGGATAAAGATTAGTATATTGAAGGAATGTTATTAAACTTTCTAGTTGGTTATATACTTCATAAAATCGTGTTTTAAAAGTATCATTATGGATATTTGTTTCTTTAATGGCCACTTTAAATAAAGCATATATAATAATTTGCAAATATGATGTCCCTAAAAATGGTGCAATACTTGAATAATCTTTAAAAATATTAAATTAATTAATTGTATTATTATCTTTTAAGTTTTTTAATAATTTCAATATCTTCATTAGAGTTTGAGTTTTCAAATAATTTTAATAAATTATAACATATTATTTGAGGTAAGGGTAATAAATCGATAGGTACATTTACAGTTAGTTTTTTATTTTTCAAAAGATATTCATAAATTGATTTTTCTAAATCTATATAAATTTGTAATGCCATTTTAAAATTATTATCATTTATTGCACTATTAAAAGTTATTATTTGTGTAGGAGGTACATAATTTTATACGTTTTTTTAATTATCAATGTGTGTTACAATAGGTAACATAGGATGGCCATAAAGTGTGGATGGTAAATATTTAATAACTTCAGTTATAAAACTTTTATTAGAATGATACATATTTTCAATAGGAGATATATTTTTCTCTAAAAGACATTTTAAATGAAGCATAGCATGTATTAAAATAACACATATATTAAGTGCAGAAATTCCCTTTCCTTGTAAACTAGTATTAAATATTTTCCCTGTTGATGCATTAATATAAGTATTATACAAAATTTGATGAGCACCCAAAACTTTAAATCGTTTATCAATACGATTATTATGTGAAATAGGTAAACTATACAAATCTAATCCACTAATCAAAGAATGATTATTGTCATTACTACTTTCAATTTTATCTGTACTCTTATATAAATTTTGTAATTCTTGTTCAGAATAAAAGATAAAAATGGTTTTGTTAGAATTATCAAAATAAACATGAATATATTCATTATCTTGAGGATTGATGAGTTTTCCATCTAATAAATTATGATCACCTTCAAGAGCTAATTTTATTATTGAATTAAATTCAGGAACAGATTTCGTAATTTCAGAATCAATAAAATAATATTTTGAAGTTGTTATTTTATTTTTAAAGAAAAATTAAAAAATATATTCATCTGCAGTCCAAAATAAATTTTCTACCGTTTTTATTTTCAATTGTTGAGCAATATAATTCATAAATCTAATCCAATTATCATAAACTTTATTCATGGCAAAATTAGCACATTCATGAACATAAATTAAAGCAGCAATTGGAGTAGCTTCGATTATTTGAGTATTGCCCAGAGATTCTTCAATATATTGTAATCTTTCTATTCTATGAAGCTGAGTTAATTCAGATAAATTATAATCATCTGAATAATAACTAGAATTTAAACATTTTTCATTCTATTTATGACCATCACTATAGTGATAGGAATCTTTTGAACATAAAGATCCTACTGCTGTTTGAATAAAATCTTTGTTTATTTCTTCTTCTTTTTCCTCTTTCTCTTTATATTCCTCTTCTTCACAGGTTTTATAGTTTTCATTAAATTTTTGTTTTGAATTTGTTTTAGTTTTTTTAATTGTAGAATTAAATTCTTCATTTTGATGGTAACAGTGACATTGTTTTTTTCATTAATTGGTTCAAATTCAATAAGTTTTTTTTAAGTGTAATTATTCATTATCTTTTTTTTATTACTACTTTAAATATATATGTTAAAAACATACTTTAATTATTATGGGAGTTCATTCATTTAGTAAAAGTTTATCAGAAAGTAGAATTATATTTACAGTTCAAAAATAACCAAAAATTTTAGAGTTTTTATCTGATTCTTTAGGTCAGTCACCATCATCATATTATAATTTAACATATATTGGTATTGATGGTTTTACTTTCTTTCAGTCTTATTCAGTAGAAGATAGAATTCCAGCAACAGTAGATATAAATGCAACAGCATTAAAACTAAGTAACATTGTTTGTGGCTACTTAAATACATTAACATGTATACTATATAATGATAAAAATAATACAAAATATCAAAAAAATAAAATTATTCCTCATTTTGTTATGGATGGTAAACAAATTTATATGAAAAATAGAAATTTAAAAAAGTATAAAGATATTTTTTCTTTACTTTCTCCACATGAAAAATTAATACTAGAAAAATGAACAATTTCTCAATTAGAAAATAATATA
This sequence comes from Cherax quadricarinatus, assembly GCF_026875155.1. Lineage (NCBI taxonomy): Eukaryota > Metazoa > Arthropoda > Malacostraca > Decapoda > Parastacidae > Cherax > Cherax quadricarinatus. Next base: position 7,165,851 of record NC_069474.1, on the reverse strand, counting down.
AAAAAAATTAATCAATCTAGTGATATATAATATCAAGTGTTTTTACTTTCATCAAAAAACATACCTTTTGAACAACGTATAGAAAGAGAATTATTACTGTATCAATTTATAAATAAAATTAATTTATTTAATCAGAATAATAGTAAAAACAATCGATATATAATTATTAGTAATGATTCATATATTTATACCATATGTATTTTAAGACAGGATTTACAACTCATTATAATTCGTCCTCCTTTAATTAATAATGAAAAGGAAATGTATCCATGTATAAGTATTAGTAATTATAATTACATATTAAAATCAATTAAAATTAATAATTTACAATTATTTCATTTCACACTACTTTATTTTATAGGTTTGTTAGTGATTATAACTTGGGTTTAGTTTCATGTTGGACAAAAAGTAAAGAACTTGTAATTAAAAATGCTGTTCTTGCTGGTCAGACTAATATAATATTTATTTTTTCTCAAATGCATAGAAATTATTCTAAAACTAATGAAAAAATAGTATTTGATAAATTTGGGGTAGTAAATTATGATCATTATTTAATAATTTTTAAACTAATAATATATGAAGCTGTATAAAGTATTAAATATTATCAATCATTAGGAAAATTTACCCGTTCTCATTTACTTCTTTATGAAAATAATGATATAAAAATTCTAGTTGAAACAATGAAATTAAAGTTATAAATATGATTCTATACATTTGTTAAATTCATTAGTTAATTTTTGTCAAAATTGTCATTAGGATTATAATAAATCCATATTATTGGTTGAATGATAATATTTTGCTTTTTCTCATTAATTAAATATGCATGTTTCTTTAAACGTCCTAATTTTATATTTTTCTTTGGAAAAATAGTTTAAATTTTGCACATTATTTGATTAGTGGGAGTAGTATTATAATTGTAGTTTTTCATGTTATATTTAACTGTACTTTTAAAAATATGAAAAGTTATTTTCCATTTTATAACATCAGTAAAAGCCCATAAAGTTATTTTTGTATTCTTTATAAATTTTTCTTCATCATAAAAATATTCTTCACACTTCCATTTTTTATACCAATTTTCTCCAGTAAGATTATTAGTTATAATGTAATGTAAAATATCAATTTTCAATATTGAGTCTGTAACAATGTAGACTGGACGTTGTAGAAGACTAGGAAAAGTAAATTTCTTATGGGTGATGATTTTATCCAGAGCATCTAGTAATAAACTTATAGCTTCTGAACTTGTCACAAACTTCTTATTATCTTCAATTGAAGTTAATAATGTCCCATTCGAATCAAATATTTCTATTTTTAATTAAACGATTTTTATTTTTCATTATTTTGTAGTCCTGTATCAAGTAGAAGAACATGAACTTCACTTTTATAATTTTTTTCATATTAATTAAACTCATATTGATTAAATATTTAAAAAATTGGTAAGTTAATTCTTTTTAGTTTTTACTCATTGATGGATGAAAAAATTTGGGATAAAGTGGTTGTATAGATGTTAAAGAATCTTTTGAAATAAATAATGTAGTTTAAATATGAGATTTGATTGCTTATATTATCTGGAGATGTTATACTCCTTTATATGGATTTAGGAGATAAATAGTTGGCAGTCGTTGTTAATTTGGAAGAAAAATATTGGATATTGTGGTAGTGGATAGATGAGGAGGTAATAATAATATATTAATTGATTTAAATTTTGATTTTTTGTGAATATAAGGATATGAAAGACATTACAGAAGAAATAATATGTTGTTTTTTTGTTCAAATTTATTTTCTTTTAGATAATTTAAAGCGATCATGTAAATTTTTTTGAATTCTATATTATTTGCTTTTCTGTTTCTTTGTTTCTTTGTTCTTCATTTAACTGAAACAATTTTTATATAATATCAATAATTTTGTAATTTCATCATTTTAATATTTTTTTGTCCATTCTAATGTAGCTCTAAATGGAAATGAAGGAGGACTAGATATTAATTTTATAAGAGATTCTATTAGAGATTCAAGAGATTCTTTTGAAATATAATTTAATGTATCGTCCTCTGTAATAATAGGCAAATTTGATTGAATTATATTATTATCCAAAAAAATTTGCATATCATCAGGGAATTTAGAAGAATCAATAATCATATTTTTACCTATCTCTTTAAAATTAAAAACAATAGAATCCATAAATATTATTTATTTTTATTTATAAAAGTAATTATGAATATTTATTTAAATTGAATTTAAATTTTTAATATCTTTTTTTTCAGATATAGAATATACTAAATTATATAGTAAGAAGAAGAACAAAAAAAAAGAAGAATCCTTATTGTTCGAAGATATGTGGAGTGAAGGGTGGAGTTTCTGAGAGGGAGGGGCATAGCTAAGCTCTTCCCACATCCACCAGATAGAGTTTGTAAAGGGCATACTCTCTGGAAATTCCCAAGATAAAAAATTTCTTAACTGGCAACTGTACTGTCAATGAAAGGAGGAGAGTTCAGCAAATGAGGTTCACTTTTTTCATATTAGTGTGTTTCTGAATTAGTGATGAGATGGCTAGTGTTATTTTTTTAAAAAGATGCTCATGAAGAATTTTAGAACTATTTAAAAAGATACAAGTCCTAAGCTTTCAGTATTAAAAACTGAAACGAAGTAAACTAAAAGGCAAATGAAAATGACCTCAGTATATGATCCATGAAGGAATTTATTATATTATAGAAATAATGGTGTACTTCATCAGCAATAGCATTGTCCATTTTTTGATTTAGTTATTTCATATGAAAAACTTTAATGAACAAATTGTTCAAATAACTAAAAGAAAAAAAGCTTCATAAAATAAACAAACTAAATTGTGATAATAAATTTTATCTATCAACTAAATGCAAACACAGATCACTTCATCAATCCAAATCATTTAGAGGAGTAAATCAGTAAAAGAAGTGAATCACTTTTCAAAAAAATTAACATTGATGATTTAGAAAAAGATAGAATATTTCTGAATGCCTCTTCATTACCACCAAGATTTCACTGTAGGTGTTGTGATGTTTATTATTATTTGGATGATTTCAGTAATTCTGAAGAACTCTATGAAGAACATTCAAAAGTAAAGAAAACAGAAGATCCTAAAATCTTTCATATTATTTAAATGAACTTATAGAATGTGAACCTCATATTTATAAGGCAATCTTAGTTGATGATGTTCCTTATGTAAGTGAAGTATTAAAACAGAAAATTTATTATACTAGAAGTATACATTTCACCAAAAAGGAGTTGTTATATGATATAATTTCATATAAAAAAACTTTGAAAAAACAACTACTGGTGAAATAAATAACGGAAAAAGAAAAAACAGATGACACTAACAAAATAAAAAATACAAAAAATAAATGTGATGAAAATTCACAATTGCAACAACAAAAAAAAGAATAAGAAACTGCAGCAAATGCTGAACTTAATAATGCAGTAAAATCAATGTTGGTAGATGGAGGATTAATGGCAGATAATGATTATTCAATACAAGAAAATCACCAATATGTTCAGTCTACAAATTATAATATAAATATTCCAGTTAATGAAGAACAAGTGCTTATATGCTCTCAGGATTCAGTGGCTGATAAAGGATATATATCCTATGATGAAAGAACTTCAGTACAAGAAACTTATCCATGTGTTCAACCTACTCAACCTACAGAGTATAACATTTCATTTAGAGAAATAAATGATCAACCTTTAATAGAACTAAAAAATAATTAGAAATTTGTAGGTCAGTTCTTAGATATGCCAGAACCATTTAATGAAACAATAACTGAAATGCATCCTCCTCAAACTGAAATGTATCTTCCTCAAACTGAAATGTATCCTCCTTCAACTGAAATGCATCCTCCCTCCTCCTCAACCTGCACAACCTCTATCTCCACCTACAATTCATCCTCCATTACCACGACAACTAGAAAACATTTCAAATTATATAGAAACATTAAACATAGACATAAACTTTGATATAGCAGCACCATCACCATATACAGAGAAATTAATTAAACAAGTGGATAATGAAGCAGAAAATGTGAAAATTCCTGAAGAAAAAATTCCAGAGGCAAAAAAAATAGTTGATGATTCAAAAAACATATTAAAAAGATTAAGTGCATTAAAAAATGAAGTACAATCTTGTTGCAAAACGTATTTTGAAAATATGAAAAAACATATTGGTAAGTAATATAGATTTTTTTCTGAATTTTATGTATTTTTTACAAAATATTATAAATAATTTTATTTTTATAATAAACAAATTTATTTATATTTATAAATTAATAATAATTTTCAGTAATTTTATATAATAATTCATCACTTCCACCTGAACCAGAACAAGAACAAGAACAAGAACAAGAACCAGAACAAGAAGCAGAACCAAAACCATTAGTATCTGATTCTAATAAAATTAGTACCAGCATGTTTGATGATACTACTGATGAAGATTATACTACTGATGAAGATGATATTGATGATGATGATACTTAGAAAAAAGTCCTACATTTTAATTATATAGTAATTTTTTTATTTGCTTCAATTATTAGGATAATAAAATTATACTTTATATTACTATTTATTTAGGGTAAATTATGAATATTGTAATTTTCTAAATTATAGCCTGAGAAATTCATAATATTATTCATTAAATTACTAGATTTGTGACTAACATTTTTAATTTTTTTGATATATAACGAAAATTTTTGTATATTCGATTTTACCCAATTGTATTCATCGACATTATCAATAATTTCTATTTCTACATCTAAGAAATAAGAATTATTATCCAAAATTGTACATGAACAATACCATTTTACTTGGTCTGGCCAAATTAAATGTAACAATAAACATTGCATTTTAAATTCTACAATTTCTTCAATGATACGATTAGCTAAAATGTATTCTTGATCATTAAAATAATTACAATATTAACTTTGATATAACTATTCACATGATACTATTAACATAAGAGTTAAACGATTTATTTCATTCAATAAACTGGCACATGTAGAGTTATATTTATCAGTTAAATGTAAATTACATTGTAAATTTTGAATATCTGAATTTAATACAGGTGAACTATAAAAATTAATTTCATTTGTTGAATTATTATACCCTTTAATTAAATTTTTAGCAATTATCTGACATATATTTGTAATACTTTGAGCAGGAATTTTTTTTATAGTATGGTATAAATTTGGGTATAGTGTAAGGTTTTTCTAATTTTATTGTGTCACCAAAATGACGAATAGTTGTATTTTTAATATTATATACTGTTACTGTAAATAAAGATGGCAGCTTATGTAGAATTTGGTTATCACCATATACCTATACATATTTTATAGAATGCTTATTTAAATGATATTTAATAAATTGATTTAATTCAGATACAGTATATCCATCATTTATATATTCTTTTTCTTCTTCTTTTTCAGTTTTTTTCATTTCCTTTATTATTTAAATTATTTTCTTTTTCATTAAAACATTTTTTTTTCATTGATTTTAAACAATAATAAATATTTTTTAATGGTATATGAAAATTATGTGTTTCAACATATTTAAACTTTTCAAGTAAATTTACAATTGAGATAGAGGCCTCATATAAAATATGTTTTAACCTAAAATGTCTGTAATAAACAGGAATATAGTTAAAAGCAAGCAGTAAAACATTTTCCTCTTCCATAGTTATAATGAAACTATATTTTCATTTATTTTTATACTTAAAACATAAATAATTAATAAAATTATATATATACAATTGAAGGTAAATTATTAATATTATTATTATTTCGAAATGCTAAAGGATGGGCATTATCTTGTAGATTAGATATAACATTTATATTCATATGATTTTGATAATTTTGTTTCATTGCTAGTCTTGCATTCTTACCACAATAAATTTTGTCATTATTATATTCTTATAGATTATTTTCATTATTAAGTCTTCTTCTTCTTCTTCATCTTCTTCATCTATATTTCCTCGATTTATATAATGATCTATAATTACTTAAATGTTAGAATGGCCTAAAATTTCACATATAATTTTTAATATTGTAATAGGATCATCACAAAATTGCTTAGATAAATTATTAAATGTTCGAGTGGCAAAATTAACATGTATCGAATGAGTTCCTGATCCTTTAAGATCTTCATCAGTTAAACTTGGATTTTTTTTGTTTTGCAATTATCATTAACCCTTTGACTGTCGAAGGGCCCAATCCTGAAGTGTCTCCTGGTGTCGCAAAATATTCGAAAAAAAAAATTATTTTTTCTTATGAAAATGTTAAGATTATTTTTCTGATTGTTTTAGTCCCCACCAAAAAATTTTCACATCAGTACTTCTTGTTTTTTTTCACTATTTTATTTTTTCACATAACTTTTGTGGCCTGTGAGACCAAATTATTGTGCAATGTTCAAATATACACTTGTTGAATGTAACACAATTATAGCAAAAACACTCGTATCATTATAATGTTGCTAAAACTTGTTTACACAAACAAACAATGTAAACAAATGTTTATTACGATTGTTTTATAATATATATACATATGTACAATCACTGGACACTTTTCTAGAAGTGTTGCAGCTTGTAGAATTCTTTGAAACATGGGTATAAGCACAATGGTGTCTTACACTCCTCACATATAAAACGAGTGTCTCTGCGTTTTTGTGGGTGTTTTGTGGTATGTCCACAGACAAAACACCTCTTCTGAGCATTTTTCTTGGCAGTAGTAGCAGGCAGTGGTATGGGGTAGTGATCACCAGGCATCAGACGAGAGGACATGTGTTGATAATTTCGTGGGCGCTGGTCTATTGCAGGTGTTGTTTCTTGGTACTTGAATATTATTTGTCTGATGACTGACAAACAAAATTCACCATATTTGGGTTTCTTCTTGGTCTTCAACTTATATACATTATAAGCATTCAGCATGGAAATGTCAAGAAGATGGAAAAACAGTTTTATGTACCACTTATAACTCTTGCGAACACAGTCAGCAAACCGAATCTGCATGTCATATTTGTCCACTAAGCGCACATTGAGGTTGTAATCCATCACAGCAGGTTTTACAATGGGTTCATTGGTCTCTCTATTCTGCTTGCCAGTGTCTACCATTTCGTGTCGGTGACCTGATATCAGCAGTGTGACATCACGTTTGTTATGCCACAGAAATGCCATGATGTCATTGGCAGCGAACACCTGCACTTCACCTCTACGACTGCCAGCATCGAACCTAGGCATATGTTTATGATTTCTACGCACTGTGCCACACATATCTGCCATGTTCACTTGCAAGAAATCACTGAGTATAGGGCTTGTGTACCAGTTGTCAGCATATAATATATGCCCCTTACCAAGATATGGCTCCATCATTGTTCTAACCACATCACCAGAGATACCCAGTAACTTCCTGGTATCTTCCATTGTTTTACCTCCGGTGTACACAGTTATATCCCAAACCAGACCAGTTTTGCAATCACACAGAACAAATAACTTTATACCAAAGCGTTTCATCTTGCTTGGTATATACTGCTTTACTGAGAGTCTTCCTTTGAACAAAATCAAAGACTCGTCAATAACAAGCTTCCTGAAGGGATAAAAATACATACAGCACTTTTGTTTCATGTACATAAACACATGTCTGTTCTTATATAACCTGTCTCTTCTGTCAGGCCTGGTTTTTGTCTGAAAAGTGTAACATACGTAACAGTAACGCAAATCTATTCACTGGTATAATGTCACTGAAAGCAGGGGTTGAAATCAGGCGGTCTGTCGCTCAGTATGTGTTGACACTATGCTTATACACATGTGGTATAAGCATTATTGTGGCAAAGAACAGATACATCTCTGCCACAGTTGTGTCCTTCCACTGGCGTAGGCATGATCTTGATGACAGAATAGTTTTTGCCATGGTGTACTCATAGTATGTATTGCTTTCCCTGGCAATAATGTCCATCAGGGGTTCATCGAAGAACAACTGAAAGCATTCCAGTTCAGTGGGATTGTTCCCAAGTGTACATGATGGCCGTATTCGACTTTGTCCTCCATCAAAGTCATGGGGATAGGGAACAAACTCGTCATCTTGCTGCCAATCCCAGATACGTTCAGCTGGTGCATTCTGGATATTGTAATGTGGTTGTGGTTGTGCAAGTTGTGGTTGTGAGAGTGTGGGGTTGGGTGAGGCTGGCTGTAGTTGTGCAGAGTCAGCAGCATGGGTAGTAGCGTGGCCCACTTCTGGTGTCACATGACTCATGCCACCATCACCATCACCACCACCGCCTGCTGCCTCACTCACATCATTTATATCCATCGTAACAATATCATCATCTTCACTATCAGGACGTGGTGTAGGGCCATGGGATGTGCTTTGAGATGTACTCCTTCCTCTTGGAAGAGCATATGGCACACTACCCGACTGCATGCGACGTCGTATACACTGCCGCTTCACTGGGGAATATTCACCATCACTGTCACAACTAGAACTGCTTTCAATTACATTGAAATCACTATCACTATCACTTGCACTACTCACATCTGAGTCTTGTACATGGGCAAATAGTTTCCTCTTTCGTCCTGGTAGAGGTGAACATGAACGAGCCAGCCCAGCACCAGAGGTGGAAGGTTGTGGGTCATCTGGGTTTTCATCACTAATTATGTTATCCTGGGTAATTTTCTCGGTCATACCCACTTCAAAACCAGGGAATTCACTTTCACTAACACTATCATCACTGTTTGAGCTATCACTTGGGAACAAAAGACCTCCAATCCGCCGAGGAGTGAGGAACTTCTTACAGCGAGGCATGGTGAAAATGGTCTACCAAGATGGCGTTCCCACAATGCACCGCTGAGTCCCAGATTTTTTCACAGGGTGCACACCGACCATTGAGACCCATTCTCTCTTGTGTAGGCCTACCAGCCCTCTCCTGCTTGATTTGAGCCACTAGAATTTATGCGTATAGATACGTCAAACATGGTATCTCCCATGACGTATATATATACGACCGCGACAGTCAAAGGGTTAAATGATTCTTAAAAATTTTGTGAGTACTTTGATAACTTTTATAAAAAATAGGTTTATTTAAATAATCAGTCATTTTAATTCCAGGATTATTAACAATTAATGTTTCCATTTGATATTTAACAAATGGTAGTAAATTTTTAATGGAAAAATCTGTTGCACCACCTTTCATTAATGGAATGTTACGATCTTTGCCATGTTTTCCATTACTAACAGGTAAAATTACTGTTTCTGTATCAGGATAATAAGCATCAATTATATTTTGATGAGTTAAACGATTGGCTTCTTTAAAACGAAGACCAGTGTGATAAATGAGTAAAAGTTTATAGGCATGTTCTCTTGCTCTTATTATTTTCCAAATTCATTTAAGAGTTAATAAAATAATTTTTTTACTTAAAATAGGTTTATTCTTTCTTCTTAGATTTCCGTTAAGATGAGGAAGGTGGATTTCTTGATTTAAAATAGGTCCTACTATGTACTCATTTAAAGTACTTACATTTGTAACATGTGTTTGATATTTTAAATTAGCATCTTGATTTAAATAAATATTATAACGATAAACTAAATCAGGTGTAATGGGTGCATCTCTACCTATGTGTTTTAATTTATATTTTCCAAATTTACGCAAAGTACATTCATAATTTTTTATACTTAATGGATTAAGAAGATTTGTTTGATTGCATTTCAAAGTATATTGAGATTCTTGCTGAGATAATATTTCTTCACCTTCATCATAAGTAATAATTTCTCTCTGAGTATGAGAATTATATTTGGGTTGATTAAATTTTTAATTTTTCTAAATCATTTGTATTCAAATAATTATTCATAAATTCAATATTCATTTTTTTTTATTTTTATAATTTTATATATATATTATAGGTGAATAATAGGTGTTATAATAAAGATAGTTAGGTATAATATAATACATAGAATAATATTTTTATAATTGATATAAGTTTAACTTACAAGAATTGTAAACATTTCACCTAGAAATTTCTTATAATTATTTTGTGTTAAATTTCGTATTTTTGTTAATCCTTCCATATAGTCTAATTTTGAATCATTTACAATTCCTTTTTTTTATATATAAATTCCTGAATAACCTTATTAAAATATTCATAATAATATTTTCCATATCAGGAATAATATGATCAGTGTATACAGTTAATATATTCTTAAGTTTATCTCTGTGTGTATTTATATTACATATGTTATTTAGAGAAATTCCCACAAGACTAATAATAAGACTGTAATGTTGTTCAGGAAAAGCTATTGAAAAATAAAATTGAAGCAACATTGAAAATGGTTAATGTATGAGATAATGTAGAATATAGAAAATATATGTAAAATTTTTTTTGAAATGTATAATATAATTTATCAATTTCTTCAACATATTGATCAAGAATCATATTATTAATTTCTAAAAAAACATAATTATCAGACATGTTTTTTATTAATAAAATTTGTAAATAACAAAAGGTTAAAAAAAATGTATTTAAATAATAAAAAAATAAAATTATGTTTAAATTGTCAAGGATTTTATTGCTGGCATTTTAATACTCCACGTGAACAACTCTCTGAAGATAATAATTTTTGTCCTCATTGTTTGTCTGATATCTACATTAATATTTACAATGACTCAGTTAACTTATTATTGGACCCATCAATTATTCATAAAGTTTTTAGAGAATACAACCAACAATTATATTTCAGTAGTCCGCACTCTAAATTCACAAATAATACCTTATTTACTAAAAAAAACACCCAATTTGGAATTAGAAATCACACAATTATTTCAATCAACCCATAAACTGCCTAAAAATATATCAGCATTATTACTTTATAAAAAAAAAGGATAAATTAAATTTGTTTACATTTGAAAATAATATTTAAAAAATTAATATGAATAATAATGATAGTGAAATAATATTAATAAATATTTTAAAATTAAAATTAATGCAAAAATCATATATTTATATATTTACTGAAGAAAATGATATTAGTGTTGTTAATATCCTAAAAAAATATATGAAAAATGAAGAATTTTATAAATTTCATGAAAGTTATGTGTATACTAATTCATCAATTGTTGGTCATAGAGATTCTTTCCATCAACTAATTAAATAATTCTTATAATTAAAGACCGACACAAAACACACTTGTTGTTTGTCAGATTTTTGTAACATGTTAAACATAAACAATGACCACATTTTTAAATAATGGGAGTCATCTAGTAACTATTATCTAAGCATACAGGACAAGTAAAAATAATTTCTTTAGAATAAAAAACTAAAGCTTTTAATGGATTTCTTTGAATAAAACAATTTTCATAATTATTATTATATTTTATATGTTTATTTTTACAAAAAATATATATATTAATAAAATTATTACTATTATAATTTCTTATAACATTATTATTATAAAGTGGAAAATTATAACTTAAATGTTTCTTTTTTCCTTTTCTTTTCTTTTCTTAATCTATTGTTTTATTAATTTCTTTCTTTTCTTTATTAAATATTGTCGATTTTTATAAGGATCATTTAAATATTGTAAATAAATATTATTAATCATTTTTTTTAAATTAATTTTACCATTGAGATGGAGATGGTATAGTAATGTCATTGGATTCTTTAAATGATAGGTTTGAAGTCTGTATCTTACAAGTGTATATATTTTTTCCTTAAGATAATTTAATGATTTTCTACACATTATTTTTTTAATTGGAGTAACTAAAGAAATCGATGTATTTTCAACTGAAAGAATGTATGCTAAATCAGGATATTTTGACGATTGATCACAGCATTGTTTTTTATAATTATTAACATTTAAAATGATTGGCTGATAAATTAATTTGTTATCCTCAATGAAAAATGATAAGTTTGTGGCATGATCTGTATCATACAATTATTGGTATCATTATTGCCTTGTAATAATGAATCTGGTTCTTTGTATAAAGCAATAGAATAAGGTAATAAATCTTTTTGATGTGTTTGATTTAAATTATTTTCTATTTTTTTTAATATTTTATTGAAAATTTTCATTTGATTGGAAGAAGAGTATATAAAAATATAATGCCAAATTATCAAACTTAAAATAATTAAAATTACAATGTAAAACAAATCGCACCAAAATATTTCCTTGTTATGATTAATTATTAGCATTTTTTATTAAGTTTATTTGTATAGGTAGTAGGTTGGTAGACAGCAACCACCCAGGGAAGTACTACCGTCATGCCAGATGACTGTGAAACAGAACCCTGTAACTGTTTTGCATGATGGTAGGATTGCTGGTTCCTTTTTCTGTCTCATAAACACTCTAGATAACAGGGATATCTTGCTACTCCTACTAACACTTTGGTCACACTTCACAGACACGCATATGCATATATTTATACTTACATCTAGGTTTTTCTCCTTTTTCTAAATAGTTTTTGTTCTTCTTTATTTCTTCTATTGTCCATGGGGAAGTGGAAAAGAATCTTTCCTCCGTAAGCCATGCGTGTCGTATGAGGCGACTAAAATGCCGGGAGCAATGGGCTAGTAACCCCATCTCCTGTAGACACTTACTAAAAAAGAGAAGAAGAAAAACTTTATAAAACTGGGATGCTTAAATGTGTGTGGATGTAGTGCGGATGACAAGAAACAGATGATTGCTGATGTTATGAATGAAAAGAAGTTGGATGTCCTGGCCCTAAGCGAAACAAAGCTGAAGGGGGTAGGAGAGTTTCAGTGGGGGGAAATAAATGGGATTAAATCTGGAGTATCTGAGAGAGTTAGAGCAAAGGAAGGGGTAGCAGTAATGTTAAATGATCAGTTATGGAAGGAGAAAAGAGAATATGAATGTGTAAATTCAAGAATTATGTGGATTAAAGTAAAGGTTGGATGCGAGAAGTGGGTCATAATAAGCGTGTATGCACCTGGAGAAGAGAGGAATGCAGAGGAGAGAGAGAGATTTTGGGAGATGTTAAGTGAATGTATAGGAGCCTTTGAACCAAGTGAGAGAGTAATTGTGGTAGGGGACCTGAATGCTAAAGTAGGAGAAACTTTTAGAGAGGGTGTGGTAGGTAAATTTGGGGTGCCAGGTGTAAATGATAATGGGAGCCCTTTGATTGAACTTTGTATAGAAAGGGGTTTAGTTATAGGTAATATATATTTTAGGAAAAAGAGGATAAATAAGTATACAAGATATGATGTAGGGCAAAATGACAGTAGTTTGTTGGATTATGTATTGGTAGATAAAAGACTGTTGAGTAGACTTCAGGATGTACATGTTTATAGAGGGGCCACAGATATATCAGATCACTTTCTAGTTGTAGCTACACTGAGAGTAAAAGGTAGATGGGATACAAGGAGAATAGAAGCATTAGGGAAGAGAGAGGTGAAGGTTTATAAACTAAAAGAGGAGGCAGTTACGGTAAGATATAAACAGCTATTGGAGGATAGATGGGCTAATGAGAGCATAGGCAATGGGGTCGAAGAGGTATGGGGTAGGTTTAAAAATGTAGTGTTAGAGTGTTCAGCAGAAGTTTGTGGTTACAGGAAAGTATGTGCGGGAGGGAAGAGGAGCGATTGGTGGAATGATGATGTAAAGAGAGTAGTAAGGGAGAAAAAGTTAGCATATGAGAAGTTTTTACAAAGTAGAAGTGATCCAAGGAGGCAAGAGTATATGGAGAAAAAGAGAGAGGTTAAGAGAGTGGTGAAGCAATGTAAAAAGAGAGCAAATGAGAGAGTGGGTGAGATATCAACAAATTTTGTTGAAAATAAGAAAAAGTTTTGGAGTGAGATTAACAAGTTAAGAAAGCATAGAGAACAAATGGATTTGTCAGTTAAAAATAGGAGAGGAGAGTTATTAAATGGAGAGTTAGAGGTATTGGGAAGATGGAGGGAATATTTTGAGGAATTGTTAAATGTTGATGAAGATAGGGAAGCTGTGATTTCGTGTATAGGGCAAGGAGGAATAACATCTTGTAGGAGTGAGGAAGAGCCAGTTGTGAGTGTGAGGAAAGTTCGTGAGGCAGTAGGTAAAATGAAAGGGGGTAAGGCAGCTGGGATTGATGGGATAAAGATAGAAATGTTAAAAGCAGGTGGAGATATAGTTTTGGAGTGGTTGGTGCAATTATTTAATAAATGTATAGAAGAGGGTAAGGTACCTTGGGATTGGCAGAGAGCATGCATAGTTCCTTTGTATAAGGGCAAAGGGGATAAAAGAGAGTGCAAAAGTTATAGGGGGATAAATCTGCTGAGTATACCTGGTAAAGTGTATGGTAGAGTTAGTATTGAAAGAATTAAGAGTAAGACGGAGAATAGGATAGCAGATGAACAAGGAGGCTTTAGGAAGGGTAGGGGGTGTGTGGACCAGGTGTTTACAGTGAAACATATAAGTGAACAGTATTTAGATAAGGCTAAAGAGGTCTTTGTGGCATTTATGGATTTGGAAAAGGCGTATGACAGGGTGGATAGGGGGGCAATGTGGCAGATGTTGCAAGTGTATGGTGTAGGAGGTAGGTTACTGAAAGCAGTGAAGAGTTTTTACGAGGATAGTGAGGCTCAAGTTAGAGTATGTAGGAAAGAGGGAAATTATTTCCCAGTAAAAGTAGGCCTTAGACAAGGATGTGTGATGTCACTGTGGTTGTTTAATATATTTATAGATGGGGTTGTAAGAGAAGTAAATGCGAGGGTCTTGACAAGAGGCGTGGAGTTAAAAGATAAAGAATCATACACAAAGTGGGAGTTGTCACAGCTGCTCTTTGCTGATGACACTGTGCTCTTGGGAGATTCTGAAGAGAAGTTGCAGAGATTGGTGGATGAATTTGGTAGGGTGTGCAAAAGAAGAAAATCAAAGGTGAATACAGGAAAGAGTAAGGTTATGAGGATAACAAAAAGATTAGGTGATGAAAAATTGAATATCAGATTGGAGGGAGAGAGCATGGAGGAGGTGAATGTATTCAGATATTTGGGAGTGGACGTGTCAGCGGATGGGTCTATGAAAGATGAGGTGAATCATAGAATTGATGAGGGAAAAAGAGTGAGTGGTGCACTTAGGAGTCTGTGGAGACAAAGAACTTTGTCCTTGGAGGCAAAGAGGGGAATGTATGAGAGTAAAGTTTTACCAACGCTCTTATATTGGTGTGAAGCATGGGTGATGAATGTTGCAGCGAGGAGAAGGCTGGAGGCAGTGGAGATGTCATGTCTGAGGGCAATGTGTGGTGTGAATATAATGCAGAGAATTCGTAGTTTGGAAGTTAGGAGGAGGTGCGGGATTACCAAAACTGTTGTCCAGAGGGCTGAGGAAGGGTTGTTGAGGTGGTTCGGACATGTAGAGAGAATGGAGCAAAACAGAATAACTTCAAGAGTGTATCAGTCTGTAGTGGAAGGAAGGCGGGGTAGGGGTCGGCCTAGGAAAGGTTGGAGGGAGAGGGTAAAGGAGGTTTTGTGTGCGAGGGGCTTGGACTTCCAGCAGGTATGCATGAGCATGTTTGATAGGAGTGAATGGAGACAAATGGTTTTTAATACTTGACGTGCTGTTGGAGTGTGACCAAAGTAACATTTATGAAGGGGTTCAGGGAAACCGGCAGGACGGACTTGAATCCTGGAGATGGGAAGTACAGTGCCTGCACTCTGAAGGAGGGGTGTTAATGTTGCAGTTTAAAAACTGTTGTGTAAAGCACCATTCTGGCAAGACAGTGATGGAGTGAATGATGGTGAAAGTTTTTCTTTTTCGGGCCACCCTGCCTTGGTGGGAATCGGCCAGTGTGATAATAAAAAAAAAACGTTTTGAGAAGGTAGAGAAGATGTAGGATAACTTTTTAAAAATAATTTATAATATTTAGAATGCATAGGATTCCCATCATCTTTATGATTTAAAAAATCATGCTGATAAAAGGGAATAGTCAATCCTACTTTTTTATTTTGTTGGTCCTCAATTTCTTCTTTTAATGAATAAGTACTATATCGAAAATTTTCAAAATCCCACTCTTTTGTTCCTTGAATTTGAATTTTATGATTTTTTTCCAAATTATACTTAATCATATTTAAAGCTACTTCTTCAATTCCATTAATAAAATATTTTTTATATTGTTTAAAAAGATTCTCAAAAATTTGGTTTAATTGTGCATGATTATTTGTAATTTTATGAATTTTTTTCTAAATTTCCAAGAAGAGAAATATATGAATGAGGGTGATGTGATGGTGGAGGAAGTAATGTTTTCATATTAATAAAAAAATAATAATAATTATGAATTTACCAGAAACTTCTAATTTATTACATTTGATGGAATTAAAAAAATTGAAAATACAAATAATCAACTGTTACGTTTATATAAATCAGTTCAAAATAATGATAATAATGATATTAATGATAATAACTTAGATGAATTACCTTTAATTTATGATGCTAAAAATTATAAACTTTTAATTTATATATATGTATATATTCCTTCATTAAACAGTGAAATTGTCATTCTTGAAAGTACACATAAGAATAAAAAACTAAAAAAACTTTTCACCACAATATATATTAAAACAATATCTTACTGGTACAAATAATTATGACAATAACTCTAATATGTTTGATCAGTTTAAAAAACGATTAGTGAAAGATGAAGAAACAGAATTTACATTAGCTAATATGGTAACTCCCAATTTGGATTACACCATGCAGATACATTATAATGATTTACAATTAGAGAGTATTTTAAAAAGTGTAATATATTTAACTGTAACTCAAATGAGAACTTTTATATCACAATCTCCTTATAAAAATCATCAATCAAAAGGAATTTCTGATGTCACAACTCCTCAAAATTTTGAAAGTTTAGTTAATATGGAAAATGGAGCACAATATTTTTTATTTTGTTCCTTTTCTTCAACATTTAAATATATTAAAAACAAATAGAGTTTATGTAACATATAAAATTAGGTCAATAATTTTTTTCACTTTGAATTTTACAAATATATTGTTGATTTTTATTTAAACAAATATGTAATTTTTTGTTATATTTTTAATTTTATGACGTTCATTGTTTAAAATTATAAGACCATTAGGATACATATAAAAAACATCATTGTTGTATTCACTAAAAAATATTTCATTTCTTCTATACCAAATGCTAACCATTTTGTTAAGTATACTTCTTTAACATCATTTATTTCTTCTATATCTTTTAATAAAAGTTGACGAAAATATGGTTTAATGGTTGGTAATTCTACTGGTAAAAGTTTTCTAAATAATTTTAAATGTTTTATGAAAACTTCTATTAGATCAAAATGTAGCGTTAATGCATTGTATTCATCATATTCTTTTTTTACATACCACAATTTATAAAGTTTATGGTATTTTTTCATTTAAAGTAATTTATAAGAAAATTCATATATTGTGAATTAAAATGAGAAGAGTTGTTTATTTTTATGTACATGTAAATAGATTTATTTATATCATCTCTCTTTCTGCATATCATTTGATAAAACTTTGAAGCATGTATAATAGTTTCATATAAATTTAATATAATTTTCTCTTTATATTTTAATGAATTATTGAGAAATAACCATAAATCAACAACATTATTATAATGATCAATAATAAATGCTTCAGTGCTATCAAAAGTTGTTTCAAATTCCCATTTTTTAATTAACATGTAATTTTTGATTGATATTACAAGATTAAATATACCCTATAATAGAAAACCATTACATGTTAATCCTGACATGTCATATATTTTATATAAAATTAAAATAATTAAAAAGTAAAATAATTTTCTAATTTATGAAAAATTTCAGTATAAATTACTAAAAGTCTAATTAAGTTATATCTTAAAGGTACATTTCCCAAATTTTTAATCATTATTAATTTAATTTTTTCATCTGAATTAAGGTTACAATTAATTAATTTAACATTTTTATTATATATTCTTATATCATTTCAATTTATTTTATCAAACGTACCTGATAAACTAAATTCAAATAAAGTTTCAT
The DNA here is from genome assembly GCF_026875155.1 of Cherax quadricarinatus. NCBI lineage: Eukaryota > Metazoa > Arthropoda > Malacostraca > Decapoda > Parastacidae > Cherax > Cherax quadricarinatus. The sequence continues at coordinate 7,147,850 of NC_069474.1, read as the reverse complement.
TATGTAATGGTGATTGATGGTTCAGATTTTATATCATTTAAATTTATTTCATGAGACGTACCTGATGAATTAAATTCACATAAAGTTTAATTATGTAATGGTGACATTAATGATATTAAACTGGAAAGTGATCATGAACGAGAATGAGAACGAGAACAAGAATGAGAAGATATTTCAGATATAACTAATGGATTAGGTTCTATTATTTCTTCAATATCTGATTCTCTTAAATTATATGGTAGTTCCAAGTCAAAATCTATTATTGGTGAAATTGAATGACAATGAGAATGAGAATGTGCTGATGGTGATTTACTAATATTATTTTTTTCTTTTAATAAAATTCTTCTTATTTATTTAAATCTTTCTAATCATATTGTTTTACGTTTTTCAACATCAAAAACATTATTTAAGTCTAAAATACAAGAAATTTATTTACACCTTTTTTGAAAACAATTTCTGTCAATTGAAGCATTAATCCATATTTTACCATTTTTTCTATTTTTCTGATAAGCGTATGTCTAAACATGAAGATAGTGTATTTTTACATATGGATTAAAACTAATATGTTTTTTATAAGACTAGTTTGTTAATATTATTATTTTGTTTTATAAATATACTATTAATTAATTTCAAATTTTACATTTCTCTTCTTCTTTGTAAATGATTTTATTATTGGTTTAATAACTTTTGTTGAATTTTTATGTAAATGTAAAAGAGGTAATTTTACTCTTTTCTTTTTGGATTTTTTAATATTTGATTTTTTAGATGATGCTGATGTAGACTGTTTTCATTTTCTATTTTACTTTTTTTTTAAATGATATTGATGATAATGATTGTTTTTTTTCCTATTTTTCTTTTCTCTTGGACATGATAATGATAATGATAGTTTTTTTGTAGCTTTTATTTTTTTCATTTTTTTCTTTTTCTTTTAGATAATGATTGCATTGTAGATTTAGATTGTTTTCTTTTTTTTTATTTTTCTTACTCTTTGTTTCTTAATAGAATTTACTGATAATGATGATATCGAATCTTTTTGTTTTCTTTTTATACTTGTTTTTAATTGATTGGGAATCGAAGATATTATAATTCCATCTCTATCATCACGATATTTATAATATTTATAATCATTTAAAATAATTTCCTTTTCAAAAATATTATCATTTATTAATAAATTAGGATTTAATATATATTTTAAGGGACATAATGCAATAAATGTCGTCAGTTTTTTAAAATTAGGATCAATATTTTTATTAATATTATCTAAAGCAATGACTAATTCGTAATGAAGTTTTTAAAATCATTTTCAGGTATATTTTTTAATGTTTGGTAATATCATCAAAGAATATATTTATTAAATCGGTAATTATTTTATAATTATAATAAGGTGTTCAAAAAGGTACAAACACTGTTTTAATTAAATCTTGGTCTTAATTTTCAAAATTAAAAAAAATTAATTATATTAAATAATATATTGTTTTTTATAATTTTTTAATAATTTTCATTCTTTGTAAGAAGTGTGAACCATAAGTTAATTAAAAGTGTTTTATAAATTACTTCAGAATTCTCTGTCAATAATATATTTGCTCTTTTAAATTTTGCTTTTAAAATTTCATCAAACATAATTTTATCAAATATAATACATCAAAAATTAATTAAATTTATATCTGCATTTTTAGGTTCGAGTAAAGCAGCTAAATAATATATTTTAACCCTTTGACTGTCGCGGTCGAATATGTATGTCATAGGAGATACCGTGTTTGACGTATCTATATGCATAAATTCTAGCAGCTTCAAATCAAACAGGAGAAAGCTGGTAGGCCCACATGTGAGAGAATGGGTCTCCATGGTCAGTGTGCACCATATAAAAAAAATTGGGGAGACAGTAGTGCATTGTGGGAATACCATTTCAGTCGTCCTTTTTCAGCATGTCTAGCAATAAGAAATATGTGACTTCCCAGCAAATCTGGGACTCTTCTCTTCCCAAGTGATGCTCTAACACAGATGGAAGTGTCATTGAAGATCAATTTCATGATTTCGAGGAGTTTGAGACCAAAAGCAATGGAGGAGGAGGAGGAGGAAGAAGAGGAGGAAGAGGAGGAGGAGGAGGAAGAAGAGGAGGAGGAAGAAGAGGAGGAGGAAGGAAGGAGGAAGAGGAAGGAAGGAGGAGAATTAAAATAGAAAATTTTAGCAACAATTTTATCTGGCTTTTCTCCCTGTGTAGCTTTTTTAAATTTAAAGGCATCACTTATTGTCTTTATACTGTCTTTAGGATTCCACGATACATTTGCATTATCTTCCCATGTATAATATCCATTCTCTAATACATCAGGAAATTTATTATACAAATTTTTAAATTTACTCATATCATTATCATCGTCAATTGTTTCGTCTGAATTCATCCAAATAATTTTAGTCCCCTTTTCCCAAGTGCTTAGAGGTAAGGCAAGAATTTGTAAGAAAATTTTAGAGTCCAGTATAATTATATTACCAGGTTCAAATGATTTTCGAGGAGCATTTTTCATATTAGGATATGCAGTATAACTTATATCATATGATGGGAAAGCAATAAAAAACTCTCCTAAATTATAAGATGAAGTAACAACCCCATCATTATTAATGCATGTTTGATCTGGAAACTCTTTAATTTTATTTACTTGATATACCAAATTTAAAATATTTGCAAGGTTCACAAACTGCTGAGAAAATTTTAAAAGTATATAATGCATCTTTACTTAATGATATTTTATAAGCTTTCTCAATTTGTTTCAAATTATTTTCAATTTGTACATCTTTAAATATAGCATGAATACAAACACATTTGGAAGAACCAAGTTTACTTACACAATTAACTATATCTTTCAAATATTCTTTCTGATATAAAGGATCAACTCCATACTGTTTTAAGAGTCCAGAAATAAAATTACTTATTTCATTATTAATTTTAGGATTGATAATAACTTGTGGTTTAACTTGTTGTTGTTGTCCCCCTACACCACTTAATGATGGAAGCACAGTAAAATTTCCAGATCCAGAATTAGTTCCAAAAGTTCTACCAGTAGCAGTAGCAGTAGAAGTAGTAGTAGTAGCAGTAGTAGAAAGAGAAGCACCACCACTAGAACCACAACTAGAACCACCACTAGAACCACCACTAGCACCAACAGTAGCACCACCACTAGCACTACCAGTAGCGGTAGCAGTAGCAGTAGCAGGAGCAGGATTAGGATTTCCACCAGGTAAAGGTGAAGATGAAGATGAAGATGGACTTTGATTAACAACACTAGTCATTTTATATTATTTTTATAGTATAAAAAAATATATATGTAAATAATTACTTAAAAAAAATTAATATTGTTTTATTTCAAAACATTTAAAATTATGCACATTATTATCATAATCATCATCATCATCATTATCATCATCATCATCATCATCATCAGTAGAATTTAAACATTTTCTTTTTCTCATTCTTGTAGAATATTTTTTCTTTTATTTGATTTTTTATTACCATTTTTATAATTTTCATCATTATCATCATCAGTAGTAATTATATCTCTTATTTTCCCACTACTAGTACTAGGTCTGTTAAGAATATCATCGTTATCATCGGTATTTCTCTCTGTTATTTTCATTGTTTCATGATCTATATCTACTTTGGAAAAATCATATATAATATCAGAATTAATAGGTTTTCTTGTGCATCTTTGATCATTTGAAAGAGGATATGGTATATGAAAATAATATTTTGAATAATTTTCACCACCATAATTACCGTTATTATATGGAAGAAATATTGTAGTATGAAAATGTCTTAAAATATTAAAATGTAATTCTATAGCATCTTCAGCTGAAATTTCATATTCATCATTAAAAGCATTATCTGATTTTAAACTTCCAAAGAAATGTTCAAATTTCTGTGAATTATAGTTAGGAATTTTTCCATGATATAGTTTAGTTGTAATTTCATCATGATTAAAACCATCATCTAAACATTTCATTACTTTACCTTTAAATTTTCCAATTTCATTCAATAAATTATTATAAATGCATTGTTCACTATTATAACAAACTGTTAAAAAATGCCATAAATTAGCAAATAATGTACTATATCCTATATCTTTTTCAGTTTCATCTAAATAAGTATCTATACTTTCAATATTTGAAGAATACACATTCCATTTAATAGTAGTACGAAGACCTAAAATATCATATAATTTTCAAATTAAAAGTTTGTCACCTTTTAAATGTTTTGTAAATGTGTAATAGCCATTTTCATTACGACGTCCAGATCTAGATCTATTACTATTACTACTGGTTGATGTTTCTTTTCTTTTAGATTTTGATTTCTATAATAACTTTTCTTGATGTAATAAAAGAAATCTTTTTAATACTATAAATTGATGTAAAATTAAATATATGAGAGCATCTTTAAATACTGCTGGAAAATGTTTATTTCAAAAAATATTTTTAATGTAATTTTTATTTTTTCATATTTTTAATTCAAAATCTTCATTATCATCATATTGAAATATAAATTTAAATTTTCTTTTCATATTTTTTTCCATTTTTATTATATAAAAAAATAATTTAAAAAGTTAATTTTTTTATTAAAAAAATATTTTTTGTTTTAATTAAAAATTATTTACTTTTTAATAAATTTTATTACTCAAAATATTATCATATAAATTAAATAAAATTACATATTATTTACTTTCTTAAAATTTTATACATAAAATATTATTATATAAATTAATAAAATTACTACAAATTATTTACTTTATTGAAATTTTATACATAAAAAATTATTATATAAATTAAATAAAATTATATATTATTTACTTTTTTAACATTTTACACATAAAATGATATTCAAAAAATAGATTAAAATTACATATTATTTGCTTTATAAAAATTTTATAATATCATTATAATTTTTTATGTCTATACATTTAATGTTATTTCATATTTTTTAATTGATATTGTAGAAGATATTTTTTTCTAATTTTCAGGATAACTACTATTTTTTTCTCAAAATAAATAAAAATAGCTATTTTTTAAACATTTATAACAATTAAATACTTTCCATTTCTATAAGCGGTACATTAATAATAGTATCAATATAGTCCAAAATTTTGTTAATATCATCAACATATTTATTAACAGTAATGGCTACATTATTTGACATATGATAATATACTTCTTCAAACAATTTTTCAATTGTATAATGTATTCTTTTAAGATTTGACATTTCTAATTTAATATTTTCATCTTTTTTATTTTGTATCCACTTAAAATTTTCAGGCACAAATTCCATTATTAAACCTTCATTTTTATTATTTTGTAAAATAATGTTTTTTATTACATTAAGATTAATATAAATAAATTTACATTCAATATATAAACTAAAACTATACATTTGGCAAAACCTAGTATTGATGCCATTCACTATGCAGAAAATATATGTAATTATATTGAGTAATTTGAAAATAAAATAATTTACTTTAGTGAATGAACATGCAATTTTTCTTTTTCTTTCTTGTAAAATAGAAATGTTTTCTAATTCAGTTTCAGTTTCATAATGTTGATTAACTTTTTCTTGTTCAAAAATACTCTTCCCTTTTTTATAAAGAACAGGTGGTATCATTTTCATTTCTTTTTTTTAAAGTTATAGGTTTATGTTCTAGTAATTTCACTGATTTTTCTTGTATTTTTTTTGATATTCTATTAATAATTTCATGAATATATCTACAGCCATCATTAATATATTGATAAGTATTTTTATCAACTTCCAAACATATTTCACTTAAAATACAATTTATTTTATTTAATTTTGATATGGGATCTGCAACTTATTTTTAAGTAGGAAATGGCTGTATATTAATTTTCTTTCTGAAATTAGAGAAAAGTATTATTAAACAAAAAAATATTAAAGAATAACTTATCATTATTATGTTATATGGATATATATAGACAAAAGTAGTTGCCAATTTATAATTTTTTATAAATTTATTAAGACTACATGTCAATCATTTCATAATCATCAATATCGTCACTATCATCATCAAAATAATAATAATAATAATCATTATCATTGAAATTTTCATCATAGCTTGTAATATCAAAATTGTCAATATCATTTAAACATGATAATATACTACTATCATCATCATCATCATGATTATCATCATTATTTTTTGATAAATAACAACAATACATGGGTAATTCATAATCTTTGAGAACATAATAATTAACTACATACGTTAAAAACATTGATAAAGAAATATTCTGATTGTTTTCTGTAATATTTTCATAATTCTTAAAAAAAGTAGAGGTATTATATTAAATTCATAATCTATGAATTCAATTTTCATATCAGAATTATTATTATAAGACATTTTAATATATCCTTTACTTAAAATATTTTGAAATCGAAAATTTGATATTTGTACATCAATATTTAAAACTGTTTCTTTAATTCAATATTAAAAAACAATTTATAATCTTTTATAGTTAAATAATAAGAATTTTTATCAAATATACTATAAATCATGTTTTGTACAATTTCTCTATTATTTAACCCTTAAACAGTCAAAACATATATATACGTTCACTCGCACAGCGCCCCGAATATTTTGAAAAAAAAAAAAAACTTTTTTTTATATAGAAAAAAAGAGCACATTTTTTGAGTGTTTTGGCATAAAAAAAAATTAGGGTCAGTACTTACCGAGGTATGAGGCCGCAAAGTTGGCACTTGGCGATCACCTCCTTGTAGAAATACAACATATTTACCACTTTCTTCCATTTTTTTTCCATTTTCTTGGTTTTCATAATATGATAATTATGTTTCTTAGTAAGTCATTTGATATCAATGCCAATTTTTGCTTATACACCAATATTACATAAATTTTTTTATCATATTGTCATAAACACACATGTACTCACTGACAGGTGATTTTGCACACCTGGCAGAATCACACATTATTATCTACAACTATATACAAGTATTTACATGTCCCACTCATGTTTCTAGAACTCCACAATTGTATGATACTCCATGAAGCATGGATTCATACAGAATGCCACCCGACACTGGTGACACATGAATCATGTGTCCTTCCCCTGTTAGGGTCGTTTTTTGGTGGTAGCACACACAATACACTTTTTCTGGGCATTCTTCTTCTTTTGGGTAGGTGGAATTGGTACCAGATAGTGACAGTTAGGAGTGATTCGGTCTGGCACTTCCCCCACTGGCTGTGGTTTGGGGGCAGGTTGTGGTGTGACAGGTCGCTGTTGAGGTGAAGGTACAGGTGTGATACCATACTTTCTTGCTATCTGTTTGACGAGATTCAGAGAGAAATCTGCAAAACATTGTCTTTACTTTGTACATATTTAATGCATTGAGCACTGCAATGTCTACAAGGTGAAAAAACAGTTTTATATACCACTTGCAACTCCTACGCACACACTCAACAAACTCTATCATCATGTCACACTTGTCAACTAGTCGCATGTTGTTTGTATAGTCCACGACAGCAAGTAACTTCACAATAGGTTCATTGTTGAACTTGCTCAGTCTGTCTGTTTGTACCATCTCGTTTCTGTGGATGGTTGATAGCAATGTCACATCTCGTTTGTCATGCCACATCAGTGCCATGAAGTCATTAGCATAAAACGCTTGCATTTCACCTTCAACACTGCCTCCAGTGAACCTTGGCCTATGTTTCCTATTCCTTCTCACTGTTCCACATATTGGCATAAAATCAATCTCATCATCACTTACATCACTTTCACTGTCACTACTAAAACACTGGGAAAATGATAGTTTCCTCTAGTGAAGTTGCCTATGGGTAACACTTGCCACTCCAGAGGTGCTTGGCCCAGGGTCTTCTGTGGCCACACTGGCCACCCCAGAAGTGATTGGCCTAGGGTCTGATGTGGCCACACTGGCTACCCCAGAGGTGCTTAGCCCTAGGACACGTGTTGCTACCCCAGAGGTGATGGGCTGCGGGTCATCTGGGTTATCGCCAATATTTTCACTAATTCCTTGAATATTACTGGCCCCATTGGCGTCAGATCCACTAAACTCACGATCTCTATTACTTTCCTCGAATATTAGAGTGTTAATACAACGAGGCGTGAATGAATCACAAGGATGTGCCATGATGTTGACCCAGGATGGAGCGGAATGTAACGGTCCTACCATGTGGTACCCAGGTGTCCCAGATTTTTTGTATACTGCACACACTGACTGCGCACACCCATTCTCTCATGTCTAGGCGACTCAGGCCTATTGCGCTAATTTTGAACGAATAAAAAATAAAACGTATATATACGTTTGGGGCGCTATGTGTGTGAATGTATTTATATGTTTGGACCGTTTAAGGGTTAATTCAATATTATCATTCAAAATAATGATGTTATTATAAATATATTCAAGTCGATAAGTTACATTACAAAGGCAAGTTTGCTCATCATTCATACATAAAACTAATTCATAGTTATGTATAGCAAAATAAAAAAATAACCACCTATAGCTGCAAAACTAATATTATTTTTACAAGTTACTTTATTAAGTTCATTTCAAACATTATTAAAAAAATTAATTAAAGGAGGATTTGTAGATGTAATCATGATAGATCAACATTTAGATAATGAACCAATATCATACTTATTATATATATTACTTAATTTTATATTTAATAAACGAACAATACATTTATTTTGAAATTCTGTAATTAAAAAATAAACTTTATCAACTTTATCTCTTCCAAATATCAATTGTAAATCATTTTTTATTTTACAAATTGTTATAGGATTATCTTTATCATATATTTTTTTTTAAATATTCTTTTCTGAAATCATTATTACATAAACATTTATTTTTATATTCCTCAAAACATGTAGTAAAATTTTCCATTATGTTTTAAATATTTTATCTATTTCATCTATAATTTTATGTGTATTTACAATAATTCGTGATACCCAATCATCTAAAGATTCTTTTTGGGAAACAGGCTCCAAGAAATTCTCTAATGAATTAATACAAAAAAATAAAGGTGAAATATCATGTGAACTGTTATTTATAAGTATGGTACTAATAATATTATTATTATTTTCAGAAAAATCATGAATAATATTTAATTCATAATCTAAATAAAATTTTCTTCCTTGTTTTTCAAGTAGTGTTTTAACAAATATACATTGTTTTTCTTCAGTAATATCATTTGTTTCTTCTTCATATTTATAATTACCACCACTACCACCACCTCCAAACAATACTAAAGTTCTTTGAGGTAAAGTTGGTGGATAAAAGTGAAAATCTCTCTTTCCAAAATAAGAGAGAGGTATTTCAATACTGTTATCAGTATTGAGAGAAAACATTTTTGAAATTAACTCAAATAATTTTAAAGCAGCTATATAAAGAAGTCATCAAAAAAAATTTCTTGTAATTTCAGTTGGCCATATAAATCTATCAAAAAAATTTTCATTTTCATAATTAAGAACATCAGAATTTGGTAAAATTTTGCTTTGATTGTAATTTCAGAACAACCTCATGTTTTATCCTCAGGATGAAAACAAGGATAAACACCATCTTCATAAATAGTATTAAGAATATTATTAGCACATCTTGCCCAGACAATTATTTCTTGTTTTTCTTTATCAAAAAAAAAAAAAAAAGGATCAGGACATGCAGTGCATGGTAAATGAATATCTCCATGTATATTGTAATACATTGGACTACAATTACAAAAAGAATTACCATTTTCATCTAAACTGTAACCTACAGCAGCTTCTTTTGACAATATGGGCAGAAGATAAACTAAACAGGGATCTTGATAACAAGTTGATCTGGAAATTGCTGAATTACCTATGTACCCAGAAGGACACTGACTTATATAAGGTTTCTGATCTTCAGGTAAAAAGAAATCTTGAGGTTTCATTTTGGGAAGATCTACTTCTTCTTCTTCTTCTTCTTCTTCTTCTTCTTCTTCTTCTTCTTCTTTGTAAAAGTGTGAACCATAAGTTAAATTAAAAGTGTTTTATAAATTATTTTCGAACCTCGGTCAATAAAAAATTTTTGCTTTTTTTAAATTTTGTTTTTAAAAAATTTCATCAAACTTAATTTTATCAAATTTAATACATAAAAAATTAAATTTAAAATTTTTTAAAATTCTGCTTTTTTTAGGTTCGAGTAAACAGCTAAATAATATTTTTCCCCTTTGACTGTCCCCGGGTCGAATGGGTTATGTCATAGGAGATCCTGTTTAAAAACGTATTTTATATGCATAAATTCTACCCAGCTTCAAACCCAAACGGGAAAAGCGGGTGGGCCCCCAAAATGTGAAGAATGGCTCCAGGGTTTCATGGCACCATTTTAAAAAAAATTGGGGAACGGGTGGTGCATTGGGGGAATTTTCCAAATTTCAGTCTTTCCTTTTTCAGCTTGCTACAGAAAGGGAATATTTTGATTTCCCAGAAAAATCTGGGACTCTTCTTTTCCCCAAGTGATGCTCAAAACACGATGGAAGTGTCTTTGAAAAATTAAATTTAAACTGATTTCGAGGAGTTTGGACCAAAAGAAATTTGGAGGGGAGGAGGAAAAAGGGGAGGAGGGGGAGGAGGGGGAGGAGGAGGAAAAAGAGGAGGAGGAAGAAGAGGGGGAGGAAGGAAGGAGGAAGGGGAAAGGAAAGGAGGGAAAAAAATAGAAAATTTTGGGGCAACATTTTTTTCTGGCTTTTCCCCCTGTTTTGTTTTTTTAAATTTAAAGGCATACCTTATTGTCTTTTATACGGGCCCTTTGGGAAATTTCCACGATACTTTTGCTTTATTTCCCATGTAAAATTTCCCAAAATTCTCAAATTAATCGGGAAAATTTTAAATTAAAAAATTTTTAAAATTTTAAAATTTTATTTTCTTTAAACATCGTAAATTTTGTTTCGCCCTTAATTCTTTCCAAAAAATTTTTTAGCCCCCTTTTCCCAAGTCCCTTAGAGGTTAAGGCAAGTTTTTTGTAAAAAAAATTTTGGGGGGATCCGTATAATTATTCCCGGGTTTAAAAAGGGTTTTTCGGGGAGCATTTTTCATAAAAAGGATATGCAGTATAACTTATATCATTGATGGGAAAGAAAATAAAAAACTCTCCAAAATTATAAGATGAATTTAACAACCCCCCCATTATTAATGCATGTTTGATCTAAAAACTTTTTAATTTTATTTTTTTTGAAAATCCCAAAATTTTAAAAAATATTTGAAAGGGTTCACAAACTGCTGAGAAAATTTTAAAAGTTATAATGCATCTTTATTAAAATATTTTATAACCCTTTTCTAAATTTTGTTTCAAATTATTTTCAATTTGTACATTTTAAATATAGCATGAAAACAAACACTTTTGGGGAAAAACCCAAAAAGGTTTACTTACATTTTTTTAACTATTTCTTTCAAATATTCTTCTGATATAAAGGATCAACCCTTTACTTTTTTAAAGAGTCCGGGAAATAAAATTTAAACTTATTTCATTTTTAAATTTTTGGGATTGATAATAATTTTTGGTTTTTTAATTTGGGTTGTTTTTGCCCCCCCCCAAAAACCCACTTAATGAGGGAAGCACATTTAAAATTTTCCAGTTCCAGAATTAGTTCCAAAAGTTCTAAACCAGTAGCCGGTAAAAAATAGTAGTATTTGCGTAGTAAAAAGAAAAAGCCCCAAACCATTTAGACAAAACAAAAAACCCCCAAATTAGAAAAACCCCCTTGCCCCAAACCAGTAGCACCCCCACTAGCACTCCCAGTACGGTACAGAAAGCAGTAGAAAAGAGCAGGATTAGGTTTTCCCACCAGGAAAAAGGGGAAAGATGAAGATAAAGATGGATTTTGTTAAAACACTACATTTTATATTTTTTTTTAATAGTAAAAAAAAAATATATATATAAATTTTTTATTTTAAAAAAAAATTAAAAATTGTTTTAAATTTAAAAACTTTTTAAAATTATGCACATTATTATCAAAATCACATCATCTTTTCTTATCATCATCATCTTTCCTTAAAATCATCACCGAAAAATTTTAAAACTTTTTCTTTTTCTAAATTTCTTTAGAAATTTTTTTTTTTATTTGTTTTTTTTTTTCCCAATTTTTAAAATTTTCATCAAAAAAAAAAAAATCATGGGAATTATATCTTTTTATTTTCCCCCATTTCTAGTACAAGGTTGTTAAGAAAACATCTTTATCACCCTTTATTTCCTCGGGTTATTTTCTTTGGTTTTATGTTTATATCTTTTTGAAAAATTTCTTATATAATATCAAAAATTTAATAGGTTTCTTGTGCATTTTTGATCATTTAAAAAGGATATGGATATAAAAAATATTTTGAAAAAATTTTTAAAACCACCAAAATTACCTTTAAATTATATGGAAAAAATTTTGGGTATATGAAAATGCCTTAAAAATTAAAATGTTAATTCTATAGCATCTTCAGCTGAAATTTCATTTTCATCATTAAAAGCATTTTCTTTTTAAATTTCCAAAGAAATGTTCAAATTTCTGTAAAATTTAGTTAGGTTTTTTTTTCCATGATAATTTTAGTTGAAATTTTTCATTTGTTTAAAACCACCATCTAAACTTTTCATTATTTTAAATTTAAATTTTTCCCAAATTTTTCATTCAATAAATTATTATAAATCCCATTGTTCAGTATTATAAAAAAACTGTTAAAAAATGCCTTTTTTTTTGCAAATAATGTACTTTTTATCCTAATTTTTTTTCTTTTTTCATCAAAAAAAGTACCCAAATACTTTCAAATTTGAAAAAATTACATATTCCATTTAATAGTAGTTTGAAGACCTAAAATATATAAAAATTTTAAAATTTAAAAAAAGTTTGTCATTTTTTAAAAATGTTTTGTAAATTTTGTAAGAGCCTTTTTCCCTTACAAAGCCCATTTCTAATCTATTACTTTTAATACGGGTTGGGGATTTTTTTCTTTTTTTTTTGATTTTTATTTCTCAAATAATTTTCTTGATGTAATAAAAAAAAATTTTTTTTTTTAATACTAAAAATTTGATGAAAAATTTTAAAATATATGAGAGCATTTTTAAATATGCTGGAAAATGTTTATTTAAAAAATTTTTTTTAAGGGTAATTTTTTTTTTTTTTTTCATATTTTTAATTCAAAATTTTCTTATCATATATTGAAATAAAAATTTTAAAATTTCCCTTTTCATTTTTTTTTTTTTCCATTTTTATTAAATAAAAAAAAAATTTAAAAAATTTAAATTTTTTTTTTATTAAAAAAATTTTTTTTTTTTTAAATTTTAAAAATTATTTATTTTTAAAAATAAATTTTTTACTCAAAATTTTTATCTAAAAATTAAAAAAAAAAATTTAAATTATTTCTTTCTTAAAATTTTAAAAAAAAAATATTATTATAAAAATTAAAAAAAATTACCAAAAATTTTTTACTTTTTTAAAAATTTTATACATAAAAAATTTTATTATAAAAAATTAAATAAAATTATATATTTTTTTATTTTTTTTAAATTTTTAAACAATAAAAGATATAAAAAAAATAAAATTTAAAAATTTAACATTTTAAATTTTGCTTTATAAAAGTTTTTTTTTAATATCTTTTTAAAATTTTTTTTATGTCTATACTTTTAATTTGTTATTTCATTTTTTTTAATTGATATTGTAAAGTTTTTTTTTTTTAAAATTTTTCAGGATAACTACTATTTTTTCTAAAAAATAAATAAAAATAGCTATTTTTTTAATCATTTTAAAAATTTAAATATTTTCCCCTTTTTTTATAAGGGGTACATTAATAATATATAAATATATTTCCCAAAATTTTTGTTAATATCTTTCAACATATTTTTTTAACAAAATTTGGTACATTTTTTGGGAACAAATGAAAAACTACCCTTCAAAAAATTTTTTTCAGTTGTATAAGGGTATTTTTTTAAGATTTGACATTTTTTAATTTAAAATATTTTCATCTTTTTTATTTTGTACCCACTTAAAATTTTCGGGCACAAATTCCATTTTTTAAACCTTCTTTTTTTTTTTTTGTAAAAAAAATTTTTTTATTACATTAAGATTAATATAAAAAAATTTACATTCAATATATAAACTAAAACTATACTTTTGGGAAAAAACCAAGTATTGATGCCATTCACTAGCAAAAAATATATGTAATTATATTGATTTAAATTTGAAAATAAAAAATTTATTTAGTGAATGAACATGCAATTTTTTTTTTCTTTCTTGAAAATAAAAAAATGTTTTCTAATTCAGTTTCATTTAAATAATGTTAAATTAATTTTTTTTCTTTTTTAAAAAAATTATCCCCCCCTTTTTTATAAAAAAAGGTGGTTTTCTTTTTCTTTTCTTTTTTTTAAAGTTAAGTTTTGCCCAAAGTAATTTAAATGATTTTTCTTGTATTTTTTTGTATTCTTTTTAAAAATTTTCATGAATATATCTAAAGTCATCTTTAAATATATTGATAAGTATTTTTTATCAATTTCCAAAAAAATTTCCCCTTAAAATAAAATTTTATTTTTTTTAAATTTTTTGATAGGGGGATCTGAAATTTTGTTTTTAAATTTAGGAAAGGGCCTGTATATTAATTTTCTTTTTTGAAATTAGAGAAAATATTATTAAACAAAAAAATTTTAAAGAAAACTTATATTTTTTAGTTAATGGATAAAATAGACAAAAGTAGTTGCCAATTTTTTAATTTTTAAAAAATTTTTTAAAGGGACTAAAAGTAAAATCATTTCATAAAATAAATTCATAACTTTTATCACAAAATAAAAAATAATAACATTATCATTGAAATTTTCTTTCACAGTTTTGTAATTTTAAAATAAAAATTTTGTAATTCTTTTAAAAACATGATAATATACTTTTTAAACATCATCATCATCATGATTATAAATCATTTTTTTTTTGGAAAATATAAAAAAAAATCATGGGTAATTCTTTATTCTTTGAGAACAAAATAAAAATTTAAAATTTAAAATACTTTTAAAAAACAGGGAAATTAAATTTTTGGAAAGTTTTAAACCGACAAAATGTAAAGTAAAAGGCCCACAAGTGAAAATAATGGACATTTATTGGGGGCAACGTTTCGTTTCTCCAGGACTTTATAAAACCCCTTTTACAAAAAAATTACGGGACAAGGGGGGTTTTAAAAAGGGCCTCAGAGTGAGGTGAATACTAGTGAGGTACCTTTTTCCGATGTTCACTATGGTAGTAGTTTAGTTTTTTTTGGTAGTGACAAAAGAAATACAATAGGGTAGAGCAATTAATTCGTACATAGTAAAAGGATATAAAAGCTATTAGGGGGTTTAACAAAAAAATAGGTTGGAAAAATAAAACGGGGAAAATGAGGCAGCTTTTTCATGTTCACTCTCTTTGTTTTGGGTTAAAAATAACAGGAGAGATTTATGTATGGCGGGGTTTTAAAATGTTTTCGGGAGGATTCTTGAAAGACTTCGGAGATGGTAAAGCCCCTTTGTTTTTTTTTAAATTTTGATTCAAACGCGATCATCCCTGTTAAAGGCACTTGCTTTGCGGAAATTATTTTCTTTTATCACTAATTGGGCGTCTCTAAATTTTCAAAAGGGATTTGGGGGTTTTTTTGGGGTGTTGAAACACAGGCGGTTTAAGTTTTTCGTTCCTACATGCGAAATGTTTTTCATTGAGGGGGGTTTCCCGGGGTTTTTCTTGCTGTTTCCCCTACGTAGTTTCTTGTCACAGCCTCCACAGGGTATAGTGAAAACCCCTTTGCTTTGATTTGGTTCGTGGTGTTTGGGTTTTGTCCTGGTTAGATCCTTTATTGAAGTGGTAAAAAGCAAATCCCCTTTGGGTGTTAGTTTGGAAAGTACTTTTGAGAGGGTTTATGCAACCTGGCTTTGGGAAAATTATAACTTTGTTGGGGGGGGTGTTGATCGTGGGAATTTTTGATCTGAAGAGCTTTTTCTTCAGTCTTTGAAAAAAAAAAGGGAAAATTTGGGTAATCAGTGAATTTTTGGGTGGAATGAAAAGTACTTTCCTCGCCCCAAAAAAATCAGGCTAAAAAATTTCCCGGAAATGCTCTTGGGAAAAACCCGATGATGATGCCTTTTTTGGTTTTGGAAACTTAAACGGAATAAAGTGAGTGGATAATTTTTTTTGGGGGGTTTCCGAAAAACCTTGAAATCTTAGGTTTTGTCTATTTTGTGAAGGGAGGACGTCGGGGAAAAGGTAGCTTGTCTTTGGACTCTTCTTCTAGGGGTTAAATTGGTTGCTTTTTTTCAACTGCTTTGAGCCTTCCCTGAAGATCCCTACATAAAAAACTTTTTGGGTTATTACGAGGAAAAATCGTAAAACGTAACGAAACCCCAAGTGACCCCTTAAAGGGAATGATTTTGGCGAAGTTTTCAGATTTCGGTTTGTTCCATGTATAAGTTGGGCTGGGACGGCACTTATTGGGGCCCCCTTTTTCCCATGCCGTGGGTTTTGTTTGTAAGTTTGTTATTAAAGGAAAAACGGGTTTAATTTAACACAGATTTTCAATCAAGTCCCCCCCAAAATTCCGGGGCCCGCTCACCAAAGACTTTCAAATACAAAACCAGACAAATATTCAAATGCACTAGAAAAAAGGGAAAGAAACTTCTGTCCCTTTTTAAACCAAGCAACCCAAAACCCCAGCACACATGTAGGGTTTACCCAAGACCCAAAAACCCCAATTTTTCCCTCTCGGGACCAATCACCAGGAATACAGTGCTCCACAAAAACTACCCGGAGTTTTGCCAAACACCCCTTTCCCCCTGCCTTCGGGGGGCCACCAGCCCCCCCTCATTTTAAAAACACTCAGGCGACCTTCTCAACCGCATCCGTAAACCCCTCCATCCGTAACAAGGGAAAATAAGCAGTTTTTGGGTGTGACTTTTCCCCCCCTTCACCCAAAAAAACCTACCAAAAAAACCCCCGAGGGTTTTACGGTAAAGTCAACCCGGACCTTTAAACTTCCTTTACCTCCCGGGGATTTTTTTTGATTGATTGAAACCCCTGGTTAACCTTAAAATGTTTTTTTCCCTTTAATAACAAGCTCTACAAAAAAACCCACCCGGGATTGGGGGAAAGGGGTCCCCCCCAAGTGCCGTCCTAGCTAAATTTTACATGGAACACCCAGAGTCCGAACACTTCGCCAACATTTATTTCCCTTTTAAAGCGTCACTTTGGGTTTCTTTTCGTGGACCCATGTCCCCGTAAAACTCCAAAAAAGTTTTGATGTAAGGGGTCTTAAGGGGAAGGGGTCAACGCAGTTGAACCCGCGGTCCGGTTTTTCACTAGAAGAAGGTCCAAAGACAAGATTTCCCTTTCCCCGACGTCCCCCATTCACAAAGGGGAGACAAAACCCAAGATTTCAATTTTTTTTGGAAACCCCCCAAAATAAATGATCTCACCACTTCTATTCCATTTAAGATACCCAAAACCCAAAAAAGGAACATCACGGGTTTTTTTCCCAAAGCTTTCCGAATTTGTAGTCCTGAGTTTCTTGACGAGGGAAAGACTTACAATTTACCAAAAATTCACGAGGGTTTCAATTTCCCCTTTTTTTTTCATCAAAAACTGCAAAAAAGAGCTCTTTAGATCAACAAATTTTTCCACGCATCAACCAAAACCCCTCCCAACAAAGTTATAATTCTTCCCAAAAGCCAGGTTGCACTAAACGCTTCAAAAGTACTT
Organism: Cherax quadricarinatus; assembly: GCF_026875155.1. Taxonomy (NCBI): domain Eukaryota; kingdom Metazoa; phylum Arthropoda; class Malacostraca; order Decapoda; family Parastacidae; genus Cherax; species Cherax quadricarinatus. The sequence goes on along the minus strand of NC_069474.1, from coordinate 7,130,124 downwards.
TCACAAAAACAACACCCGTTCGCCATCCTTTTAAAAACTTTATAAAGGATCTAACCCGGACAAAACCCCAAACACCAGAACCAGTCAATGCAGGAGTTTACACTATACCCTGTGGAGGCTTTACAAGTTTACGTAGGTGAAACAGCAAGAAAAACCCGACACCCCCCCTCAATGAACAATATACGGGATGTTTGGAGACAACCCCTTTAAAAAAGCCCCGTGACAACACCGAAAAATTTCCCCCAAAACATCTTTTGAAATTCAGAGACGCCCAAAAATTTGTGATAAAAAAAAATAAAAACCGCAAAGCAAGTGCCCTTTAATAAGCACCCGATCGCGTTTGAAAACAATTAAACAAAACAAAGGGACCGCTTCACCAAACTCCCCAAGTCTTAGCAAGGGAAACCCCTGGAAAAAAGTAAAACCCCGCCCTCACATTGGGTTTTCCTTTTAAACTACAAAAACAGAGAGTGGGAAAACTGAAAAAAGCTGCCTCATTTCCCGTTTATATTTGTCCCACCCATTTTTTTGTTACCCCAAGTAATAGCTTTTAAAATCCTTTTATCATTACGAATTAATTGCCCTACCATTTGTATTAAATTTTTTCCCCTACCACTACTAATACTTTTATTCCACGGGGGAATAACGAAATGGTACCTCACTAGTAGGGGCCCCTCACTCTGAGGCCTTTCTTTATAACCCTCTGTGCCATGTATTGTTTGTAATGGGTTGATAAAGTCCTGGGAGCGAAAAGTTTGGGCCCCAAATAAATGTCCCCATTAGTTGCATTGTGTCCCTTTTTTCGTTAAAAAACATTGATAAAGAAATATTTTGATTGTTTTTTTGTAATAATTTTCATAATTCTTAAAAAAAAAATTTGAGGTATTATATTAAAATCATAATCTTGAAATTTAAATTTTTTAAATTTAGAATTATTAATTTTTTAAACATTTTAATTTCCTTTACTTTTAAAAAAATTTTGAAATCGAAAATTTGATATTGTACATCAAAATTTAAAACTGTTTCTTTTTAATTTAAAAATTAAAAAAAAAATTTATAATCTTTTATATGTTAAATAATAAGAATTTTTATCAAAAATACTTTAAATTAGTTTTTTTACAAAAATTTTTCTTTTTTTTAAACCCCTTTAAAAAGTCCCCCCAAAAGAAAATATACGTTCACTGGGCCCTGCCCCGAAATTTTGGAAAAAAAAAAAAAAAATTTTTTATATAGAAAAAAGAGCCCCCTTTTTTTTAGTGTTTTTGGGATAAAAAAAAAATTAAAGGGGCAGTACTTACCCAGGGGTTTTGGCCACAAAGTTTGGGACTTGGCGATCCAAAACCCCCTTTTAGAAATACAACTATTTACCGCCTTTTTTCCATTTTTTTTTTTTAATTTTTTTTGGGGTTTTCCCTGATATGTAATTATTTTCTTTTAAGTCATTGAATCAATGCCAAAAATTTTCTTATTTCAAAACCAAAATTACATTTAATTTTTTTTTTTTCATTTTTGTCTTTAAAAAACACATGTTCAAAAATGACAAAGGGGATTTTTGGGACACCTGGCTGAATCACACATTAAAAATCTAAAACAAATACAAGTATTTACATGCCCACCATGTTTTAGAAAACCCCCAATTGTATGATAATTTCCCTTTAAACATGGATTCATACCCGAATGCCACCCGGGCACTGGTGGCACATGAATGTTTTGTCCTTCCCCTGTTTGGGTTTGTTTTTTGGGTTGGGACAATTTAAAAAAACTTTTTCTGGGCATTTTTCTTCTTTTTTGGGGAGGGGGAATTTTTTAAACCCGATAGTGACAGTTAGGATTTTCGGTTGGCACTTTTCCCCCCGGGGTGTGGGTTTTTGGGCAGGGTTTTGGTGTGGGGCAGGTCGCTGTTTAGGGGAAAAGGGAAAAGGGGTGAACCAAACTTTTTTGCCCATCGTTTGGGGGGCGGGGGAAAACGAAGGGGGAAAACTGAAAAAAGTTGTCTTTACTTCGTACCCTTTCTGAATGCATTGGCACACCCGAAATTTTACAAGGTGAAAAAAACCCTTTTATATAAACCCCTTGGGAACTCCCACGCACACACTCAATAAAACTTATCTTTTGTCACGCTTGTTTAACTAGTCCATGGTTTGTATTGTTCCCCGACAGCAATTTGCTTCAAAAATAGGTTCATTTTTAACCCTTTTCCGTCTTCTGTTTGTACCAACCCCGTTTTTGTGGATGGTTGATAGCAAAGTAAATTTCCCTTTTTCATACCACATCAGTGCCCTGTTTTTCATTAGCATGAAATGCTTTTCACCCTTTACCTTCAAAAAACTGCCTCCCGTGAAAACCTTTTCCCATGTTTTTCCCAATCCCTTTTCACTGTTCCACATATTGGCCCTAAAATTTAATCTCATCATCCTTTCATCACTTTCACTGCACTACTAAAACACTGGGAAAATGAAAGTTTCCTCTAGTGAAGTTGCCCCAAGGGTAACATTTCCACTCCAGAGGTGCTTGGCCCGGGGCTTCTGTGGCCCCCAGGCCACCCCCGAAGTGATTTGCCCGGGTCTGATGTGGCCCCAAATGGCTACCCCAAGGTCTTAGCCCCAGGAAAACGGGGTTGCTAAACCCCCCGGTGTTGGGGTTTCGGGTCATCTGGGGTTTTCGTTTTAATATTTTTTACTAATTCCCTTTAATATTAAATGGCCCCATTTGGGGGTCAGATCCCCTAAAATCACGATTCTATTTCTTTCCCGAATTTTAGAGGGCTTAATACAACGAGGCCCTGAAAGAATCACAAGGATGTGCCATGATTTGTACCCGGATGGAGTGGAAAGTAATGGGCCTACCATGTTGGGGCCCAGGGTCCCCGATTTTTTGTATACTGGCCCCACTGACTGCGCACCCCCCATTCTCTCAAGTCTGGGGGACTCTGGGCCCATTGCCCCAAAATTTTTTAAAAATAAAAAATAAAAAATTTATAAACGTTTGGGGCCTACGCCACGGGGAACGTAAAAATTTTGTTTGGACCTTTTTAAGGGTTTTAAATTTAAAGTTTTCATTCAAAATAATGATTTATTATAAAAAATATTCAAGCCAAAAAGTTAAAATTACAAGGCAAATTTGCTCATCATTCATACAAAAAAAATAATTTTAAGTTATGTTTTAACAAAATAAAAAAAAAACCAACGTAGCTACAAAACTAAAATTATTTTTACAAGTTTTTATTAAAATTCCCTTTCGAACATTATTAAAAAAAATTAAATTAAAAAGGGGATTTGTAGGGGTAACATGATAGATCCCCGTTTAGTTTAAAGAACCAATTCATATTATTAAAATTTTTTAATTAATTTTATATTTAATAAATAAAAATACATTTATTTTGAAATTCGTAATTAAAAAATTAAAAATTTAAACAAAAATTTATCTCTTCCAAATATCAATTGTAAAAAATTTTTTAATTTTTCAAATTGTTATTTGGTTTTTCCCTTTTTCATATATATTTTTTTAAAATATTCTTTTTTTGAAAACATTATTTCCTAAACTTTTAAATTTTTATAAATTTCCCCAAAAAAATGTAGTAAAAATTTTTCCCTTATGTTTTAAATTTTTTTATTTATTTTATCTATAATTTTATGGGGTTTTTTACAATAATTCGTGAAACCCAATCACCAAAATTTTTTTTGGGGAAAAAAGGCTCCAAAAAATTTTTCTAATGAATTAAACCAAAAAATAAAAGGGAAATTTCCCTTTTTGAACTGTTTTTATAAGATTGGTATAATAAAAATTTTTATTTTTTTTCAGAAAAATCATGAATAAAATTTAAATTTATAAAACTAAATAAAATTTTCTTTTCCCAGTTTTTTAAAAATAGTGTTTTTTAAAAAATATCCATTGTTTTTTTCAGTAATATCATTTTTTTTCTTTTTCTATTTAAAAAATTTCCACCACTACCCCCACCCCCAAACAATACTAAAGTTCTTTGAGGTAAAATTTGTGGGTAAAAGTGAAAATCTCCCCTTTCCCCAAAAAAAGAGAGAGGTAATTTTAATTTCTGTTAAACATATTTAGAGAAAACATTTTTGGGAAAATTTAAATCAAATAATTTTTTAAAACAGCTATTAAAAAAGAAGTCATCAAAAAAAAAATTTTTGTTTAAATTTTAGTTTTTCCCTATAAATCAATTTGAAAAAAAATTTTTTTTTTCATAAAATTTAAAAACTCAGAATTTGGGGAAAAAATTTTTTCTTTGATTGTAATTTTAAAACAACCCCATTTTTTTTCCTCAGGAAGAAAAAAGGAAAAAACACCAACCTTTTATGAAAAGTAAATTTAAAAATATTATTAGGGCCCTCTTTCCCAGACAATTTTTTTCTTTTTTTTTCTTTACAAAAAAAAAAAAAAAAAGGTCAGGACATGGGAGTACATGGTTTAAAAGAATATCTCCCCTGTATATTGTAATACATTGGATACAAATTTCAAAAAAATTTCCAAATTTTTATCAAACGGGAACCAGCAGAACCCCTTTTCCCCCCCGGGGGGAGAAGATAAACCCCCAAAAAGGGATCTTGGGTAACAAGTTGATCTGGGGGAAAAACTGAAAATTTGCTATATACCCCGGGAAGGGGGCACTGACTTATATAACGTTTTGATTTCAGGTAAAAAAAAGTCTTTTAGGTTTCATTTTTGGGGAAAATTACTTCTTTTCTTTTTCTTCTTCTTTTCTTCTTTTTTCTTCTTCTTCTTCTTCTTCTTCTTCTTTTCTTTCTTCTTCTTCTTCTTATTCTTTTTCGTAAAAATTTAAAAATAAATTTTTTTTTTTTTTTTATTTTTTTCTTATCAATTTACCTCCAGGTTCACAAACTTTAATGTATTTGTAGTAGCATTATAAATACTGGGAAACCCTGAGATTTACAAATTCTATCTTCTTTAAAGAATATTGAAGATAAACCCCTAAAAGGATCACAAAAACTTTTTTCATTCCAAACGATAAACAAAAGTACACCAGCAAATTTGAAATTTTTTGATAAAATAAATTTTTATAGATTACTACTGGGAATTTTTAAAAATTTCCTTTTAAATATCTACCCCCAAATTTTTTTCCCCCCAAATTTACGAAAAAAAATAAAAAAATTTAAAAATTTTTGATGTTCAGGAACTTTCAATTAAAATTTCCCGTGCTGATTAAAAAAATTTTGGGTTTTTTTCTTCATCAAAATCTTTTTTAAAATAAGCCATCCATGAAAATCCCATAAATTCAAAGTCTTTTTTTTTTAACCTAATTTTTTTTCCGCTTTTAAAAACCAATTTTATTATTGTACCGAATTATTTTTTAAACCCTTTAAAAAGAATCGGGAAAATAATAATAAACTTTTTAAATAAAGAATAATAAAAAAATAATAAAAGAATTTTTTAAAACCAAAAAAAAATTTTGTCATTTTATTATTCCTTTTTTTTTTTACAATAGAAAAATTTTTTAAAAATTTGTCAAGAAAAATTTTATTACAACATTTGGAAAAACCCAAAGAATAAAATGTTTTTTTATTTTTTAAACATTTTCAGAAGGTGTTTTGGATTTTTCCCTTTTTTTTTGATATTGGGCAATATATATTTTGATTTTCCCAAAAATTTGGGGCTTGCCCTTTTTTTCTCCAAAGGGTTTATTAGCTAAAATTTCCATCCCTTTTTTTGGGGTTGAAAATTCTAAATCAGTCCTTTAAAAAAAAATTTTAAAATTTGATTGAAAGTGAAAATTTTTAAAATTTTACGTGGATTATTGGTGAATATTTTTATTTATTTTTCTCTTTTCCCTTTTTTAATTAAAAAATTTTTAAAAATTATTTGTGTTTTCCCTTTTTTATTTTTAATTTAAAAAAATTTTAAAAACTCCCCTATATTAAATTCTTGTATCTCAGTTTAAAAATCCAAATTTCCCCACCTGTCTTTTTGGGCATTTTTTAAAAAAAATGAATAAAGGAAAACCAAATTGGGAAACCTTTTAAACCCACAAAAAATAAAAAAAAAATGGAATGGGTGTTATTTAAATTATATAAGACTCTCCCCTACTAGATTAAATGAAAAAGATCAAGAAAAAAAAAAATTTTTTAAAAAATTTAAAAATTTTTTAAATTTTTTATCAGAATTAAAAAGTATTATAAAGTAAAAGGAGGAAAAAGTTCATGTAATAATCATCATAACAACTGGAAATTTTATTGAAAAACCCAAAAAAATTTCTTGTTTTTAAAAACAGTCACCATTTAAAAATAGTTATTTAAAAGGAAAAAATTTAAAAGTCTGTAAATACTTTTCTAATTACAGAAATTTTAAATTTTTTTAAAGATGCAATAAAAAAAAAAAAAAAAATAAATTTTTTGTTAAAGGGGGTAGATCATTTTTAAATTTAATACAAATAATAAAGAAGAAGAAAAAAATAAAATTTACTAAATAATTTTAATAAAAATTAAATGAATTTTAATTTGTACAATTAACCCCCTTTTAAAAAAATCCCCCATACTTTTGAAAGCATTTCAAAAAAAAGTGTCCCCAAAGTGAATGACTAAAACCCCCTTCCCAAAAATTTGATAAAATTTCCCTCCCCCGTCATTTGAAACCAAATTTCTTAAAATTGTACCTTTTTCAAATCTGTAAAATATATTTTTTATCTTTATTTTGGGAAAACTAAAATTTAATTTTAGATTCTTTTTTATATAAGGTAATTAAATACTGTAATTGTTTAAAGGGAATAGAAATACCATTTTCCTTGACTTAAAATTTTTTCAATTTTTGCCGTTTTTCAAAAATTTTTTTAAATTTACTAATGGGATGAATTGACAATTCCATGTAGAAACATTAAATAAAGGATAAGTATCTTCAGCAAGTATTGTTATTGGGTTAGTACTAGAATAATAACCATTTTTTGTAATTTTTTGTTCACAAAAACAATTAATATAAACTCCTCGTTCTAATAATAATGATCCATCATTATTAATAGAATATCTAAAACATCCAGAATTCATTTTATTATACTTCTTAGAAGAGTTATAAATCCTGCTCCTAAACCTGATACTATTAACTCATTAAGTGTCCATGTTTTTATTTTATTAAAAATATGTTTTAATTTTAAATTATCTTTGGAAGGGTTACTTTCTATAAATTCTCTAAAATCTGATTCATTTTTAAATTCCAGATCTTGGGCTAAATTATCAACATCATTTACAAACTTTCGAATTGCTCGATAAGGATATTTTGTTTTAAAATGTTCATTAAATTTAATTACTTTTTTTTTTGGTTAACAATTTCTGCTTCTTCACCTTCTTCCAAATTTAACAATTCAGTTTCATCACCATGCAGTATGTCTTTAATAATTTTTTTATATTCAGTTGGATTAGTAATTGAATTTAATCTTTTTTTAATTAAATTTATGTAAGAATCACTTGAAAATGTTTGGTCCAATAATGGTATTTCAAATACTTTAAAATTTTGAGTAACCAATTCTACAGTCGCAACACTTCTCATTAAACCTCCAAAATTTTCTTCAATTTCTTTAGCAAATTCAGTAAGTTCTGCCATTTTTTTTAATAAAAAAAGTTTTAATCCACTTTATTTATATATTATTTTTCCTTCATATTTAATAAAGATACATTTGCTATAAAATTTCATATAAAATATATTAGCTGAATGAAATTCATTCAAATTACAATGAATAATTTGACATTCATTCATATTATTAGTCAGAGATCCAATTTTTAATTCTTTACAAGATCTCCGAATTTTTAAATTTGATCGTGAACAATAATTATCACTAATGATCTTAGGTTCACAATATATACATTCTCCTTTATTATTATATGACAAAATATTAAGTTTTTGAAGAATCTCATGATTATTAAATGGATCGTGCATAAAGGCTTTACAAACTTCCATACAGATATTTCTCTTCAATGGAAGTTTAACTGGTAGATCCCATATATTACTAATACAATTGACTCTATGTATAGGTCCTCCATCTTCTTCCATTTCCCCATGAATTCTTATTAACATTATCAACATTTTTCTTGCAATCTGTCATAATTTTATCCATTGGATCTGATTTCATTATCTTCGATAATCTGAAAATCAAAAGATTTAAATAGGTTATGAGGTGAAAATAAATTTTGAGAATATTTTATACAACGTTACATTGTATATTCATTTAAACTATATATAGTGTTGTTAAAATTATTATTTTTAGATATATCTATTAAAATATATAGAATTTGATTAATAAGTTTTAAGAATAAAGGTATCAATTGAGGAAGAGAATTTCCTAATACAGATTTCAACATATATTGTACACACTTGCGTTAAAACTAAAATTAAAATTAGTTTTTTTATTTGCATGGCATTGTAAAATTCGCTGTTGATGACAATCATCTACATTTTTTTGACTATTTTTATTTTTATCTTTGGAAATTATCTCAAACATTTTTTTATAATGTTTATTATTTTTTTTATTTTTAATACTTTGTTAATGATAAAGTTAATACAATTTAATAAGAAATATGTTTTATCTTTTATATCTATATACATTAATGTAATACCAATATTTTTGAATAATTCATTTTTTTTAATATCTCTATAAATTTGATTAATATCACTATAATGTAAAGGACCTTGTATTTCAATACCCAATACCTGGTGATGATGATGGTATATTCTGCCTTATTGCCATAGGAGACATTTTAAAAATTATATACGAAGTAACACTTAATAATTGTTGCAATTTAATGGGATTAACAGGAGGATAATAAGATTTTTTATCAGTAAACCAAATAATTGAATATTGCAAATGAATAGCTAATGAATCCTTTTTTGTATCAGGATAAGTACATGGAAATGAATGAACATTATTAAATCTTTGAGTATTTATAATGTCAAAGCCATCAACATTAAAAGTATTTATAGCAATAATATAATGTTCATGTTTATTATGATGATTTGTCTCTTGCTTAAAGTTAACTGATATTAGAAGAGTATTGTTACTATACATATAACCAGTCATTTTTTTTTATTTTTTAAATTTAATTATACATTCTTGACAGAAAGGATGTGTTTCTATTAATTCATCTGCAATTTGACTTAAAGTTGGAATTTGAATCATATATAATGAAGATTCTCGTTTTCCACAATTAAAACAACAAGCAATATTATTATTATTATTATTATTATTATTATTATTATTATTATTATTATTATTATTATTATTAAAATTATTGTTATTATTTCTCAAAAATTTTACTTTTTCATAAATTTTAAATTGTTAGTAGATGAAGTAGAAATTTCAAATGATGGTGAAATATATTTTAAAAAAGGTTCTATATAATGATCTAAATTGCTAACTTCAATGAATTGTTGTTGATGAAGTTGTTGTCGTTGCATGTCTCTAATGTTAATTCATCAAAAATTTTAGGCTAGATTTTTAGACAGTCTATGATATTTTTTTGTAGTTCAACACTTTCATTAAACTGTTCTAATGAGAGAATTTTATCATATGAATAAATTATGTAATTAAGTATTTCTTTTTAATTTTTATTTTTTCCATTTGTTCTTTTCCTAAAAGTAATATAAGACACATGCTTACACTTGATCGTATTCCATATATAGCGGGAATTACAGTATATATATTATTATCAAAACTGGAATTATTATTAATTGATAATAGTGAAAAATATTTATTTAATAAAATTTTAATATATCAGGATTTCTTTCTCTTTTTCTCAAATCACTTAAACCTGAAAATATATCATGTACAAATTCATAATTATAAATAGGCATTTGTTCTATTGAATTTACTGATGATTACGGAAGGTAAAGTCCTCGATAATCAATCATTTTAATTAATTTTTTTCTATCATTTGAAACAAATACATTCCGTGGACTAATATCCTAATATGTTCCTCCAAAATTGTAAGTATGTAATTCAAGTTGTATTTTAATTAGTTTACGAATAACATTGTTAAGAAAAATAAGTTTTTCATTATATAAATTATTAATATTAAAAATATTAATTTTGGTATTAAGTAATATCCAATCTTGTGGATTTAAATATTCCATTTCAATAAAATATTTTATTGATTTTGATGAAAAATAATTTCGCTCTCGAACATCATTGTGACTTAATGGAATAAATTGTTCTTTAAAAAGAAGTTTTTCTCCTTGTGGATAATGAACTACATTATAAATAAGTTTAGATGTGAAAATACAAAATATTCTGGCAAAATGTTTTTGAGTTATAATAGAATTTATAGAAATTATATTTTTGTATTCTAATAGAAAATCACATTTTCGATTAAATTTTTTATGAGCTCCATTTGTCAAAGGAGTGTCAGTTTGAGAAAATATATAAGATGCAGACAAAGCATAAAGATTTTTAAATGTTTGTGTATTTTGAGGTAACCGTGGATTTAATAATTCTACTGTAGGGATTTTTACTAAACTTACTTCACCAAATGCACCTTGGCCCAAATACTTTTGACTTGCGTTAAAACTAAAATTAAAATTAGTTTTTTTTATTTGAATGGCATTGTAAAATTCGCTGTTGATGACAATCATCTACATTTTTTTGACTATTTTTATTTTTATCTTTGGAAATTATCTCAAACATTTTTTTATAATGTTTATTTTTTTTTTATTTTTAATACTTTGTTAATGATAAAGTTAATACAATTTAATAAGAAATATGTTTTATCTTTTATATCTATATACATTAATGTAATACCAATATTTTGAATAATTCATTTTTTTTAATATCTCTATAAATTTGATTAATATCACTATAATGTAAAGGACCTTGTATTTCAATACCCAATTGAATCAAAGGTATATATAAATCAATTTCATAATGTTTATTATCTTTTATTAGTCCTCTTTTATTTATTTCTATATGAGGAATTGGTGATTTTTTTTTTCAATTGTTTAATTAATGATTTATAAATATAATATTAAAGTTTTTCTTTTAAATTTTCCAATTAAAATATTTTTATATCTTTTCATTATTTATTATTTTTTTTATATTAAACAATATATAATTCAAACTGATTTATAATTTTTTAAATTCATTTATTCTTTTAATTTTTTTTCATTATTTATTAATAGTTTAAGATCTTTAACTGATGGATTAAATATTCTATTTTCTAATTTATTTATAGCATTAAAACAATTTTTACTTAATTCCATTATTAATCTATTAATACTAAAAGAAAATATGCTTATTATAAATATTATTATTACTAAAATAGATTTTTTACTAATATATTCCATTATTTTTTATTTAAGAAATTAACTTTTTTTATAATGCTTTACAATCTTATAGCAATTAAATATAATGAAGGTGAATTTAATAAATTGTTTCATTAGGATCAAATTGAATAATAATAAAATAAAAACTAATAATAATTCTGAAGAATTAAATAGTTTAATAGAATCAGTTATTTGTGGCAAAGATATTTAAAAAAAATAATTTTTTTTTAAACTGAACTAGTTTAATTAAAGAAATATAGCAAAATATTTCATTTTGTTTTTTAATAAAAAATATTATTAGGATTAAAAATTCTTATTATAAAAAATGGAAAAATGTCATCATTAGTAACAATTATTAATATTAGCTTGTAACCTCTAATAGAACAATTTGAATATTATGAAGGTATGTTTAATAATAAATATATACCATATATAACTTTTATTGAAAATTTAATAGAAAAGTTAGGAAGATACAGAAAAATGTTTTTTTATGGCGTAAATTAAAGAATGATTTTTTAGAACAGTTAATTATGAGGAATTTACTAATCTAATTTATTCTGTTATATGTGGTGATGATATATGTAAAGAATATTTTCAACAAAAAGAGGATTTTGGCATATTTCAAAATTATATGCATGAAAAATATCCATACTACAAATATCATGAATTTACTAGAGAAGTAAATAACTTAGCTAATGAATGGAGATTTAAAGATGAAATTCATTTTTATAAATTTTGTCAACATATTAAAGACAATGATGAATTAAATGAACTTTTTATTAAAATAAAAAAAAATAGGTAATAATAGCAAATATTTTAAGAATAAAATTGTTTATGAATTCATGAATTTAAACAAAGATAATTTTTTAAATTATTTAAAAAATTATAATATTGCAAATGTGGGGTGATTTCAATATTGGTTTGATAAAGAAACTAAAGAATTAAAAAGAGGAAAATATGTAAGTAGATATTGTTATAAGGATTCGTTATATGACTCACTACCAGACAAATATTTATTAAATAATAATACTAAATTTTACCAGAAGATAATCATCCCTTATATAACATTAGTTGGGACTGTACATTTGATTTTTTAATTATTAGAGATAATGAAAATTTATTTAATATAGAAACTAAAGGATGTAAAGGAATGTGTAATCCTTATAATTACAATACCATAGCTAAGTTTGTTAAAGATTATAATAAAATATCTTTAAGCAATAAAAGATTTTTTTGTATTTTTTTATGTGAAATGGGTTCTATATTAAGAAACATTGTTTTTGAAATGAAAAGTGGTGATGGATTAAGAGATCAAAGTAATAGTGGTAGTGAAGAAAATACATTAATATTAAGAGTTGAAAATAATATTGATGGTGAAGAAATACCACAACCAGTAGTAACTTTAGACACATCAATATTAAGAGTTAAAGGTAGTAAAGAAAATATACCAGCAATATTAAGAGGTGAAGAAACACCACAACCAGTAGCTAAAGATATATCATCAGTATTAAGAGGTAAAGTTAGTGATAGCAAAGAGATACCACATAATATATCAACATTAAAAGGTGAAGGTCGTAACAATCATTATAATAATAAAATAATAAATATTAAAGTAATTTCTTATAACTACTTAAAAATTACATTTTTTATTATTGCAATAATTATTATTATAATTTTAATTAGTTCAATCAAAGAAATATAACAAAATATTTTATTTTTTAATAAAATTTTATTAGGATAAAAAAAATTTTGTTACATAAAATAGAAAAAATGTCACCATCTACATTAGTAATAAATATTGATAAGAGTTTGCAACCTATAATAGAACAATTTGAATATCATGAAGATGTATTTAATAAAACATATCCACCATTTCTATCTTATATTACTAATTTAATGAATAAGTTTAGAAAAAACAGAAAAATATTTTTTTTGGCATAATTTATAGAATGATGTATTTAAAACAGACAATTATGAGGAATTTACTAATTTAATGCGTGAAAAATATCCGTACTACAAACTTCGTGAATTTATTAGAATAATAAACAATTTAACTCGAGAATTAGGATTTAATAATGAAACTGATTTTTGTGAATACTTAAATAATTATAATAATAATAATGATAACAGTATTAAATTAAATTATATTTTTAATAAAATAAAAGAATGGAGTAAAAATGATAAATTTTCTCATAATAAAATTATTCAAGAAGGAATTAATTTAAATTGAAATGATTTTTTAAATTATTTACAAAAGTGCAATAAAGCTAATGAAGGATGTTTTAGATATTGGATTGATAAAAAATTTAAACAATTGAAATGGGGAATATGTGTAGACAGATTTTGTTATAATTTATCAGATGAAGAATTAATTCAAGAAAAATATTCATTAAACAATGACATAATTTTACCAGAAAATAGTCATGCGTTAGATAATATTAGTTGGGATTGTTCTTCAAAAATTTCAAATTTTATTAAAAAAAACTACGACAGTACCAGTATATTAATTAAGGGATGCGAAGGAATATGTAATCCTTATAATTACAATATCTTATCTAAGTTCATTGATGGATATGAAGAAATATCTTTAAATTATGTAAATAGAAATATTTTCTATATATTCTGATGTGAAAGAGGTTCTATATTAAGAAATATAGTAGAATTGTCTATTGAAAATTTTGAAATGAAAAGAAATGAAAATAGAATAGGAAATGGTAAAAAAAATAACAATTGATTTAGAAATTGAAGGTGGTAAAAATAGTGAAGACATAGATAGTATACTTGGAGAAACAGAAAGAGCTGTTGATAATGATAGAGAGTCAATAGTTTGTTCCTCAGAAATATCCATTGGCAATATTACACCATCATTAGTAGTTGAAGAAAGAGGAATAATTACTGACGAAGAAGGGTCTATACCATCAACAATACATAGAGAAAGAGGAGGAGATACTGCTGATGATAAAGAAGGGTCAATAATGATAATGACTGTTGATGATATTATACTATCAACAGTACATAGAGAAAGAGGAAGAGATACTGCTGATGATATTATATCATCAACAGTGTATAAAGAAAGAGGAGGAGATGCTGCTATTTATGAAGAAGGGGATGCTGCTGATGATGGCGATATCTTACCATTAACAGTACATGGAGAAAGAGGATGAGATGCTGCTGATGATGGAGAAAGGTTAATAATGACTTTTGACGATATTATACCATCAACAGTGCATGGAGAAAGAGGAAAAGATGATGTTGATGATATTATACCATCAACAGTTCATAGAGAAAGAAGAGGAGATGCTGCTACTGATGAAGAAGGGACAATAATGATAATGACTGTTGACGATACTATACCATCAACAGTACATTGAGAAAGAGGAAGAGATACTGCTGACGATATTATATCATCAACAGTGCATAGAGAAAAAGGAGGAGATGCTGCTGATGATGGAGAAGGATTAATGATGACTGTTGATGATATTATGCCATCAACAGTACATTGAGAAAGAGGAAGAGATACTGCTGACGTTATTATTTCATCAACAGTGCATAGAGAAAGAGGAGGAGATGCTGCTACTTATGAAGAAGGAGATGCTGCTGAAGATGGCAATATTTTACCATTAACAGTACATGGAGAAAGAAGAGGAGATGCCGATGATGGAGAAAGGTTAATAATGACTGTTGACGATATTATACCATCAACAGTGCATGGAGAAAGAGGAAAAGATGATGTTGATGATATTATACCATCAACAGTGCATAGAGAAAGAGGAGGAGATGCTGCTTCTGATGAAGAAGGGTCAATAATGATAATGACTGTTGACAATATTATACCATCAACAGTACATGGAGAAAGAGGAAGAGATACTGCTGACATTATTATATCATCAACAGTGCATAGAGAAAGAGGAGGAGATGCTGCTGATAATGGGGAAGGGTTAATAATGACTGTTGACGATATTACACCATCAACAGTACATGGAGAAAGAGGAAGAGATGCTGCTGACAATATTATATCATCAACAGTGCATAGAGAAAGAGGAGGAGATGCTGCTGGTGATGGAGAAGGTTTAATTATATCATCAACAGTGCATAGAGAAAGAGGAGGAGATGCTGCTGGTGATGGAGAAGGTTTAATTATATCATCAACAGTGCGTAGAGAAAGAGGAGGAGATGCTGCTGATGATGGAGAAGGGTTAATAATGACTGTTGACCATATTTTACCATTAACAGTACATGGAGAAAGAGGAGGAAATGCTGCTGATGATGGAGAAAGGTAATGACTGTTGACGATGTTATACCATCAACAGTGCATGGAGAAAGAGGAGGAAATGCTGCTGATGATGGAAAAAGGTTAATAATGACTGTTGACGATATTATACCATCAACAGTACACTGAGAAAGAGGAAGAAATATTGCTAATGATATTATATCATCATCAGTGCTTAGAGAAAGAGGAGGAGATGCTGCTACTGATGAAGAAGGGGTTGCTGCTGATGATGGCGATATTTTACCATTAACAGTACATGGAGAAAGAGGAAGAGATGCTGCTGAGATGGAGAAAGGTTAATAATGACTGTTGATGATATTATACCATCAACAGTGCATGGAGAAAGAGGAAAAGATGCTGTTGATGATATTATACCATCAACAGTGCATAGAGAAAGAGGAAGAGATGCTGCTATTGATGAAGAAGGGTCAATAATGATAATGACTGTTGACAATATTATACCATCAACAGTACATGAAGAAAAAGGAAGAGATACTGCTGTTGATATTATATTATCAACAGTACATAGAGAAAGAGGAGGAGATGCTGCTGAAGGGTTAATAATGACTGTTGACGATATTATACCATCAACAGTACATGGAGAAGGAGGAGATGCTGCTGATGATGGAGAATGCTTAATAGAAAGAGGAAGAACTAATGAAGAAGGATCATTAATTCATTCTCTTTCAGATGGGAAATATGAAAATCGACATAAGAGAAAAGTAAATGTTGATCCTCATTATCAAAATAAAAATATAATTAATACTAAAAACATTTTTATATATTTTTTATTATTATAATAATGATTGTAATTTTAATTTGTTTAATAAAAATATTTTATTAAATATAAATAATTTTAAAATATTTCAGATTAAAAATATAACAAGTGATAAAATAAAATATTTATCATTAAATAATATATTTATATTATGTATTTTTAAAAATAATATTAAAAAAATTAGTTCCCACTTGAGGTGGTAGACAAGTAGTAAGGTGTGTGATCAACACCATGCCTAACCCTTCTAGGGTAGAGTAGGTGCCTGAGCCCGAGCTTACAGCTCACAAGACTGTCATTCCCATTTGCCCCCTTGGGGTGGGGATGGCAGAGCAGAGAGGCCTAGCTTGTGGCTAGGCCTAGGAACAGTTAGTCCCAAAGATGAGGAGGTACTTGTGCCTCCTCCCATGGGAGACTTAGCTCTCAGACACTCCCTAAAGAGGGAGCCAAGGCCGGGCCACCACTTGGAAAAGGCCCGGGCCGGGAGAATACCGGCTTATCTTTAATAATAATAATAATAGTAAGATGTGATACAAAGGAATGTAAATTATCACTAATGATGTTCATTTTTTGAGTTGCTAATAAATAACGTTTAATATCTTCAAAAGATCGTGATGTAATAGCATTTGTAGGAAATTTATTACCTCTTCTGTTAATAGGATTTAATGATTCATTTGAAAGGACAGTCATTTGAAGAAGAATGGCGATATAACTTGTTTTAGAAGTTTCAGATTTAAGAAATAGATTATGAAGATTAATAAGACTATAAAGTTGACTTAGAAATAAATTAACTCCTCTTATATCTGTACAATAAATAAGTGATATATCAAGGTTACTCATTTGTATATTTATCACATCAATTAACCAACCTGGACATGCATTATAAATAGGATGAGGGTGAAGAGTACTATAATGAATAATTCTATAACTCATCATATATTCTACCCATACTTTACTCATTCACAAATCTTTTGAATTATTTACTCCATTACTTGATAAATTAGAATAAAGAGAAATGTCTCATTTAAAAATGGGATCATAATCATCTTTATCTTTTCCCCATATTACAGAAGGATTAAAAGGTGTATCTAATAATATTAATTTAATAAAATTTTTGTTTAAATTTTTTTCAAGTTTTAATAAATTTAATAGAGATGTATATATAGATTTGTTTGTACTATATAACTTGCTGGTTGTGAATGGTTTTATTGTTGATAATTTACTACTAGGAAAATGTAAATGGTCTAAATTTTTAATAATATTAATAGTATTATTGTTATTTGTAATAGTCATATTATTTGATAAGCACGTTGTTGTTTTAGTTTTTAAATTTTTATACATGTCATGAGTAGAGTCCAGTTGGTTTTGAATACAAGTTTGTTGAATAATTTTCCATAAAGAAGCAGCTATAGTAATTATTATAGTAATTATTATATGGATAGTAATTATTATATTTTTTTTATTTTTTTCCCTTTTATTGTCCATTATTAATATTTTTTTATGACAACTTTATATATAAATACAAAATTTTTTATTTATTTTCAAAAACATCAGAATACCTCTTTAAATGGCATTTTTAAAAATTGAATTATTAGAAAATATTTTTTGCCAAATTAAAAATGAAGATCTTCTTTGCATTTGTGCAAATGTATGTATGAATTGGAAAAACATTATTGTAAATAATAAATATATGCCTTTTCGAACACTTTATCACAGATTTCTACAAGCACCTAATATTGTATTTTGGAGTCCACTTCTGAAGACTAAACACCACCATTTATTAAAACTGTTTGAAATTTTTGAATATGTTTGTAAAGATTATAATATTCAAAATGTGGATAAATGCCTCAAAGGATTACTTAGAATGACTAGAAGTCCAAATTTTATATTTATTGATGAAAAAATGAAAGAAACATTGAAAAATCATCCTTGTTACTATAACTCTCAACAAATGCTTACTAATTCTAATTATGACTCTCAAAATTTATTAAATATAATAATTATGATGAGTGCTTTTTCTCGTGACATTAGTGAGATTCAATATTTAATTTACCTTTTAATACAAGAACCATTTTTATTATTTTTACCTCTTTCTAAAATTATAGATTTATTTTACAAACTAACTGGAATATTTCATTTTACTTATTATAAAATTAAAATTAAAGTTGTACATTATTATAAAATACACTCTGCACTTTTTCTGACTGAAAATAAAATTTGTTATCATCCAGAAAACTTAACATGTGAACAGATGCGCATTATTAATCATTTCCCACAACTTAAAGAGATTATTAAGATCGAATGTGCCATTGGAGTAAATGTTACATATATTTTGTCAAAATTATTTGAAAAACATAAAAATGTAAAATTTTTACTAATTGTAGGAAATTTGTATAAACAACCTCATTTTAATTTAACATCATCAACATTTACATTATATAACAATGTCATATTCTTTTCATTTAATGATGATATTTTATCAAAAATTAATGATGAATTTTATATTACAGTAATTGATTTTTTTATTGATCTAGTTACACCACTTAAAGAGCTTATTCATTATTTAAGTGAAAAAAATATAAATATTAAAAAATATATTGTATATCGAATTGAACAGAGTACTAAACATCAAGACTTGTGTTATTGTGCAAATAATTTCATAAATAAAAAATATTCTCCCCAAATTATTCCTGTTGGATTATAACCCATTTAAAAAAATATATTTAAGTCCAGGTGAAAAAATACGTATGTTATTAAATGATTTTTATAATTTATATATTTTTTTTTGTTTTTTAGAAATTAGATATCAAAATACAAACATAACATTAATAATGAACAAAAAAAGAACTAGATAATCATTTAAATGAGATTATTAATAATTCTATTACAACATAGAGGATTGGAAATAATAATGGACCTGGACCTTTGGATTATGTAAAATGAATAAATAAACAAAAAATTGTAAATATAAATGAATATAATTATGATGACAATGATGATAATTCTTTAACTATTAGTTGAATGAGAGATATATTTAAGACTAATTGTAATTTTCAATGTGTTTGGATTCCTATTTTATCAGGAATGAGTAATTATAATAAATATAATTTAATTGCTTATATAAAAGATATTTTATATAATTTTGGAGAAGAATCGTATTTATTATTTAATATTATTAAAATCAACAAAAAATGTATTGATTGTAATAAAAATATGGAAAATGAGATTTTAGGTTTTAAAACGAGATCTATTTCAGGGTTTTCTTTTTATGAAAATAATTCAGATTTTATTAAATGTTGTAAATGTTGTCCTACAGAAGCTAGTTTCTTTAATATAAAATATTTTTTTTAGGTTCAAACTGATGATAAAATAAAGATCAACAACCTTATTATTATATTTAAAATATTTTCATTAAAATAATTTGAATTATTATAAAGTAATGGTAACCGAGAAGTATTGGTAGGAATTAACATTAATTGTTGGGATTTCATATACTCTTCTGTAATTGAGTCTTGTTGAATTTTTTGACTACTTATTATTATTATTAAAGATTCGCCGGTATTCTCCCGGCCCGGGCCTTTTCCAAGTGGTGGCCCGGCCTTGGCTCCCTCTTTAGGGAGTGTCTGTGAGACCTAAGTCTCCCATGGGAGAAGGCACAAGTTCCTCCTCATCTTTGGGACCAACTGTCCCCAGGCCTAGCCACAAGCTAGGCCTCTCTGGTCTGCCATCCCCGCCCCAAGGGGGCTAATGGGAATGACAGTCTTATGAGCTAAAGGCTCGGGGTCAGGCACCTACCCTACCCTAGAAGGGTTAGGCATGGTGTCGATCTTTTTGACTACAATTTTTAGATGTTAATTTAGTATTAATTATTATATTATTTATATTTTCATCAATTTTTATATTATTATTATTTAAATTTATACATTGACAACTAATATCTTCCCAGTATTGTAATTCTATTATTTTATTGTTTAGACAAATACTAAAATATGGTTTTTTTTTTCAGATTTTCTACCACAATAGTTACCAGTAGTATTATTATTTTCACATTCTCTAAGAATATGATTATATCTTTGAATAGATAATGGTGAACTATTAAAAGAAGATGAGATGTTTATCTGTAAAATATTGTTACGATAATTTTTAACTTCAAGCCAGCGTATATATATATTTACAGGTATACAGCTACTTGAATTATCTTGATTTTTTAATTGACTTAATTGAAAAATCATTATAAATATCAGAAAATGCTTCATTTTTTATAAAAAAAATAAAAAGAATGTTATATATATCTACAACTATTATTTTTTTTTAATTATAATGTGGCAGAATCTAATAATATTTATAAATATTTTTTAAATATGTCATTTGAAACAAGAAAACAACCATAAATTGGTAAATAATACAAACAAATGTGATATACCTGAAAATACATTTGTACCATGGAAATTAGTTGAAAATTATATTAATATTAATTTTAATGTAACCATCTCTTCCAAAAGTAATATATATTTACCAGTGCAAAGATGTAGACATTATGAAAGTTTATGTATAGGTCAAAATTCCTCATTATTATATGGCATGAAAAGTGAAAAAATTAAAGTTTATAATATACTTTTAAACAAGACTACAATCACTTTATATTATTTAGAACCTGAGAGTTTTGAATGTATTAATTATGATATGTATGACAAAATAACTGAAAAAAATTAAATTTTTAGTCCTACATTTGTTAAAATTATAATTAAAAAAAATAAAAATAATGTTTTTAATAATTTAACTACTACAGATTTACCAATAACAAAAACAGATATTGATATGAATATAACAGAAAATATCAGTAAAATTTCCTATTTTACAACAAATAACAGTTTATATAATAAATCAGATATTGATATGAATATAACAGAAAATATCAGTAAAAAATCCTATTTTATAACAAATAACAGTTTATATAATAAATCAAATTATTTGTAATATTACATAATGTTTTTTATGTATTTCATAAAAAATTATGTTTTATAAATTTATCTTTAAAAAAATGTCTTATTGTACTGTATTTCCTGACAACTGATTTATTATATTTCCATTTTCTGACACAGACGATTTATCATTATATTTCTATTATCAGCAATTTCATATTGGTAACAGGATTTATCTTTATTTATTTGCTATTTGATACCTACACACTTGTAAGTGTTCAACTTTTATCACTCACACATATATTAGTAGCATTGGTGGCAACATCAAAACGTTGAATGTCTAGCAATGAGAAAACACTCTTCACAGATGTATATATAAGGGGAGTGTGTAGCTGGCAAGTCAGTTCAACAAACAGACTGAATTTGTAAATTTTATCCACAAACATAAGAGGTAAATTTCTATTTTTGTTTTTATTTAAAATTGGTAATAAGACTGTATTAATTTTATTACAAATTTTTTATTTGGGACATATTTATAATATTCTTATTTTTTTTTAATTAAATAATGATGGAATCTATTCTAAAAGTTAAAAAACTTTCAAAATTTGCAAAAATACCTACTAAAGGATCAGAACAAGCAGCAGGATTAGATTTATACAATGCTCAAAATTTAGTTTTTCCTATTGGAAATAGAGTTTGTGTTAAAAATTATCTTATAATTTCTTTACCAAAATCAGGTTATGGTAGAATTGCTTCTCGTTCAAGTCTTACTCTACATTATTCAATTGATGTAGTAGGTAGAGTGATTCATGCTGACTATAGAGGAAATATAACAGTTATTCTACATAATAATGGTCAAAGTAATTTTGAAGTTAAAGTTGAAGACCGGATAGCGCAACTTATTTGTGAAGAAATATATTATCCAATTGTAGAAGAGGATACTTGTGAGGGAAAAGTTCAATAGATAGGAGTAGAGAGAGAGTATATAGTAACAATAGTTTCAATGCCGGCTACTTCTTAAGGTAGGGTAAGTCAAGCTCCCACTATTCCCGCCTTTTTTCCCCTCCCCGAAAGTGATAGTTTCATTGCCGGCTACTAGTTAAGGTAGGGTAAGTCAAGCTCCCGCTATTCCCGCCTTTTTTCCCCCACCCAGAAAGTGATAGTTTGACTGCCGGCTGCTTGTTAACGTAGGGTCAGTCTAGCTCCTGTTATCCCTTCCCCTCCTTCTACCCCCCCCCCCCGAAAGGTGACGTGTAGGGCTCTGGTCCAAACAGTAATCACTAGACTCACAGCTCCCAGCACTACTGTAAGTACATGCCTGCCTTGTATTCTAGTAGATTTGTTGGATGAAAGCTTCACTTTTGACCAATAATAAACTTAGTTCTTTCAGTCTTGCTCTAGGTTGACTGTTGTAATAATCACCACATCTTTTAGGAATTGTGCTTATCATGGAGAGTGATTTCTTAAGCAGTGGGTAACCTGTCTATCTTTCCAGAGGGTCACCTGCCAATCATCGAGCAGAACTGATGGAGATGGAATAACGACCTGAGACTTCCACTTTTTGGATTTAATTACCTGAGCACCTGCATGAAATTGCAGGAAGTAACGTCTCATCATTGCAGCAGTAAAGAACCTGCTTTCCTGTCATCAGGATAGAATACTCAAGGCTATACTGTGAAGAGCTAGGCCAGTGGGTTTGTAACCAACACCAGCGACCCGCACCCCCTCCCATCATCGCACGGGTATGATTCATCAACACTCAGGTGTCACCAACCGCAACACCCCAATATATATTAGCGTTGAATTCCAGTTATCTTTATATTTTCATTTTTTCATTTTTTTAATGTATATTAATAATTCATTTTTAATGTGTTTTTATATTTTCTAAATAATAAAGAGTGTTTATGTTAGTTGTTATTCTTTTTCTATTACTAATTTTTCCTGAGGAGGAACCAGCCTTGGTATACTGTCCATGAAGTTTTTACAGGCTTAGTAAGCCTTCACAAGTGCCGACATTGCCATGATCAACTCTACTGAAATCAAGATCAACCCATCTCGAATCTACCATTGGGAACTTCAACGCCGCATACCAAAGCCATGAGTAATCAATCTCTTATGGTAAGGACTACAGAACATGTATTTAAAAGATTTGGTGATTTTTAGTCTCAATTTAATGCACGTCATAGTCAAGGCAGGAATACTAGTTAAATTCCTGCCATCTATATTTGTATGAGCTTGAAACACTTTGGAGATTATACTCTAGGGAAGTGGACCCGAGATATTCCAGTGACAATTTGTTTCATTGAGCTTCTTTATTATATCAACGGAACTGTCAGTAGGCCACTCTTGAATTTGTTGGTGAGAATATTGGATGGTCAAGTGACCCCATCTACTTACGTTTTGCTTGAGCTGGCATAGAACCCTTCGTTTTAAATTAATCCATATTGTTTTAAATGAAGTTAGGATCGAGCCCTCTGGTTTATTTACAGTTTGAGCGAGAGCAGGAAATTGAACTCATCACATTTTATTTTATACCCGTTCATTTCCCCCTGATATTTTTAAGTTATTCTTGCAAGTGTAGGATAAAATACCAGTTTTGGATGAATGCTGGAAGTAAGTTAGGAATAACAAGGAAAAATTTAGAAATCCTTCATTATGCTAAGATCCAGGAAAGACTTGAAAGAGAGAGAATTGAAGAGAAGAAAGAACAGTTAGAAAGGGAAAGAGAAGAAGAAAAGGAGAGTGAAGAATAGAAAGAAGAAGAGAAAAGGGAGAGAGATAGAATTGAAGAGAGAAATCCAAGAAAGACAGTTTAGAAAAGAGAGAGAAAGACAAAAAGGAGCGTTGGATAACCTTGAATCGTGAGGAGAATAGCTAGAGAACATGAAGAACAAGTTAAATTTAGGAGACTGAGGAAAAGTAGCAAGGATAGGGGAACAAGAGGAACAAGCTAAAATATGTGAGGAACAAGCTAAGATTCGTGAGGGAACAATTAAATGATGAGAACTTGAGGAGAGCGCAAAGGATAGAGAATTGAGGAAAAAGCTAGAGAACGTTGAGGAAAAAGCTAGAAACTTGAGTTAATAGAGAGAGAAAGGATCACGAGCTCAAAAAAACTCGCCTTGAATTTGAGAATAGAAAGCTGACCTTACACAACAACAATTAGAGGCAGGAGTAATTGAAACATCATGCAGCTAGTGCAGATAATTCCAACACCTAATTTCACCTCCCTTCACAGAGGGGAAAAACATCACTTCATACATTATCAGTTAGAAAATACTCTACCCCTCTTAGAATAGCCGGCTGACACACTGGGCTACCCATGTTTAGGAATGTAATTTTCCGGTCCAGTTGTGATAACTATGGAACTTTGTTTGCAGGCTATTATATTAATTATAACCTACTGTAAGACGGCAATCCTTAAACCATATCCAAAAAACCACTAATTCCTTACAGAAAATTTGCAGGTAAGCCACATTACAGCCGACAGAAACTTCAGCAGTACAGGTAACACTCTTTTGTTGTTCGACTTTTGATAGATAGTTCAGAATTGAACACAGTTTATGAATCTCTTAGAGACTTCAGGTGCTGACCAGTTTCCATACAGTTTCTTCCTCAAAAGATACGAACATTCATTATGAGAACGTCACCTGAAATTAAAGCTGAGGAAGTGCTGAGGCTTGCTGACGTAATTCTGAGGCTCACAATTCTATAAAACCAAATGATCGAACCCTAAGGGCAAGGTTCAACAGACCTTAAGAAATCAAAGCCTCTAGTGGAAAGTAAAATGACTTCTTTTATTCCTGTTGTCATTTGTGTGGTGTAAGGACATAAACGTCCCAGAGTCCTTCTAAGAAGTCCAAAAGCTGGAAGATTTATTTAAAGACGCAATGACAAAGCACCCTTCCTCTCAGAACAGTTAATAGACTTAATAGTATCTACCATTTTATGAGACACTGGATGCACATGCATAGTAATTTCTTGATAACTGTTCCCTAACCTAAAGAAACTCTTCCTTCTGCTATACTATCAGACAACTTGGGCCTTTGACACTTTTCCTACCATCTGTGTTACATTAGTTCTAAAATGGTTCACAGTTGGTGTGAAGCCATACTGCTCCCATCACCTCTTGCTTGTACTAGAAGGGTAATGTAAAAGGTGCCATTCTTCCCTTCTGAGGTTGATCTTCATCACCAAAGGTGAACAATAAGTGTTTCAGATCCTCAACCCTGTAAGTCAAGAAGCCCCTCGAAAGTTCGATGAGACACTGTCTTGTGAGAATTCATGTGGGATTAAAAACCAGTGATGCAACTGCTCAAAGCGAGGCAGTAAGGATCACCAGTTCACTTGTTTAGATGAAATGGAAGATAACACCTCTGAATACTATAAAATGTCTTGACTAGGGAGTCAGACCGAAAGCACAACAGATTTTTCCCTTCTGTCCCATCCTTTGATTTTTCCTGACCTTAAGCCTTCAGATACATCGAAGGACTTCCCTTTGTCAATTTCAACGTAATTGCCCTTCTATTCAGAATATGCCCATAAAAGCCGCTAAACAAAATCAAGTTTACCAAAGGAAAACTTTATCATATAAATTTGAATATACAAAAAGGTATCTTGTAAATCAGTAATTCAAATTAAATTCAGATGAGACAGACTATTCCATCTTAGTTGTTCCAATCAATGCAGAGAGACTGACGTTATTAAAATGGCTACTGACCTGCCAGTGGCCGGGACCATTTGCTCGCATCTTGCAACTAAACTAACACACTTAAATAAATAAAATTATGAAACCTATTTTTGGCCAAAAAATCTCCTCAGATGTCACTACTTTATTGTAGATCATGTAAAAATTGCCAACATGTCATCCTCCCAAGTACTAGGCGAGTCCTATGGTCAAATTGCCATCTTTACGGTACCTTTACAGAGTACTATTGACATTAATGGTCCTATTATCTCCACTGTCATCTGGGGGACATAGGTACATAGTAACATTATTGATTAATGCTTCATGTTCCCCTGAAGCCATAACCGTAAAGACCATAAACACCACAGGGGTGGCTGAAGCCCTTTGTCTGTCTCTCCAGATTGGGCATCCATAGAGAAATTTTGTCCTGACCGTGGAGACACAATTCACATCTGACTTAATGCAAACATCTATACCAACTTCTGGGAGTGAAGCCTCTCTTCACCACAGCCGCTATCAGTCCAGTGTAATGGGAGAATTGAGTCCAGCATTCGATTCTCAAGTCACAATTTAAGGAAACTTTGCCCCTTAAGCCTAAGGAGTGCATCGTTACCTACCCTGCACTTTGTTTGCCATGATAGAAGTTCCCAGTGACCACTGGTTTTTCACCTATTGAACTTCTCTATGGTAGACAGGCCCAGAGGCCCATTGTCCATCCTTCATGACTTATAGACTAATGAGGAGATGAAGTGCTGAAGGTTCGTCTCCCCATTACCGTTTCTCCTTGAACCTTAGATCCAAACTTCAGGAAACCTCTGACAGTAGTTTCGAAATACCTAAAGCTGCCAATTGACCAATACAAAACCTATTTTGATCCAAAAGTCAAGGAGAGTTTTAAAGTAGGAATAAATTCTTGTACTTTTGCCTACAAGTCAAATAAATTAATCAGAATCATGGAAAGGACCAAATAAAGTAATAAAAATTTGGTGGGAAAGTTGACTACCTCTCAGAAGTCAAGGGAAACCCTAAACTGTAACTACCTTAAAAACTTTGACTAGTTTAAAACACGAACTTTCATACGACAACTGAAGTAATGTAAGTGTACTAATGACACCTCTAACTTAGACAATGATGAACTACATGAACTTGGTAACTTTTGACCACTCTGATCAAGCAACATTAGTATTAACGAATCTTTGGATGACCATAAGAGACCATGAACTACTTCATGTGTGAATAACTTTTCAGACATCATTACTGATATTCCCAAGTTGTAACCTCATGGTAATGTCCACAAGATTGACTTAGAGACGGACAATCCTATCAAAACGAAAATTATACCATTTTTCCCAGTCACCTATGGAAGCATTTGACCGAGAGGTAAGACAAATTATTGAAATAAAGATCAACTGAACCTTCAACATCTTCATCATATTGTTCACCAGTAATCAAGTTTCAGGAAGGAGGATAATTCATATAACTTCAGTTGACTTCAGAGGCCTTATTGCTATAACCGAGCGTGGGATGCTGAGCCTATGCCCTATATCGATAGCCATACAACACAAATTTTTAATTAGTTTCCTTCTTCATAGATTAATATTGAGCAGGCATATCATCAAGTAATGTTAGGTCCTTCTTCTTAGCAGTACACGCTTTTCCAACACACCAAGGACTGATCAATATAGAAACAATGCTCTTCGGATTTTGGTAACTGCCTGTGCAACCTACGTAGACTGATGAGAAAGGTCTGGGTAATATGCCAAATGTGTTCAGTTTATTTTGATAACATTTACTAAGACATCCACGTGGGGCGAACATATCCAAACATTAACATCAGTTTTGCATAGGTTTACGCTCACAGGGCTACTCAGCCAAGCCGAAGAAATGCTTCCATTAGTATAACAAGATTAATTATCGTGGACTAGATCCTTTCAAATAGCAACTCTCTGCAGCCCCTCCCCAGTACGAATCAAAGCTTATTAGAATTTAAATTCCCCGAAACCAGAAGCTCATGCCTACTTTCTTGGTTCTTATATTTTTTTATGCACAGTTTATCCCAAACCTTACTGATTCTACAGGCATCTTTTCTGACTTCCTTAAAAAGTCTTTAAGGAACATCTGAACTTCCGACGTAGCACTGGAAAAGTTTAATGAGATTTAAAAGTATCTTTTTGAAAGTACTGATACTTAAGATTCCAGATATAATAAAACATTTTGTTTTAAGAAACTGAAGCCTTCCAATAGCTGGCTTAGGTGCAGTGCTACTACAATACCATGATTGTACTCCCTTCCTCCCTGTATGCTTCCTAAGCCGGAACTCCTTCCCTGCAAAAAACGAGATACTCCACCATAGAAAAGGAGTGTTTTGGCCCTTGGTGTGGAATCATCCAAACTTAAATTTTTATTTGCTCGGGAAAAGAATTCATGTTAAACGGACCAAAAAATCTTTGATATACTAGAAACTTTAAGGGAACAATAAGTCGCTCTTTGAGGAGACATTGGCACTCCAGGCGTTTCAAGTTCCATATTGTTATATCAATGTTCATCCAATTATTCTCTGACTGGTTAAGTCATGACAGTCATAGATCAAGATTCTTGCCTTACGCGACTTCCTAGTTAGAACTTTTCCTCGCCTATTCGTCTTATACTCCTTGACTATAAGTCATTGGTATAGGGAGTTTGACAGAAAAGTTCAATATAAAGTATAAGAGGAGTATATAGTAACAATAGTTTTTCATTCTAGCTACTTGTTAAGGTAGGGTAACAAGCTCCCCACTATTCCCGCCTTTTTCCCCCCCGAAAGTGATAGTTTCATTGCCGGCTAACTTGTAAGGTAGGGTAAGTCAAGCTCCCGCTATTCCCTCCCGCCTTTTTTCCCACCACGAAAGTGATAGTTTTGACTGCCGGCTGCTTGTTAAAGGTTAGAATCATTTCTAGCTCCCTGCTAATCCTTCCTCCCTCTGTTCCCCCCCCCTGAAAGGTGATGTAGGGGCTCCGCGGTACAAACAGTACACTAGACTCACAGCTCCCAGCACTACTGAAAGTACATGCCTGCCTTGTATTCTAGTGGATTTATTGGCTGAAAGCTTCACATTTTGACCAATAATAAACTTAGTCCTTTCGTCTTGCACTAGGATGACTGTTGTAATAAATCACAACATCTTTTAGGTATTTTGTACGTATCATGGAGTACTGAATTCTTAACATAGGTAACCTGTCTATCTTCCACATGGATGACAGAGAGGGTCACCTCCAGTTCAACGAGCAGAACTGATGAGATGGACAAACTCCTGAACTTCCCACTTTTTGGATTAAATTACCTGACACCAGTATAAAAATTGCAGGACGTAAAACCCCTCATCATGCAGAGGTAAAGAACCGTGCTTTCCTTCCATCGGGATAGAATACTCAAGGCTATACTGTGAAGAACTAGCCTGTGGGTTTTATGTAACCAACACCTGGTGACCCCCCCCCCATCATCGCAACGCTGACGATTTCAACACTCAGTGGAAGAATTTTACCAACACAGGCAACCCCTATATATATTAGTGTTGAATTCAGTTATCATTTATATTTTTTCATTTTTCAGTTTTCTTAATGCAGGTTTAATATTTCATATTTAAGTGTTTTATATTTCTATATAATAAAATGTTTAATGTTTTGTCTGTTGTTATTTCTTTTTTTTCTATTCACTAATGTTTCTGAGGAGGGCCAGACTTGGTTATAACTGTCCTGAAGTTTTTACAGGGCTGAGAAGCCTTCACAAGTGGCCGACCTTGCCATGATCACTCTACTGAAACAAGATTCAACTCCATCTCGAATCTACCATTGGAACTCAACGCCGCATATACAAAGCCTGAGTAGATCATTCTCTATGGTAGGACTACAGAACAGGTATTTAAAAGATTTGGTGATTTTTTTTAGTCTCAATTTATTGTAATTCAAGTATAGGCAGGATACTAGTTAATCTGTCCCATCTATTTTTTTTATGAGCTTGAAACAACTTTGGAGATTAGCACTAGGGACCCGAGATTTTCCAGGCGACCAATTGTTATCATTGATCTCTTTATTATAACAACACGGAACTGTCATAGGGCACTCTTGATTAGTTGTGAGAAGATGATGGTCAAGTGACCCCATTCTACTTACTGTATGCTCTGAGCTGCATAGAACCCTTCGTTTTAATTAATACACTATTGTTTAATTGAAGTAGGGGACACGAACCCTCGGATTATTTACAGTTTGAGCGGAGCAGATTGAACCTCCATTTTTTATTTTAATACCCGTTTTCATTTCCCCTGATAGTTTAAGTTATTCTTGCAAGTATGATAAATACCAGATTTGGATGAAATGGCTGAAGTAAGTTAGGAATAAACATGGAGAAAATTAGAATCTTTCATTGTGCTAAGAATCCAGAAAGACTTGAAAGAGAGAGAATAGAGAGAGCAGAAAGACAGTTAGAAAGGGAAAGAAAGAAGAAAAGAGAGAGAGAAATAGAAAGAGAAGAGAAAAGGGAAGAGAGTGAATGAAGAGAATTCCAAGAAAGACAGTTAGAAAAGAGAGAGAGAAGACAAAAAGGAGCGTGATAGACTTGATCGTGAGGAGAAGCTAGAGAACATGAAGAACAATTAAACTAGGAAGAACTTGAGGAAAGAGCAAAGGATAGGGACATGAGGAACAAGCTAAAATAGGTGAGGACAAGCTAAGATTCGTGAGGAACAAGTTAAATAATGAGACTTATTGAGGAGAGATGCAAAGGATAGATAAGTTGAGGAAAAAAGCTAGAGAATGTGAGGAAAAAGCTAGAGAACTTGAGTTAAATAGATAAAGAAAAAGAATCACGAGCTCACGAAAATCTCGCCTTGAATTTGAGAATAGAAAGCTACTCTTACACAACAACAATTAGAGGAAGGAGTAATTGAAACATCATGCACTAGTGCAGATATTCCAACACTAATTCATCCTCCCTTCACAGAGGGAAAACAAAACTTCTACATTATCAGGTTTTGAACATACTGCTATCCCGCTGGAATAGCCGGCGGACACTGGGCTACCAGTTAGGAATGTTATTTTCAGGTACAGTTTTAGAATATCTATGGAACTTTGTTGCAGGATATTATATGTAATTATAACCTACTGAAGCAGGCATCCTTAAACCATACCAAAAAACCCACTAATTCTTACAGGAAAGTTTTCCAGGTAATGCCACATTACAGCCGGACAGAACTTTTCAGCAAGTTACAGGTAACACTCTTTTGTTTTGTCGACTTTGGATAGAGAGTTTCAGGAATTGAATCACAGTTTTATGAATTCTCTTAGAGACTTCAGGTTCTGACCATTTCCTGACCGCTATCCTCACCAGATACGAACAATCATTATGGAACGTAACCTGAATTAAAGCTGAGAAGTGCTGAGGCAGCAGACCTGTATTCTTAGCTCACAATTCCTATAATTGACCTAAAGGTATCGAACCCTAAGGCAAGGTTCATCAGACCTTAAGAAAACAAAGCCTCTAGTGAAAGTAAATGACTTCTTTTATTCCTGTTTGTCATATTTGGTGGTGTTAAGGGGGACATAAACGTCCATATTGTCCTTCTAAGAAGGTCCCAAAAGCTGGAAGATGTTTTAAAGACTGCAATACACAGCACCCATACTACTCAGGATCATTAATAGACTTTAATGAATCTACCATTTTTACGAGACACAGGATGCACAAGCATATAATGTATTATTCCCCCTTTTTGAAAAAAAAAAAAATGTTTAAACTGTTTACCTAAACCTTAAAGAAACTCATTTATCCTCTTCTATACATTCAGAGACACTTGGGCCGTATGGGACACTTTTCTACCATCTGTTGTACATTTAGGTCTAAATGGTTCACATGTTGGTGTGAATCCATACTAGCTTTACTCCCTATCACTTCTTGCTTTGTACTAGTAGTAAGTAAAAGGGCCATTCAATCCTTCGCGGTTGATCTTTCATCCCCAAAGGTGAACATAAGTGTTTCAGATCCTCATCCTGTAGATTCAGAGAACCCCCGAAAGTTTCAGGAATGAGACAAATGTCTTTGTGAGACTTCAAGTGGATTAAAAACCATTGAAGCTACTCTCGAAGCGAGTCAGTAGGATCAACCAGTTTCACTTGTTAGATGAAAGTGAAGATATCACCTCTGATATATAAATGTCTTGAACTAGTATCAGACCAAAGCACGAGATTTTTCCCTACGTCCATCCGTGGGGGATTTTCCTACTTTAAGCCCCTTCAATACATCGCAGGACTCCTTTGTCCAATTTCCAACGCAATGAGCCCTTCTATTCAGAATTGCCATAATGCCGCTAAAACAAAATCAAGTTATCCAAGGAAAAACTTTTCATATAAATTTGAATAATCAAAAGGTATCTTGTATAATCCAGTATATACAAATTAAATTCAGATGAATAGACTAATTCCATCTTAGTTGTCAAGTAAATGCAGAGAGACTGTTTCTTAAAATGGATAATGACCCTGCCAGTGGCCCGGACATTTCTCGCATCGTGAAACCTTAAATAAAATTAGGGAAACCTATTTTAGGCCAAAAATCCTCCATCATATTGTCACTACTTATTGTAATCATGTATAAATTGCCAACTGTCATCCTCCCGAGGTACTAGGCGAGTACCTATGGTCAAATTGCCAGTCTTTACGTACGTTTGAAAGAGTAGCTATTGACATTTTTGTCCTTATCTCCATGGTCATCTGGGGGACATAGGTACATATTGACATTAAGTTGATATGCTTCAAGTTCCCCTGAAGCACATACCCTTAAAGAACCATAACCACTACAGGGGTGGCTGAAAGGCCCTTTTTGTCTGTCTTCTACAGAGTGGGCATACCATAGAGAAATTTTGTCTTACCGTGGGGACACAATCACATCTGACTTAATGCAACATCTATACCAACTTCTTGGGAGTGAAGCCTCTCTTCACCACACCCTATCATCCCAGCTGTAATGGGGGAGATAGAGTGCCACCTTCATTCTCAAGTCCATTTTAAAGAAACTTTGCACACTTAAGCCTAATGAGTGCATCCGTTACCTACCCTGGCACCTTGTTTGCCATGGAGAGAAAGTTCCCGTGACCACTTTGGGTTTTTCACCTTTAACTCTCTATGGTAGACCCAGGCCAGAGGCCCATTGTCCTCCTTCAATGACTTAGGACTAAAGAGGAGATGAGTGCTGAGGTTCAGTCTTCTTACCAGTTTCTCTCCTTGACCTTAGATACAAACTCAGGAGACCCTCTGCCATAGTTTCGAAAAACCTAAGCTTGTCAATGGACCAGTACAAAACCTATTTGATTCCAAAAGTCAGAGGAGAAGTTTTAAAGTATGAGAAGAAGTTTCTTGTCTTTTTGCCTAAACAAGTCAATAAATAATTAGTAGCAGGAAAGAGTCTATATAAAGTATTAAAATTTGTGGAAAGTTGACTACCACTCAGAAGTCCAAGCTGAACCTAAACTTAACTACCTTATACTTTGCTTAGTTTTATAGAACACGAACTTCATACGACAAATTAATAATGTAAAGTGTACGTATAGACACCTCTAACTTTAGACTATGATGAACTACATGACTTGTAACTTTTGACCACTCGATGCAAGCAAACATTAGTATTAATGAATCTTGGATGACCATAAAGACATGACTACTTCAATTGTGTGAATAACTTTCAGCATCTTACTGATATTCCAGGCGTTACCTCCATGGTAGTCCATAAGATTGACCTTAGTGACACACAATCCTATCAAACGAAATTAAATTACCCAGTTCCCAGTTCACCTTAGGGATGCATTTGACCGAGAGGTAGACAAATTATTGAAATAACAGAAAATCACTGAACCTTCAACATCTTCATACTTTGTCACCAGTAACATGGTTAAGAAGGAGGATAGATACATATAGACTTGCTGTTGACTTCAGAGGCCTTAATGCATAACTCGCGGGATGCTAGCCTATGCCCTGTATAGATAGCCATCACACAAATTTTATTAGTTTTGCACCTTCTTTTCAGAGATTAATATTGCGCAGGCATATCATCAAGTAATGTTTAGGTCCTTCTCTTACAGTACACCTGCTTTTCCTACACACCAAGGACTGATGCAATATAGACCTATGCTCTTCGGTTTTTTGGTAACCTGCCTGTGCTAACCTACGTGGAAACTGATAAGAAAGGTCTTGGGAAATATGCCAAATGTTTCAGTTTACTTTTGATAAGAAAAACATTTACGATGTAAGACATCCACGTGGGGCGAACATATTCCAAACAATAACATCATTTTTGTCAAAGGTTACGCTCACATGGCCCTCTGCCAAGGCCGAAGAAAAGCTTCCTTAGGTATAACAAGATTAGAATCTTGGACTGACCATACTAATAACCTCAGCAGCCTCTCCCCAAAGATCAAAGCTTTATAGATATTTAAATTCCCGAAAACCAAGAAGCTCATGCCTAGCTTTCATGGTTCTGTAAATTTTATGCAAGGTTTTATCCCAAACTTACTGATCGTACAGGCACCTCTTATCTGACTTCCTTAAAAGTCTGTTAAGGAACCTCTTGAATCTTTCCGACGTAGCTCGGGAAAAGTTTAATGAGATTTAAAAGTATCTTTTTTGAAAGACCCTATACTTAAGATTCCAGATATAATAAAACATTTTTGTTTAAAAGAACTGATGCACCATATACTAGGCTTATGTGCGGTGCTATCACAATACCATGATGGTACTTCCCTTCCTGTTGCTTTCCTAACCGAAACTCCTTCCCGCAGAAACGAGATACTCACACCATAGAAAAGGAAGTGTTTGGGCCCTTGGTGTGGTGAATCTCCAAACTTAAATTTTTATTTGCTGGGAAAAGAATTCATTTTTAGAAACGGACCACAAATCTTTGATATACCTAGAAACATTAAGGAAACCAATAGTCGCCTCTTGAGAGGGACATTGCACTCGTCAACTCCAGGCTTTCAGTCCATATTGTGTATATCATGGTCATCCAATTATTTCTCTGACTGGTTAAGTAATGACAGTCATGTAGAAGATTTCTTGCCTTAAACTCGACCTTCCCTGCAAGTTAGAACTTTTCCATCGCTTATTCTTCTATACCCTGACTATAATCTTGTATAGGGGAGTTTGACAGAAAAGTTCAATAGATAGGAGTAGAGAGGGGAGTATATCGTAACACTAGTTTTTTTTTTTTTTTTTCATTGCTAGCTACTTGTTAAGGTAGGTAATCAATCTCCCACATTCCCGCTTTGTTTCCCCTCCCCGAAAGTGACAGTTTCATTGCCGGCTACTTGTAATGTAGGGTAAGTCAAGCTCCCGCTATTCCCGCCTTTTTTCCCCCACCACGAAAGTGATAGTTTGACTGCCGGCTGCTTGTTAAGGTAGGATCAGTCTAGCTCCTGCTATCCGTTCCTCTCCTTCTTCCCCCCCCCCTGAAAGGTGATGTGTGGGGCTCCGGTACAAACAGTAATCACTAGACTCACAGCTCCCAGCACTACTGTAAGTACATGCCTGCCTTGTATTCTAGTGGATTTATTGGCTGAAAGCTTCACTTTTGACCAATAATAAACTTAGTCCTTTCAGTCTTGCTCTAGGATGACTGTTGTAATAATCACAACATCTTTTAGGTATTGTACTTATCATGGAGACTGATTTCTTAAGCAGTAGGTAACCTGTCTATCTTTCCAGCTTGGATGACAGAGAGGGTCACCTGCCAGTCAACGAGCAGAACTGATGGAGATGGACTAACATCCTGAGACTTCCACTTTTTGGATTAAATTACCTGAGCACCTGTATAAAATTGCAGGACGTAACCCCTCATCATTGCAGAGGTAAAGAACCTGCTTTCCTGTCATCGGGATAGAATACTCAAGGCTATACTGTGAAGAACTAGCCAGTGGGTTGTAACCAACACCTGTGACCCCCCCCCCCCCATCATCGGCAACGGCTACGATTTCAACACTCAGTGTCACCAACACCAGACACCCCTATATATATTAGTGTTGAATTCAGTTATCATTTATATTTTTCATTTTTCATTTTCTTTAATGCAGGATTAATATTTCATATTTAAGTGTTTTATATTTTCTATATAATAAAGTGTTTGTGAAGGCTTACTCAGCCCTGTAACAACTTCATTAAGTATTGCTAAAGCTGGCTCCTCCTCAGGAAAATTAATGAATAGAAAAAGAAATAATAACAGACAAACATAAACACTTTATTAAATAGAAATTTAAATTATAAAACACTTAAATATGAAATATTAATCCTACATTAAAGAAAATGAAAAATGAAAAATGTAAATGATAACTTAATTCAAAGCTAGTACATATAGGGGTGTCTGGTGTTGGTGACACTGTGTTGTTGAAATTGTAGCCGTTGCTGATGATGGGGGGGGGGTTGCAGGTGTTGGTTATGACCCACTGGCTAGTTCTTCACAGTAGATAGGGCCTTGAGTATTATATCCCAATGAAAGGAAAGCAGGTTCTTTACCACTGCAATGATGTGGGGTTACGTCCTGCAATTTCATACAGATGCACAGGTAATTAAATCCAAAATGGGGAAGTCTATGGACGTTAGTCCTTCTCCATCATTTCTTCTTGTTGATTGACAGGTGACTCTCTGTGTCATCCAAGCTGGAAAGATAGACAGGTTACCCAGAGCTTAAGAAATCACTGTCCATGGTAAGTACAATACCCAAAAGATGTTGTGATTATTACAACAGTCAACCTAGAGCAAGACTGAAAAGACTAAGTTTATTATTGGTCAAAAGTGAAGCTTTCAACCAATAAATCCACTAGAATACAAGGCAGGCATGTATTTACAGTAGTGTTGGGAGCTGTGGGTCGAGTGATTTACTGTTTGACCAGAGCCCCACAAGTCACCTTTCGGGGGGGAGAGAGAAGAGGGAGGGGGAGGGATAGTGGGAGCTAGACTGACCCTACATTAACAAGCAGCCAGCAATCAAACTATCACTTTAGGGGTGGGGGAGAAAAGGCGGGAGCTTGACTTACCCTACCTTAACAAGTAGCCGGCAATGAAACTATCACTTTCGGGGAGGGGGAAAAAAGGCGGGAATAGCAGGAGCTTCACTTACCCCACCTTAACAAGTAGCCGGCATTGAAACTATTGTTACTATATACTCCCTCTCTATTCCGATCTATTGAACTTTTCCCTCATAGTGTTTATGTTTGTCTGTTATTATTTCTTTTTCTATTCACTAATTTTCCTGAGGAGGAGCCAGCCTTGGTAATACTGTCTGAAGTTGTTAAAGGGCTGAGGAAGCCTTCACAATACTTTTCTTAACACTGATTCAAAACATAGTTGTAATGGTTTTCGATCAACTGGATATCATTGAAACAAGAGTAACTAAGTATTTTTTTTTGGATTATGTCTTGTTCAGTTATTTTTTTTAGAAATTTACTTTTTTTTGTTCAGTAATCATGTTTGAATCTATTATAGTGATGGGATGTTTAATTGGACTGTGGTTGCTGTCTGAAACTACTACCATAAAAAGTAGGAATGAAAGTGCTGCATCAACAGTAAATGACTCGATGAGTGTTGCATCAACAGTAAATGAATCAATGAAGATTGATAATAATTTTAACTTATATTTTAACATGACATTGACAGATGGTGAAATTAAAATAAATTATCCTGGCTGCCCTTTCACTACTGAACAAGAAACAAAGAAAGCAATGTTATTTATTCATAATTATTCTAAATACTTTCTAAAGGATTTTTATATTATACCTAAAAATTACAGTTACCTTAGTATAATTCCTGAATAGATGCCCTTACCTAATTGTAATGATGTTCTTGTAATTGTAGTAAATGTTACTAGTTATCTGGCAGGGAAAACTTCAATAAAAGTAATATTAACAGATACAATAGGTGATACTTTATTGGATAAGTGTTTTGATATTGAAATTTTGAATAGAAATTAGAGAATATATATTATTTTGTCTTTTTCAGAATCATATATTATTGAATTTGTTAATAATAAATAAGAATGTAAAGATAATATTTCTGGTAAAGTTATGAAAACTGAGATAACATAGTATTGTATGATACATTAGTATTGTTATTTTTTTTAAATATCACTAATTTTAAAAAAAAATTCATCTATTTGTTTATTATAAAAATCAATATTATTTAAAGGAATAAATATTGGAATTTCATCAGTTGTAGAAAGAAATTCCGAAGACATCATTTTTTTATTTAAATAAAAAAAATTAAATTCCCCAATTGAAATTAATATAAAGTATAAATAATGGGTATTAAACTGTCAACAAGAAATACTTATAATAAGCTTATTAATAATTATGAAGATAAAAAGGAGGTTATAGCAATATTATATAAATATTAAAGAAAAGATATTAAAAAAAAAGTCATCAAGTAATTTACAACTATCAAAAGTTGTAAATTAACCTAATGTATTTTCATTTTCAATTATTTCTTTTAAACATTTAATAAATATAGTATGTTCAAGTTTTCCATATTGATAAGCAATATTTAAAAAGTAAATTTCATAAGGAATTACTTCTGTAACTGCACCTATATATCTAATAATATGCCATGTTTTAGGATCATTGAAATTATTTGTATCATATGAAATTTTATAATATACTTCTATATCTATGCAATAATTATGATCTGGATATGTTAAAAAAGTTGAAGGTATATGAAGTTCATTGTCAACCTTTGTAGAATATTGTGTGATTCCACTTGGTAGTAGTAATATAGGCTGGTGTTGTTGAAAAGTTATAGGATGCTGGTATTGATGATAATTTACCTCAGGTAATTGTTGATAATATTGTTCACTAAGAATATTTGTCATAATAAAAAATTAATATTACTTTGTGTTTATTTTTATACTTTATATATAATATTATATATAAAATTTTATAAAATATATATATATATATATATATATTTATATAAAAATATATATATTTATATATATATATTATATATATATATATATATATATATTTTTTTTTTTTTTTTTTTTTTTTTTTTTTTTTTTTTTTTTTTTTTTTTTTTTTTTTTTTTTTTTTTTTTTTTTTTTTTTTCACACTGGCCGATTCCCACAAAGGAAGGGTGGCCGAAAAAAAAAAACTTTCACCATCATTCACTCCATCACTGTCTTGCCAGAAGGGTGTTTTACACTACAGTTTTTAAACTGCAACATTAACCACCCCTCCTTCAGAGTGCAGGCACTGTACTTCCCATCTCCAGGACTCAAGTACGGCCTGCCGGTTTCCCTGAATCCCTTTTCATAATGTTACTTTGCTCACACCCCAAAACAGCAGTCAAGTATTAAAAAACCATTTGTCTCCATTCACTCCTATCAAACACGCTCTCGCATGCCTGCTGGAAGTCCAAGCCCCTCGCACACAAAACCTCCTTTAAAACCCCCTCCCCCCACCCTTCCTGGGCTGCCCCCTACCCGCCTTCCTTCCACTACAGACTGATACACTCTTGAAGTTATTCTGTTTCGCTCCATTCTCTCTACATGCCCCGAACCACCTCAACAACCCTTCCTCAGCCCTCTGGACAACAGTTTTGGTAATCCCGCACCTCCTCCTAACTTCCAAAACACGTTCTCTGCATTATATTCACACCACACATTGCCCCTCAGACATGACATCTCCACTGCCTCCAGCCTTCTCCTCGCTGCAACATTCATCACCCATGCTTCACACCCAAAATAAGAGCGTTGGGTAAAACTATACTCTCATACATTCCCCTCTTTGCCTCCAAGGACAAGTTTCTCTGTCTCCACAGACTCCTAAGTGCACCACTCACTTTTTTCCCTCATCAATTCTATGATTCACCTCATCTTTCATAGACCCATCCGCTGACACGTCCACTCCCAAATATCTGAAAACGTTCACCTCCTCCATACTCTCTCCCTCCAATCTGATATTCAAACTTTCATCACTAATCTTTTTTTTATCCTCATAACCTTTCTCTTTCCTGTATTCACCTTTAATTTTCTTCTTTTGCACACCCTACCAAATTCATTTCCACCCAATCTCTGCAGCTTCTCTTCAGAATCTCCCAAGAGCACAGTGTCATCAGCAAAGAGCAGCTGTGACAACTCCCCCCCTGTGTGTGATTCTTTATCTTTTTAACTCCACGCCTCTTGCCAAGACCCCCGCATTTACTTCTCTTACAACCCCATCTATAAATATATTAAACAACCACGGTGACATCACACTCCTTGTCTAAGGCCTACTTTTACTGGGAAAAAAAAATTTCCCTCTTTTTTACATACTCTAACTTGGCCTCACTATCCTCGTAAAAAACCCCTTCACTGCTTCAGTAACCTACCTCCTACACCATACACTTGCAACATCTGCCACATTGCCCCCCTATCCACCCTGTCATACGCCTTTTCCAAATCCATAAATGCCACAAAGACCTTTTTTAGCCTTATCTAAATACTGTTCACTTATATGTTTCACTGTAAACACCTGGTCCACACACCCCCACCTTTCCTAAAGCCTCCTTGTTCATCTGCTATCCTATTCTCCGTCTTACTCAAATTCTTTCAATTATAACTCAAACCATACACTTTACCAGGTACACTCAACAGACTTATCCCCTATAATTTTTGCACTCTCTTTATCCCCTTTGCCTTTATACAAAGGAACTATGCATGCTCTCTGCCAATCCCTAGGTCCCTTACCCTCTTCCATACATTTATTAAATAATTGCACCAACCACTCCAAAACTATTCCCCACCTGCTTTTAACATTTTCTATCTTTATCCCATCAACCCCGCTCCCCCCCCTTACCCCCTTTCATTTTACCTACTGCCTCACGAACTTCCCCAACACTCACAACTGGCTCTTCCTCACCCTACAAGATGTTATTCCTCCTTGCCCTATACACGAAATCACAGCTTCCCTATCTTCATCAACATTTAAAAATTTCCCTCAAAATATTCCCTCCATCTTCCCAATACCTCTAACTCTCCATTTAATAACTCTCCTCTCCTATTTTTAACTGACAAATCCATTTGTTCTCTAGGCCTTCCTTAACTTGTTAATCTCACTCCAAAACTTTTTCTTATTTTCAACAAAATTTGTTGATAACAGCTCACCCCACCTCTCATTTGCTCTCTTTTTACATTGCTTCACCACTCTCTTAACCTCTCTCTTTTTCTCCATATACTCTTCCCTCCTTGCATCACTTCTACTTTGTAAAAAACTTCTCATATGCTAACTTTTTTCCCCTTACTACTCTTTTACTCATCATCCCCCAATCGCTCCTCTTCCCTCCTCCCACCCACTTTCCTGTAACCCAAACTTCTGCTGAACACTCTAACACTACATTTTAAAACCTACCCCAATTCCTCTTCGACCCCATTGCCTATGCTCTCATTAGCCCATCTATCCTCCAATAGCTGTTTATATCTTACCCTAACTGCCTCCTCTTTTAGTTTATAAACCTTCACCTCTCTCTTCCCTGATGCTTCTATTCTCCTTGTATCCCTCTACCTTTTCCCTCTCAGTGTAGCTACAACTAGAAAGTGATCTGATATATCTGTGCCCCCGATAAACAGTACATCCTGAAGTCTACTCAACAGTCTTTTATCAAACTAATACATAATCCAACAAACTACTGTCATTTCGCCCTACATCATATCGTGTATACTTATTTATCCTCTTTTTCTTAAAATATGTATTACCTATAACTAAACCCCTTTTCTATAAAAAGTTCAATCAAAGGGCTCCCATTATCATTTACACCTGGCACCCCAAACTTACCTACCACACCCCTCTAAAAGTTTCTCCTACTTTAGCATTCAGGTCCCCTACCACAATTACTCTCTCACTTGGTTAAAAGCTCCTATACATTCACTTAACATCTATATATATATATTTTATATATATATTATATATATATATATATATATATATATATATAAAATATATATATATTATATATATAAATTTAATTATAAATGGAAATTTTTACCAACTGATGATGATTGTTTGATAGCTACTTAATACATCGAGTAAATATAAGAAAAACATTTGAAAGTTTACAGAAAGATCTAAAGTAAATATTTAAAAATATAATTATTAAAGATATTCCAAGGAAAGATATTCCAATTAATATCCCAAAATAATTTTTAAAAGAACATCCTTATGACTTTAAAGTAAGATTTACAACATTAGGTTGTAACATGTTAAAATGTTACTCTGATGTTAAATCTAATTGTGATAAGGTCCCCCCTTTTAATAAATCACCACGGATATGCTTGTAGTGAAGCAAGTTATGAAATATATAATGAAGTATATGAATTTCTCAAAGAGCGATTTCCTAATGCATCTTTAGCTATACCTCCATCATTAAATTTAAAATTTGAAACACTATTTATGTTGAAAAAGATAATAATAATAATGAAATTAAAGAAAATTATTGTGGTATTCAACATACTACATTAAAAACAATTGGTTTAAGACCTTCTGCTCATTGGGAACCAAAAAATTAAAATGAATGTAAAAAATATAAAGAGGATCCATATGCTTATGCTCAAAATAAAAATAATGAATTCCAATTTAATTCTGAGGCATTAGGATTAATAGATTCTCCTCCACTTACATTGAATCATAAATTACAACAATTAGATTTTAATAATAGTTATTGTCGAAGATTTCATAAATATTATAACCCTCAATCAAAAATGTGTGAGTCTTATATACATCGATGCATTTTGGGATTCATTTTGGCAGTAGAGTAATTAATAATTTATATGATGTTACTCCTCTACCTTTGAAAATTTTTCTTCCTCTACCTATTATAACTCCTAATGATATAATAGGTGGAATTGAAAATCCATTAATTTCATTTTATATAAATGTAGATAAAGGATATAATGAAAAACTTATTTCTCAAGAAATGCTTGAAGAAGCTGTTTTTATAAATGAACCTGATATTTCATTGAAATCTCAAAATATTACTATAATAAAACCTAATGATGATTATCATAAACAATGTCATGAAAAAATAAAATAAAAAATATATTTAGAACATAATAGTATTGTTTCTATGTTAAAACATATGAGCATTACTATTGCTGAAATTGAAACTATTTCTAGAGAACCCTAAATAATATCTCGTCTTCTTAAGTATTTTTCTGAAGAAATACTTACATCAGAGTTAGAAAATTCTTTAGTTCTAATAGGAGAAAAATTTGGTGCACAGATATTAGCTTTCAGACTTTTATTTCTAGTAATAACATCAGCAATGATTGATCTAGGAATTCAAATTACCTTAAAAATGTTATCTATTATTTTATCAACAATAAGTATTATATTTTCTGTTAGTTTAATTACAATCCCTTCTGAAGTATTTTTAAGTGTTTATAATATTGGAGGATATAATAATGAGATTACACTAGAATACATTGAATCTATACGTAATAATATGAAAAAAAATCATTTTAAGACAATTTTCTACAGAAAATCATGATTTTTCACTTAAAATATTTTTTCCAGAATCTTCTAGTACATTAACTACAGTAGAAATAACTCCTGAAATATTACATAATACTGCTCTTTGTGAAATTATAAAATTAAATCGTAATTGCATTAAAGATAATCATGATAGAATGGTGATTAATTTAAAAGTTGAATTAGACTCAGTTAGTAACTTACTTGGATTATTTACAATAAATAGCTTAGGACAAGTTATTGATCCTATTGTTTTTACTGAAAACAACAAACAATAAGCTCTCAGTTAAACAACATACTACTGAATGCATTTATAAACAAAGCTAAAACATATTTTTATCCCCTTCAATTTACAAAGAATGAAATAAAAGATATAGAAGAAATAATATCATCTTCTAAAAGAGATATAATTTTTATTTTGGCTCTTTTATTTTTTATAACAATCTTGGTCTTATTTTTTTAATATCAAATTTATTTTTTTATTTTTATTTCTAAGTGGATTGTTTTTATACTTATTGTGTCTTACTACTTAATGGTTAGAAAGAAGAATAAAAAAAATTAATTCTCTTATTTTTCTGATATTAAAAAAAATAATTGGTAAAATTTTATTGATGTTTTAAATTATTCAATTAGGAAAATAAATCATAAAGTAGAAAATATTTATTTTTTCATGTTTGACATTTTA
The DNA here is from genome assembly GCF_026875155.1 of Cherax quadricarinatus. NCBI lineage: Eukaryota > Metazoa > Arthropoda > Malacostraca > Decapoda > Parastacidae > Cherax > Cherax quadricarinatus. The sequence continues at coordinate 7,086,010 of NC_069474.1, read as the reverse complement.
AAATAGTGAATTTAATTTTATTATATCTGTTCTGTTTGATTTTTATGTGAATATTTGCCAACATATTGGTAAAATAATTATTAATAGAAATTGGAACATTATTTAAAATAAAATAATCTTAAATTTGGTAAGAAACCAGTATATTTTGTTATATACAGAGCTTAGGTGAAGGTTACATATTATAAAAATTTATATTATCCTTTTAGAAAATTCTCTTAATAATCAAGGATGGGCTTTAATAGAAATAATTTTAAAAATTTAAAGGTCATTACCTCCTAAAATTTTGTTAGAAAACCCATAGTTAATGAAAAATTTAAATTTAACCACTTGTTCTTTCTTTAATTTCCCATATTCAAGATTTAAAAAATATCAAAAGTGTTAAATATAATTTTTTCACCAACAGTAAAGTATATAAATGAAGTTACAGATAATATGTTTATGATATATTTAATATGATAATAAAAAAAAATTTGAAAATATTTCTTGGTTAGAAGATATTCTGATATGTTCTCTTTAAAGAAGATATTGATGAAACTGAACTTAATTCAAAGTAAACAACAAAAGAAAGATGTATCACAATGTGAACCTTAAAAAACAATGT
>NC_069474.1:7066447-7084909 GCF_026875155.1 Cherax quadricarinatus | reverse complement strand
GGAGGGGCAACTTCTTCTGAAGGAAATACATTAATTTTGTAAGGAGGGGGAAAATTTAAAATTCAAAATAAAAAATTTTTTTTTTTTTTTTTTAAAACAATTTAGAAAATTTTTTTTTTATTAAGCATTTCCCAAAAGGAATTTTGTGGTAAAACCCGGGAATTCCCAAAATTTTGTTTTAAAAATTTTAAAAAAATTTTTTAGAATTTTTGAAAACAAAAACAAAAACCCATTAGAAAAGTTGATAAAATTTTTTTTTTTTGAAAATTAATAGGGGGTTTATTTAAGAACTTTAAATTTTTAAAAAAAAAATGTTAAAAAAGAATTAAAAATTTCTGTTTTAAAAAATTTGCCAATAACCATCAAAATTCCCAAAAAAATTTTTGCTCAAATCTTATCAAGCAAAAATTTCACCGGGAAAAAAAAGGGAAAAAATTAAAATTTATGCTTTTCCACCCAATTTTGTAAAATTTGAAAAACCTTTTCAAATTTTAAAAGCCCCAAATAAAGACATTAATTTTTTGCATTTTTTTTAAAAAAAATTGCTTTTCTAAATTTTTTTTACAAATTATTGAATATAAAAATCAAAATAATAAAACCTATAATTTTTCAAACAGATTTAGTCAAATTACACATCACCCCATATAAACTTGCTGTTGCTTACTAGTACATCACCAATCATTCTACAATAAAATTTTGGATCTTCTTAAAAATTTTTATAAAAATACTATTGTAAAATAGTGAAACCCTGTATTTATTTTTTATTTTTAAAAAATCCAAATTTTTATCCTTTAATAGATATTATTTTTTTTTTTTTTACGGTTATTTTTTGATGTTTTGAATTTTTACTGAAACCCACAAATTTTGGAAAATTTTCCCAAAAGGGAAAATTTTCCCATTATAATCTCATTAAATTCATTTACTCTTTCCATTGGGAAAAATCGAATAAACCCAAATAATTAATGGTGTTCATTAATGACATGTGAAGAGCAAAGTGGTAAATCATTTTTAATTGTAACAATTACAAAATTATTGCCGGAGTTTCAAAAAAAAGAAATATCTTGAATATATAATATTATTATTAATTTTGATATCATTTGAAAAGAAGTTTTTAATTTTTTGAATCGAAGAAGAAAAGTTAGAATTTTGTTAAAAATTCTTTGTTACATTTGTTAAAAAAATGTAACTTGATCAATGATTATAACTTTTAAAAAATTATGAAAAACACCGATTTTTTAATAGTTTTTTCCTCAGAAACTTTAAAAGAGGAAAAAATTAATAAATTTTTCCCCCGAAATTTTTTTAAAAGTTTTAATTGCTGTTTTAGTGAAAAAATGCATAATCTTTTTTTTTAAAAGAACAAGAACTTAAAAAAAATCCCAATTTTTCTTTTTCAAATTATCGAGAGAAAAGAGAAATCTTGGAAAAATTTTATGTTTTAAAAATGAAACTGAGTTTTCCCCAAAAATTTTTTTTAGCCAGAGAATGTTTTAAAATGTTTCCAAAACCAGATTTGGCTAATTGATTTCCTGAAACTTTTGTCTTATAAAATGTATTAAAATATTTTCTTGGTGAGGGGTTAGTAAAAAATTGGTTTATAAAATATTATGGAAACAACAAAAATTTAAAAATTTTTTCTCAACCCCTTACCAAAACTTATTAAATGTTCCCAATAATAACTCTCTCCCGGATGTACATCTTTAAAAAATTTTTTTTATGATCTATATTTTTTTTTAGGATAAAAAATATTTTACCAACACAGAATTAAAATACATAGGGCAGTAGTTTTTTGGGGAATCCCTGTGCAGTATAGGATGTAACTCCTATTTCTCAACAGTGGCTTATAATCTATATGGTAACATTTTTTATTTTCTATAAAATATTTTATGATCATAAAATTTTTCCATGATGTCAAAATCTAAAAAAATTTATGATCATAAAAATTTGTATACTGAAAAAAATTCTAATGTTTGTCAAGTTGGAAAACGGATTTTTCACCCTGTACTGCACAGGGTTCCCAAGCTACGCCACATGGAGGGTTCGGGTTTTGGGTGAAATTTTTTATTACCCAAAAAAAAAATTTATATGATCAGAAAAAATATTTCTAATGTTTGTCAAGTGAGAAACGGGAGTAACTTCGTACTACCTCCCTTTCCTTTCCACTCAGACTGATACACTCTTTAAATCTTTCAGCACTCCCCATTCTTCTACATGTTTGACCCACTTCAAAAATTTCTTCATTCGATTCCAAACCAGAAAACCAACCATCCCCCCAGCGAGATTAACCCACAGTCAGAGACTCTCAAAACCCCGCCCGTGGGTACCACTAGCCAGTACCCCAAAATGAGATTCTTTTGGGCACGGGTCTAGGGCTAATGTAGGGGGGTGGAGTTCTGAGACTCTCTGACCGGGGGTCAATCTGGGGGGGGTATGGTTTGTTTGTAATGTGTCATTACATTTGGAGTCAACCGAGAAAATATTGAACTATGTACCTTACCTTTATGCATATTTTTGATCTTAAAAAATTTTTTCATGTGGTTGAAATTTTTTTTATGATTTTAAAATTTTGGGATATATATAAAATTTTTTTGTCAAGAAAATTTTTCCATAAGGTTTTTAAAATTTTTTCTATGATGGTAAAATATTTTGGATCCCAAAAAAACTTTTTTGTGGTCATTAAAAATTTTACCTGATGGTTAAAATTTTTCTAGGGGTAAATTTTTTGGACATCAAATAAAATATTTTATTTTTTTTTTTTGGTTCATGAAAAAAAAATATTTTACTTACATATTCTGAATAAATATTCCCAAAACTTTTGAACTCATTTTTTTTCTTTCTAGATGTAGTAATTTCAACTTGGAGAAAAATTTTTTTTAAAAATTTTTTAAATATTATTGATTTTTTTTTTTGGGGGTTTTTCTTTGATGTTTTTAAATTAAATGGTTTCTTTAAAAAAATGTGAACAAGCTGAGTGGTAAATCATCTTTTTTTAATAAAAAAATATGAAAAACACGTTTTTAATTTACCCATGTAAAGAAACTATAAAGAAACCATAGAAAAGGTAAAAAATTAACCCATTTTCCCATAATTTTTTTTTTTAAAATAAAATGTTTCCAAATGAATATGATTTAATTGATTCAGGAAAAACTAAATTTACATGTATCTTGTGAGAGGTTAATTTTTGTCTTCATAGAAAAGATTTTAAAATATAAAAATTTTTTTTTAGATCTAAAAATTTTTTACCCAAAAAAAATATTAAAATTTTTTTATAAAAAAAAAATTTTGCAATCAAAAAATTTGCCTTCATGAAAAATTTTACCAAAAATTATTCAAATTACATTTTAAAATAGGAATGTATAAAAAGAAAAAAGACTTTTATAGTTTATAAATATTACGGCAAAAAAAAATAAAAATTCTTGAAAAATTTTTGCTCAAATTCCTTCCCAAAGATTATTAAATGTTGGTCCTGTATGGAATGGAGAAATGTAACGTTACGGGTTATACCACTTCGTCAATTTTATCACAGATTTGTAAAGAACCTTATTCAAAGTTTAAAAGTCCCTTTTTAATAATGTAGTGCTATTTGGAATTTTTTGATCATTTAAAAAAAAAAAAAAACAAATATGTATATATCTCAATTTTTTTTTACAAAAATTGAACATAAAAAACAAATAATAAAACCCATAATTTTCAAACAGATTTTTGTCAAAAGCACACTCCACACAAAAATGTGCGCTGCATTACTGGTACATCACCAATCATCTACATTAAAAATAATTTGGGATCTTCTTATAAAAATTTTTAATAAAACTAGCTGGGAAAAATAATGAAACCTGTATTTATTTATTTTTATTAAAAATACCCCAATTTTATCCTTAATTAAAATTATTTTTATTTTTTTATGTTATCTTTTATGTTTTTTATTTGTTCATAACCACAAAATTTGGGGAAATTTCAAAAGATGATTACATTATAAACTCATTAAGATTCATTCTACCTTTTCCCTTTGGGGGAAAACGAATAAATCCAATAATTAATGGCTGTTCATTAAAGACATTGAACGACAGAGTGGTAAATCACTTTTTTTTTTAACAATGACAAAATTATTGCCTGAGTTTCAAAATGAAAAAATCTCTTTTTATAATTGGATAATATTAATTTTTTAATTCATATTGAAAAAAAGTTTTTTAAATTTTGAATCTGAAAAAAATAAGTTAGAAAATTGTTCAAAAATTTTTTACATTTTTTCAAAAAAGTAACTATAATAAATGATTATAACTATTAAAAAAAATTTTGAAAACAAAAATGATATTTTAATAATTTTTTCCCAATTTGTTCCCCAGAAAACAGAAAAGGTAAAAATCTAATCAATTTTCCCCTAAATTTTTTTAAAAAGATTTAATTTCTGTTTTTGGGTTTTACAACTCATTTTTTTTTTAAAAGAACAAGGTGAAAAAAATACCCAATTTTTTGTTTGTGTAATTATCGAGAGAAAAAGATAAAAAATGGTAAATTTTTTTATTAAAAATGAAACTTAAATTGGAAAAAGATGATTTTACAAAAATTTTTTTTAGTGGGAAAAAGTTTTAAATTGAACCAAAATTATAATGAATTGAAGTTTCCCCTTAATAAGAGGTTTGTAAAAATTTAAAACTATTTTGGAATCCAATGGATTTTGGAAGTGTATATCGAACTGATTTTTTTTTTCGTTTTTTTATCAGGCTTTTTACGACCAAAAGGGAAATTTTTTTAAGGAAAAAATTTTTTTTCAGAGTATATTTTAAATTTTTTTTTTTAATTAGTTTAAAAAAATTTTAAGTGTGAAAAATCATTATTTACAAAACCAATGGCCACCTTTTATTGAAAAACTCAAAAAAATTTTTGGCTAACTTCCTTGAAGATCTATTTAAACTATTTGGGCTCCCGTTTGTAAGGATTTAAGAAGGTATTTTGGATAACCTATTTATGCCCCTTCAAACCCATTATCTTTTTTTAAGATCCTTTTTCGATATTCAATAGTCCCCTTTGGATAAAGGAAAAAATAATAATAAAAATATTGTCATTTCTACAAATTCTTAGAAATTTTTTTGGCCATTTTTTTTAAAAAAAATGTAATTGTAATTATATTATGAATCAACTTTTTAAAAAATTGAATCAATTTTCTTACAAAATTTATTATAATTTAACAACACGAACTGCATAATCATCCATTTATTTAGAGTTTTTTATTTTTTCAAATATCAACCACTGTTAGTTTGGGTTTCTTGCTTTAACGGTATTTCTTTCTAGGGGGTAGATGAAATTCAATATTTAATGTATTGATATTAAAATGAAAAATTTTTTTCTTTAATTTATATAATAGATTTTTTTATGGGTTATTTTTTTTTTGGGAAATTTCTGTATGGAAAATTTTTTTTTTTAATCATCACTTAAAATTCATGGTGCCTTTTTCTATAGGAAAATGAATTTTAATTTAAACTCCTTTTTTTTTATTAAAAGTAGCAAGCAAGATTGTCAAACATTTTTTAAATTTTAAGAAGACAATGGTTATTAAGTAGAGATGTAGCTTTGGGGTTTAAAAATTTGGGGACATATTATATAAAATTTTTAACAAAAATAATGAAAAATAAAATTTTAATTTTACAAAATGATAAAATGATTCGTCAATGACATTTTTTCCACACTTTTAAAAATATAACTTTTAAAAATATTATGATGCTTTTGATACTATAAATAATTCAAATTTTAATTTTATTATTATTTTATTAAAAACTATAGAAACTCAGTATTATAATAATGTAAAAGAATTAATAGTGTATATAAAATAACGAATAATGCTTCACTAACTGTATTTGAGATCCATTTTCGTCGTATAATTATTATTTTTCTGCTTTTAGAAAAATAAAAAAAAATAGAATATTGTCAAAACCACCAATACTTTTTCGGTTCATGCAAAGTTCAAAATCTCAAGATTTGAGCTGGTTAATGACATATCTTATTCGATATAATAAATATTTTGAAATTGAATTTCCAAAAATCTTTTCTGTGGGAGAAAGACCTCCTATAAATCATTATGAAAGAGAAAATCAAATAATATTAGAAATAGGTTATAGTTATTCAATTTTATTAATGAATGTCAAAAACTATCATAGAAATCAAACAGTGAATGTCTTAGCAGATAAGAATGATTTAGATAGATATTTATATAACAACATTAAATGGATTAATGGAATAAATAAAAAACTACAAAAATTTTTGCAATGGCATCAGCAAAGACCAGAAAGGAGATGGTTTAATTCTCAAAATTGTATAGATATAATATGTAACAAGAATAATAATAATAAAAATAATAATAATAATAATAATAATAATAATAATAATAATAATAATAATAATACTGATATTGAGCCGGTATATATTAGTTTATTTCATAATTTTGATAAAATTAATTTAACTTTTTTTATTGTTCGGTTTTATAATAATCAATATTATCTGCTGGATTATGAATTTTATGGTATTATTTCACTAGCAACTGAATTTATAGAATATGTGAGAGCTCTGGATAATAATTATATAATTAATTACATTTCTTCTAATTATATATTAGTTACTCATAATGAATTTATGAATAAAAAATGTGAAAGTTGTGAAAAAATATTACAAAATGAAAGTCTTGCACTTAGAATATCATATCAAAGAGATTTTATAATACCTAGATTTACTTATATTACTGATAATAATTTTAAGAATTATGATTTTTATTATTTATGTCTAAAATGTGAAAAAAATTATAACAAATTTATATTTTGTATTATTAATAATTATATTTTTTTATAAAAGAATATTTTTTCATTTATTATTTAAAAACAATTATTGTCTTAAAATATTGACACAAAAAACTGGTTGTATGGAAAAATGTGGCAAGAATGTACACAGACTACTATATAAGTTCAAGCTTGGAAAATTAGAAGTCATTTCTTCGTTGGAAGTATAATATGGTATGTTGTACTTTCATTTTTTTCATTAAGTTTTTTAAATATATTATTTTAAAAATTATTTAAAAGAATATATTTAAATATATTTTTCTTTTTTTTTTTTTCAAAATCCTCAGATATGGTACAACAACATTAATCAACATGATTGGTCACAGTATAATATCAAAAAATTTCCAAAAATTCAAATTATCCAACATGATAATTATATCAATCATACCCAACAATATCCATATTCACCGATTCAAGAAGCCCAACAATATCCATATTCACCAATTCAATAAGCTCCTATTGTGAAGTATACCAGCCAAATTAATCATCAACAAGAAAAGCACTCTCAATTCAAAACAACTCAGCAATATCAACTATTTCAGAGAAGCTCCTATTGTGAGATATAGCAGTCAAATTCATTTACCACAGAATTATAAAGTTTTTTCAACAATCCAATAATCCTAATCAACAATTATCTAAATCAGTTCCCATTAGAGAATGGTCAGATACTATGTTGTATAATAATCCAGTTATTAATTATCAATCACAGTATTCCCTCCAAGAAGAATAAGCATTTCCAACTCAAACTACCCAAGAAAAACAAGCATTTCCAACTCAAACTACCCAAGAAGAACAAACATTTCAAACTCAAACTACCAAGAAGAACAAGCATTTCCAACTCAAAAAAAAAATTTTTTTTAAAAAGGGGGGTTTTTTTAAAAAAAATTTTTTTTTTTTTAAAATTTTTAAAAAATTTGGGAAAAAAATTTTAAAAATTTTTTTTTGGTTTTTTTTTTTTTTAAAAAAATTTTTCCTTTTTTTTTTGGGGGGCAAAAAAAAAAACTTTTCCCCGGGGGGGGGGGGCCCCCTTTTTTTCCCCAAAAAGGGGTTTTTTTTGGGGGGTTTTTTTGGGGGTTTTTTTTTTTTTTAAAATTTTAAAAAAAAAAAAAAAAAAAAAATTTTTTTTTTTCCCCTTTTTTTTAAAAAAATTAAAAATTTTAAAAATTTTAAAAAAAAAATTTTTTTTTTTCCCTTTTTAAAAAAAAAATTTTTTTTAAAAAAAATTTTAAAAAAAAAAAACAAAAAAAAAAATTTTTTTTAAAAAACCCAAAAAAATTTTTAAAAAAAAGGATTAAAAAAAACCCCCAAATTTAAAAATTTTAAAACCCCTTTTGGGGGAAAAAAAAAACAAAAAAAAAAAAAAATTTTTTTAAACAAAAAAAAAAAATTTAAAAAATTTTTGGAAAGAAGAAATTTTTTAAAAAATTTTTTAAAATTTTTTTAAAAATTTTAAAAAAAAATTTTAAACCCCAAAAAAAAAATTTTTTTTTTTAAAAAAAAAAAAATTTTCCCCCAAACCCCCCAAAAAAAAAACCCCAAAAACCCAAAAAAAAAATTTCCCCCAAACCCCCCAAAAAAAAAAAAACCCCCCCCCCAAAAAAAAAAATTTCCTTTTAAAAAAAAAAAATTTTAAAAAAAAACCCCCCAAAAAAAAAAAAAAAAATTTAAAAAAAATTTCGGGGGAAAAAAAAAAAATTTTAAAAAAAGGGGTTTAACCCAAAAAAACCAAAAAATTTTAAAAAAAAAAAAAAAAGGGCAAAAAAAAAAAAAAAAATCCCCCAAAAAATTTTAAAAAAAAAAAAAAAATTTTTTTGAAAAATTTTTAAAATTTATAAAAAAAAAAAAAAAATACAGATTTTTAAAACAAATTGTTTGGGTTTTCCAATACAAGAATTATGGCAAAAACATCAGAAATATTACTTCAAAAAATTTTTTCTCAACTTCCCCTTAAAGGGAAAATTTATTGAACTGTTTTGCCCAGTTTGTAAGCATGGGGAAAATTTAAATTTTTGTTAATAGCATTAAAATTTCCCCCTTTTTCAGTTTTATTAGAATTTTGTAATGAACCTTACTCAAAATTTCAAAGTCACTTTGGTAAAATTGTGCTTTTGAAATTTTACACCATTCAAGGATGACTAGGGTTTATATTTAAATTTTTACAAATGATTAAATATAAACATAAAATGAAACCTACAATTTAAAGACTGACTTAGTTGAATTGTATACTCATCCATACTATTCATATACTGTTGAATTTTCTTGGAAAACAGTAGCCCTTTTATAATATTATAATATCAATGAGTGAGCTCTCTGAGACAGTAAGTGAAGTCCAGTATTTATTATATTTAATATTAAAAAATAACAAATTTTTATCCATTATTCGATATTTAAGATTTTTCTATGGATTATTTGTTTTTTTCTGAATATTTACTATAATCATAAAAGTTTGTCAATTTCCGATTATTATCATTGTAAAATTCATTCTACTCTTTTATTTGGGAAAATCGAATTTTGGCTCTCCATTAATGACATGTGAACAAGCACGATTAATCAATTATTTTTATTGTAACAATGACAAAATTATTAATGTGGAGTTTATAAGTAAAAATACCATACTTGAAGTATTAATTTTAATCTTTAATAGCTACAGTAACAATAAGTTTTTATTTTATACAAACAACTTAATTGACAAATCTTTATTCAAATTTAAAATAAGGTATCATAAATATTAATTCATTAAATGATTTTATTATAATTCTCTCTTATTCAAACAAGAATGTTAATGATGTCACTATAATTTGTAATTGTATTCAATGGTATTTTGAATATTGCAATTGGCATCAAAAATGTAATCAGTATCAAAAATGTAATTGGCATCAAAACTGTAATCAGATTTATAAATTATCAAAATTAAAAATACCAATTTTCCGTTTAATATATAATAAATATAGTGAAAGTGAACAATCAATTTTGCGATTAAAAAATAAAACTGATGAATTTCAAAAAATCTTTTCTGTTGAAGAAAAAAAACTATTTAAAAGATCTTATTACAGATGGAATGGCAGAAGCGAAAACACTAAATTATATACTCCAGAACAGTTTTTTCTCAAATTCATATATTCCAGTTTGTAATACTGTAATATAATTCAGAATAATATGTATGACAGAATGACTCTAAATTACATTTATTAGATCAGAATTAGCCATGAATACAAAACAAAGATTTTAAAATTCTGGTGAATAACTAACCCACTCCTGGATGCTACATCCTCTTTGTCATATCAGTCTGATATTTATAAAAACAGACACCAGTTGAAAAACAGGACGATACATCCTGTACAGACTCTATAAGATGTAACATCCTGTGAACTTAAATTTGGTCCTATTGATAATTGCACTTTCCACTAAGGTATATATATATTAATCTAGTGTAACTATAAAAGCTGACTTTTTTTTGGATATCTATCTGAGAGAGTAAATAGATGATCTATGTAACTACCTTTAATACTATTTTTTTTAATAAATAAAATTATTATGAAGTTGTTCTTTATCTACCCAGAAATTCTTCCTCACATTCTTACCACCAAGAGTTTCATTAATTATAGTGAAGCTAATGATCCTCAATCTCCTGCCTTCATTAGTCGATCGAGGTAGTCTTTAACTTTATATAAATGTAAGGAATAAAGCTTATATGTATTATTCTCGTAATTATTCTGTTATCAAATAAACACTGACTGTATGGAAGAATGTGACAAGAATATGCGCAGACTACTATATAAGCTCAAACTCTGAAGACTTATCTTAGTTTCATCTGGCTAGAAGTACAGTATGGTAAGTTGTACTTACTCATATTTTTTTTTTAAATATTGAAGAATAGAGATAATTATGTGGTATAATAACAATTTACTTTTAATATTGATTTACAAATTACAGTATTCCCTGCAAGAAAAATAAGCAAATTCCATACCCAAAACTATCCAATATAGCAGTTCCAATCCAACTACCAAAGACAAGAAGTTTTAAATTTTATCCGTCTGAGTGTCGGAGTGTCTCGACCTATGTAAAGAACAAACTGTAGTTTCAACCCACATTACTCTAAGTAGTTTCATTACAGACAAGCAGTTTCCAATTCAAACTACCAAAGACAAGAAATTTTAAATTATCCGGCGGAGAATTATGACCTACGCAAAGACAAAAAAAACTGTAGTTTCAAATTACAGGAAACAAGAAAGCAGTTCCAATCCAAAACTACCCAAAGATTAGAAGATTTAAATTATCTGTCGGAGTGTTCACAGTTTAAAACAAGGAAAAAAACATTTTCAACCCAATAAGTCAAACATGAATTAATTCAAGAACAGTCAATTTAAAAAAACTGAAACACTTTATAATAGTAGAATCAGCATTTATCTCCAAACCCAGAATCATTTCAACAAACTGAGGAAATAAAAAAAGTAACATAATTTATTTGTGGTATTTGTGATATTTCTTTTAGATTAGAAACTTTTTCTAATTTTAATAATTACATAAAAAAATGAAAATAAAGAATAATAAATTCTTTTTCACCCTGATAAAGATTAGTATAATTTATGTTCAATTCCCTGATAAGAGTTTTGAAAAGTTTTTAATTTATGTATAATAAAATAATTACTATGTAGAATAAATAATATTCTAAAATTATGTCTTATCCTATCCTTTGACAATCAGAATATGTAATAACTAAAGATGAAACTACTCTCTGATTAAAAAATGGAAAAAGATATACTCAACAAAAATTTAAAATGTATTTTTTACTTCACAAGAATTAACAACATCTTTGTAAATGACTAACAAAATAAGAAATAATTATAAAAAATGACTCCAATTATAAACAATGGAATCTTCAACACTTCAATACTCGAATTCTTAAAATGGAATATTAATATAAAATATAATATAAAAACTATAAACTTAGAGTATAGAAATCATAAAATTGTTAAACTACCTCCTCAGTAACATCATAGTGTTTGGATAAATTTGGTATAATTCAATGAATACAACAGCAATGAATCATTAAATATGGTCAGACAGGCAAAAGCAGTTTAAGTTTTTCATTTTATTTTTATATATTTATAAGTTCTTCATTTTTCTTTGTATTTTTTTTTCATAAAAGCTTGGATAATGGAAAACTTCTCCATATTGTTCTCAACTTAATCAATGATTATTTCTCTTCAGTCAAATAGTTGTTCTATAGTAGAAAATAATTAATAATTATTTATATGATATATATAATATATGATGAGAAACTGAATTTTCAATTCAATAACATTATATTACAATTACGTTTCAATATATTTTATACTTGTGAAAACATATTTAATAAATGTTACTTACTATTATATTTTCAATTTTCTCTAATTCCTTATTTTTTTTTTTCCATTAAATTCTGTAATATATTTAATTTCTTTTTTTTTTTAGTTCTTCATTATCTTTTATAATTTGTCTATCAAACTTAATTGAGCTTCATCATTCATTTCAATAAATTTTCAGCTTTCTTAGAAATGTCCAAAAAAACTTTGTCGTATTCTCCATTATATTTAGTTTAGGAGTACAAACTGTCTTAAAGAGAAGGGATGAGAAACTAATAATTTTCAATTTTCTTTACAACATTATTATTGTTCAACCTATAAATATAAAATATTTTGATTAGATAATAGTAAGATTATATGAATGCATTTTATTTTATGCATTTTATTCCACATCATGATTTTATAAAAAAAAATATTGTAAGATCTACATGAACTTGAGAATTTGCATTTTTCATAGTAGTAATTTATAATATGGATTTGTCAGTTAAAAATAGGACAGGAGAGTTATTAAATGGAGAGTTAGAGGTATTGGGAAGATGGAGGGGAATATTTTGAGGAATTGTTAATGTTGATGAAGATGGGGAAGCTGTGATTTGTGTATGGGGAAAGGGGAAAAACATCTTGAGGAGTGAGGAAGGCCGGGTTTGTGGTGGGGAATTTTGTGAGGCAGTGGTAAATAAAAGGGGAAAAGGACCCGGGATTGATGGGATACAATAAAAATGTTAAAAGCGGGGGGATATATTTTTGGAGGGGTTTGTCAATTATTAAAAAATTTGGAAGAGGGTAAGGTCCCTAGGGTTGGCAGAGAGTGCATATTTCCTTTGTAAAAAGGAAAAGGGGGAAAAAAAGAGAGTGCAAAAATTATAGGGGGTTTAAGTTACTGAGTTACTGGTAAAGTGTATGGTAGATTTATTTTTTAAAAGAATTAAGGAAGAGGAAAATAGGATAGAGTGAACAAGGAGGTTTAGGAAGGTTGGGGGGTGTGGACCAGGTGTTTACAGGGGGAAACATATAAGTGAACAGTATTTAGATAAAGCTTAAAAGGTCTTTGTGGCATTTAGGATTTGGAAAAGGCGTATACGGGTGGATAGGGGGCAAGTGGCAGATGTTCAATGTATGGTGTAGAGGGGGGGGTTACTGAAAGCAGTGAAGGTTTTTACGGGTAGGAGGCTCAAGTTAGAGTAGTGGGAAAAGAGGGAAATTTTTTCCCAGAAAAAAGTACCCCTTAAAAAAGGGATGTGTGAGTCCCGTGGTTGTTTAAATTTTTAAAAGGGGGTTTGAAAGAAAAGGAAATGCGAGGGTCTTGACAAGGGCGTGGAGTTAAAGATAAAGAAACAACAAAGTGGGAGTTTTCACAGCTGCTCTTTGTGATGCACTGTGCTTTTTGGGGATTCTGAAGAGAAGTTGCAGAGATTGGTGGAAGAATTTGTGGGTGTGCAAAAGAAGAAAAATTAAAAAAAAAAAAAAAAAAAAAAAAAAATTTTTTTAAAAAAAAAAAAAAAAAAAAAAGGGGAAAACAGAGGGGGGAAGGTTTTGGGGGGAAAAAAATTAGATATTTGGGGGGTGGAGTGTCAGGGGGAATGGGGGTCTATGAAAAATGAGGTGAAAAGAATTGAGAGGGGGAAAAAGAGTGGTGGTGCACTTAGGGGTTGTGGGGCAAAGAACTTTGTCCTTGAGGGAAAGAGGGGAATGTATGAGAGTAAAGTTTTACCAACGCTCTTATTGGGTGTGAAGCATGGGTGTGAATGTGCGTGAGGAGAAGGCTGGAGGCAGTGGAGATGTCATGTCTGAGGCAATGTGTGGTGTGAATATAATGCAGAGAATTCGTAGTTTGGAAGTAAGGAGGAGGTGCGGGATTTCCAAAACTGTTATCAGAGGGCTGAGGAGGGGTTGTTGAGGTGGTTCGGACATGTAGAGAGAATGGAGCGAAACAGAATGACTTCAAGAGTGTATCAGTCTGTAGTGGAAGGAAGGCGGGGTAGGGTCGGCCTAGGAAAGGTTGGAGAGAGGGGTAAAGGAGGTTTTGTGTGCGAGGGGCTTGGACTTCCAGCAGGTATGCATGAGCGTGTTTGATAGGAGTAAATTTTTGTGACAAATGTTTTTAATACTTGATGTGCTGTTGGAGTGTGAGCAAAGTAACATTTATGAAGGGGTTCAGGGAAACCGGCAGGCGGATTGAGTCCATGGAGATGGGAAGTACAGTGCCTGCACTCTGAAGGAGGTGGTGTAATGTTGCAGTTAAAAACTGTAGTGTAAAGCACCCTTCTGGCAAGACAGTGATGGAGTGAATGATGGTGAAAGTTTTTCTTTTTCGGGCCACCCTGCCTTGGTGGGAATCGGCCAGTGTGATAATAAAAAAAAAAAATTTTCATTAGACAATTCAGTACTGATTATCAATCAAATTCGATCATTACTTACAAACTGGAACACAACAGTTTAATATAGCCTTCATAAGTCCTCATATCCTATATTAATAAGAGAATGTATTAATTCCTCATAATTGTAGTATCTACAAAAACATTTTAAATATTTAAATTTATCACATTGTAAACACTGGTAATTAACAACATCATGATCATTAAAAATATCATTATATGTAAATCTAGGTGTTTTTAATGTAGAAAATTGTATTCTAAGAAGCGAGAATTTCATCTTCTAATGATTTATCACATACAAAACATTTTTTATTTTTAAATTCTTTTTTTGTGACTAATTGAGTAAACATATAAGAAGATATTGTATAATGTCGAAAACTTGTATTCCACCCAATACATTTTATATTATTAGCAATTGCAATGGAAGAATACAAGTAATATTCAGGATTATTTTTGCATAACTGAACACTAAAAAAAATAATATCATCAATTTCATCAATTTCATCAATATCATAAAATAAAATAATATAAACAGACTCAGGATCAAAATCTTTATAATTAACAATATTAGATATATCTATACATTGTTGAGCTTGAAAACACTTTCTCTTAGATTCATTAAACCAATTTAAATCTTTTTGTAATTTTTCATTACTTGTTAAAATGGTGATGGTTTTATTTTTTAGATATTTGTCACAATAATAATATAAACAAATATAACTATTAAGTAGTATAATTTTTATATTATTTTCTTGTTTAAAAAGTTTAATTCTCATAGTTGAAGGTCTTTCACCAATAGCAAATACTCTTGGAAACTTACTTTCTAAATCTAAAAACTGTAATGTGCTATTCATTAGCCAACATAAGTCTTAGGATTTAGTACTTTGTACTAGACGAAAAAGACTTGATTCTAACGATGATAATGAGGGGTTGAGGTCTTCCAGTATTTTTTTATCAAACCAAAAAGGTAGTTCTATTTTTTTATTATTATTAGAATGCCAATTTTTAGAATAAAATGAATCTTCAAAAATCATTATTTTAGTAGTGTTAGGTTTAAGTTGAATAATTTCTTTTTCATTTATTTTTTGTATTTTGGTATTTAAAACTATAATACAATCATATATTATTTTTAACGAATTATTGAAAATGTCTCTAGTAGTTATCAATGTTGCATTTTTAAACCGATGAATTATTGATACATCACCACCTATTTTTATTATCAAATTTTTTTTATTATTATAGCGGGTAAATATTTGCATTAAAACATCATTAATGTCTACTCCTGCTACATACTCCACTTTAATAATATCTTCAGCACCATTACTGAAAAGATGATTTATCACTCATTCTCGTTCTCGTGTCATTGAATAATCACCTCTATATATACTGTTTTTCCAAAGAGAGCAGAGTGAATTTTGTAATTTTGAACATAAAATAAATTGTGAATATAATAATGAAGCAAAAACATCATACATAATCCATAGAAGAAATCTATAATTTCAACCAAAGAGAAAAACTTGGATTTTTTTAATATTAAATAAATTAAATATTGAATTTCACTCACATCTCGAGATATCACTACCATCAAGGTTATAATTCACCAGCTACTGATAGTATATTTTTTAAGGAAATGTAATACAATATTTAGTAGTGATAAATACATTGGATGATTGTGTAATTCTAATAAGGTTCATTAAAATTATAAATTTCATGGGATTTATCATATTCAATCAATTTTACAAATTCAGTAATGACAGGAAAATGATATTTTAAGATGGTTTCTTTCAAATTTTTTATAGAATTAGTAGAATTAATACCATTATTACCTATAGGACTTCGAAAGTTTGAGTAAGAATTTTTACAATATCGATAATATAACTGACGAAATGGCATATAACAGGGATTATCAATAATCACATTTTGCCATTGCTTGCAAACTGGTGCACAACAGTTCAATAAATCTTCATATGGGAGTTGAGCAAAAATTTCTTGAAAGATTTCTTCTACTGTTGTTGCTGCCATTGTTTTGTAAATTGTAATTGAACCTCTATATATGAACCTCAATTTATATATCTAATTTTCTTATTATTTTATTTTTTTAAATATTTTACCTGTTTCATATTTATAAGTTAAATAGTTTAATTTTATTTCATGTATACCATGTTGGAAAAAAATAATGGAGACTTTGAAAAAAAATCAAGGTTTCAGTACTTCAGTGCTATTAAAACTAACTTTATATAACAATGGTAGCAATACCAGAAATAATCCTCCAAGAAATTTTTGCTCAAATCCCTTATGAAGACTTATTAAACTGTTGTGTTCTGGTTTGTAAACCATGGCAAAATGCGATTATTAATCACCATTATATGCCATTTCTGTCAACTCTTCTTATCAATATTGTAGAAAAATATTAATTCACTATGTCTAAGTCCTTGGATTAATTATAATTTAATTATATAAAAACATTGCAGTACATTTCTCCATGTTTTAAAAATAATTAAATGTACGAAATTTCTTAAAATCTGTATTTAAATAACAGATTAATTAGAATTGCATTATCACCCAATGTATTTGTAAGTTGTGAATTATTTAAACAGCAACAACACCATCACTAATAATCAGTGGGCTGGCGTATTGTAGCCTGATAGTAAAATTATCTCGGGGTGTGATTGAAATTCAGTATTTAAGGTATTTAATATTAAAATATTAAAAATTTTTTTCTTTCGGTTGAAATCATAGATTTTTTCTATGAATTATGTATTTTATTTTACTATAACAATTTAATTTTATTGATAAATTGCTAAAGTTTTCTCTGCTCTTTTTCTTTGGGAAAATAGAATTTATGATGCGTGAACATACGTTTAACGAAGATACATGTGATTAATATTATTAAAGCTGAAGACATAATTTAAAATGGAGTATATGAGGAGAAGAAATATTGATGAAGTTTAATTCAGCATATTTACTCAAGAAAATTTTTTGTTTGGACATAGATTACGTAAATTTCTTATTCATCATTTAATAATGTAAATTAGTGAAAAACAAAGAAATAGAAAATTTCTAATAATAATACATTTGAAAATATATGAATTGTTTATTACTTTTGAACAAACAGTAATAGATGAAAAAGAAAAATTTTGAGTATAAATCAACAAATTTACAATAAATTATTTTTTGAAGAAACATTTTATTAAAACATGATGCCTAGATGTTAAATTTACTTATAAATGCTATTCTTTTATATTCATTATTATTAATTATTTTGTTTAGAATATTTTAAATAAATAATATATTTAATATTATATTATTAGTTGGAGTATATTATTTTTAATATTTTTTCAAAGTCCTTTTAATTTAAAAACTTCAGCTTATATTATTAAAAATATCAACTTTCTCTTCATTGTTGAAATCATAATTTTTTTTATGGTATTATGTTTAGTTTTTTAACGTCTGTAGCTTGATCATCATGAAGTACATCATCATGTGATAAATGAGGAGTTGTCATCTTTAGTAGAAAAAAAAATAGTTTCCAACATTTTACAATTTTATCAGATTAAACAATGACAATACTGGATAAATATTCTTTAAAGAAATTTTCAATCCAAAATATAAATAATATAAATACGAAAATAAAACAATTCTATATAAAAGAAAATGTTAAAGACTCTCTTTTTATCACGTAGAATTTTAACAAATGAATTTCGATAGATACAGATAACAAAGAACACCCACTGATCAAAACAGCTTGATAATTATTTTTTTGTTTAGAACGTTGCAATATTGCTTTGAATTAAAAAAAAAAATAATATGTATAAGTCAGTTAATTGTAAAAAAAAATTTTATTATAAAAACAGTAAAAAACAACAACATTAAATTTACAAGTAATACCTTCTTATAAATAACATAACAATGTTTCAA
>NC_069474.1:7044715-7065947 GCF_026875155.1 Cherax quadricarinatus | reverse complement strand
AGATGATTTCACATTTGGATGGATTCGGGATGAGCCCCATTTCCTGTCCCCGTGTCATTACCTGTGTAAGGTCATAGTTAGGAGGGACTCCTTTGTACCTGCTAGTGTGCCATCATCTAGGAACCAGATGTTTAGCTCGCTGGTCAGTCTGACATGTGATTTCCCTAACTGCAATACATAAGAGAAAATGGGGCAAGAGGATCTCCTTGTTGAACACCCTCCGATGATGTGATTTCATGCTCTCCAAAGAGAAGCATTGATTCCTTGCTATACCCAGCTGAAACAAAAGGGAAGAGACCAGGGAAATGTTCTTGTACTGCTGCTAATACCACGTCTCTTTTCAGGAGATTGAACGCATTCTTGAAATCTAATTTTACCACTGCATTGTCCTCAGGCAGGTTGTTGATATGTGCCCTTGTTGCATGAACCACTGCTTCACTTCCTTGAGAGACCCCAAAGCCAAGCTGGTTTGCTTGAAGCATCATGGCTGCCTGTGCACGAATACTTCGGACAGCAGCTTTGGATACGAGGCGGCGTAATGTGTTGCCTACTGCAATTGGCCGAATTCCTCCATCCTTCTTTTTAAGTGCACAAAGTGTTGCACATATATATATGTCGTGCCGAATAGGCAGAACTTGCTATCTTGGCTTAAATAGCAATGCTCATCTTGCCATATAGGACAAGTGAAAATTTGTGAATGCAATAATTTCGCCAAAATCATTCTGAACCTAATGAAAAAAATACATTTCACTTTGTTTGTTTAGTATTAAATTATTGTAAATAAATGTAAAATATATTTAGTTGGGTTAGGCTAAAATAAATTGTTCTTGTTAAAATAAGGTTAGCTAAGTTTTCTAAGATTCTTTTGGTGCAAAATTATAAATTTTTACATCAACATTAATAAAAAAATATATAACTTTAAACGTATAAGAGAAAATTTCAGAAAGGACTTAATTTTAAATGAGTTCTTGCTAATTGACCAGTTTTACATATTCGTCACGACATATATATATATATATATATATATATGTATGTATATATATATATATATATATATATTATAAATATATATATATATATATATATAATATATATATATATATATATATATATATTTATATATGTCATGCCGAACAGGCAGAACTTGCAATATTGGCATAAGTAGCAATAGCATGGTGAATTTAGCTAAAAAATATTTTGATGTGGTTATTTTGCTAAAATGTATATAGTGTTTTGTATTTATAAGCCTAAAAATAATTTATATTAAAAAAGAAAAAAAAATTGCAATTAAAGGAATTTTTGAACTGGGTAGAATTTTTATTAAAACACCGCATTCTCAGTGTGTTTTAATAGTAGCTACGCTCATATTTGTCATTCATCGATTTCTATTACTACAGTGGAATGTATCCTACCGAAATGTATTGATCGCTGCATAATTTTAGTATTGGAAACAACCTAAATGTCTATTCAAAATATCATATTTGTTTAATTTCTGCCGGAGATCCAAGTGAAGTCAGTGAGATTACAAGTGGACTAAATATCAAGTTAGTGGGTTGAAAAAATAAAAAGGAAACTGCAGAAGGTATGACTATATTAAAATTATGCAGAATACGATGTATAATGGGCTAAACTGAAGCTGGAATTGGGTGGGAATTTTTATTAAAACTCCGCATTCTCAGTGTGTTTTTTAATAGTAGCTACGCTCATATTTGTCATTCATCGATCTCTATTACTACAATGGAATGTATCCTACCGAAATGTATTGATTGCTGCATAATTTTAGTATTGGAAACAACCTAAATGTCTATTCAAAAGAGGACATTTGTTTAATTTCTGCCGGAGATCCTAGTGAAGTCAGTGAGATTACAAGTGGACTAAATATCAAGTTAATGGGTTTTAAAAATAAAATGTACACTGCAAAAGCTATGACTATATTAAAATTATGCAGAATACGATGTGTAAAGAGTCGATGAATGATAATTATAGGCATTCATAATATTAAAATACACAATGAGAATGCGGGATTTTAATGAAAATACCACCCAGTTTCAGCTTCAGTTTACCTCATTTGTCAGTAGACAGTAATACCAGACAGACAACAGACATAGATAATACCAGACATTACACCACACAAGATAAACCTAGATTTAGACAATAATCACACCACACCAGACAATACCACACCAGATAAACATAATACTATAAATATGACATGTAACTTCACTCACTACATCACAACTTAGTTTTATATTACTTACCAAGAGAAGAGAAGTGTAGAGAAACAATTGCAATGAAGTTCTGTGAGCGTTGGACCTGTGTTGCCTCTTTTATAGTAGTCTGACTGGTGAAAGTGGAAAACCTTGCTTGAGTAGAAGGCAGACTTGTTCCTGTTGAGGGAGTATAAAAGCCAGAACATTAGAGAGAAATACACAGTACTTACATTCACAATGTAGCTTGAAGACTTCACTTGGCTCTACATTGGAGAGTAAAAGTTGTATGTAATTTCCAAAGTTTTTATACTATGTTTGAGATAAACTGAAGTTGAAACTTGTTGGTGTTTTTATTAAAACACTGATTTCACACTGTACATTTTAATAGTGGCTATGATTTAATTCATCATTTATTGATGTGAATTGAAAGAATGGAGTACATACTACAGATATTTGTTAAATATTACATAATATTCTTATTGGAAGTAGCTTAAAACCGTGCTCCAAAAGGTTGACTCATTCAATTTTTACTGGAAGTTAACGTGTCACAAGTCGCATTAAAAGTCGACCAAATGTCAAGTCAGTGGGTATAAAAAATAAAATGCACACTGAGGAAGCTAATTTTATATTAAACTTCTTTGAGCTCAATTTCAACCTACTTTTTATTGTAAAATCAGTCAAAATCATCTCAATTTTTGTAATGTCTTCCATTCTATAAAATGAAACCAGGAAAACTATAATACTTGCAGTTTTAATCCAAAAGTTTTCCATTCTTTCATATGTAGACCTTTCAGCTTTCTCTCACTAGACTTGAGGATGCTAGAATTTACACATAATCGGTCAATAATTGGATATTTTGTTATGAGTTCAGTTTCAAGCCATTTATTTCAGTAATGAATTCCATATTTTGGGGCCCTTTATGTTTACCTCGAGTTTACCTGGAGAGAGTTCCGGGGGTCAACGCCCCCGCGGCCCAGTCTGTGACCAGGCCTCCTGGTGGATCAGAGCCTGATCAACCAGGCTGTTGCTGCTGGCTGCACGCAAACCAACGTACGAGCCACAGCCCGGCTGATCCGGAACTGACTTTAGGTGCTTGTCCAGTGCCAGCTTGAAGACTGCCAGGGGTCTGTTGGTAATCCCCCTTATGTGTGCTGGGAGGCAGTTGAACAGTCTCGGGCCCCTAACACTTATTGTATGGTCTCTTAACGTGCTAGTGACACCCCTGCTTTTCATTGGGGGGATGGTGCATCGTCTGCCAAGTCTTTTGCTTTCGTAGTGAGTGATTTTCGTGTGCAAGTTCGGTACTAGTCCCTCTAGGATTTTCCAGGTGTATATAATCATGTATCTCTCCCTCCTGCGTTCCAGGGAATACAGGTTTAGGAACCTCAAGCACTCCCAATAATTGAGGTGTTTTAATCCCGTTATGCGCGCCGTGAAAGTTCTCTGTACATTTTCTAGGTCGGCAATTTCACCTGCCTTGAAAGGTGCTGTTAGTGTGCAGCAATATTCCAGCCTAGATAGAACAAGTGCCCTGAAGAGTGTCATCATGGGCTTTGCCTCCCTAGTTTTGAAGGTTCTCATTATCCATGCTGTCATTTTTCTAGCAGATGCGATTGATACAATTTTATGGTCCTTGAAGGTGAGAATCCTCCGACATGACCCACTCCCAGGTCTTTGACGTTGGTGGTTTCGCTCTATTTTGTGGCCAGAATTTGTTTTGTACTCTGATGAAGATTTAATTTCCTCATGTTTACCATATTGAGTAATTGAAATTTCTCATCTTGAACTTCAATTGTTTCTGCAGCCCACTGAAAGATTTGGTTGATGTCCGCCTGGAGCTTTGCAGTGTCTGCAATGGAAGACACTGTCATGCAGATTCGGGTGTCATCTGCAAAAGAAGACCGGTGCTGTGGCTGACATCCTTGTCTATGTCGGATATGAGGATGAGGAACAAGATGGGAGCGAGTACTGTGCCTTGTGGAACAGAGCTTTTCACCGTAGCTGCCTCGGACTTTACTCTGTTGACGACTACTCTCTGTGTTCTGTTAGTGAGGAAATTATAGATCCATCGACCCACTTTTCCTGTTATTCCTTTAGCATGCATTTTGTGCGCTATTACGCCATGGTCACACTTGTCGAAGGCTTTGCAAAGTCTGTATATATTAAAATCTGCATTTTTTTGTCTTTTAGTGCATTTAGGACCTTGTCGTAGTGATCCAATAGTTGAGACTGACAGGAGCGACCTGTTCTAAACCCATGTTGCCCTGGGTTGTGTAACTGATGGGTTTCTAGATGGGTGGTGATCTTGCTTCTTAGGACCGTTTCAAAGATTTTTATGATATGGGATGTTAGTGCTATTGGTCTGTAGTTCTTTGCTGTTGCTCTACTGCCCCCTTTGTGGAGTGGGGCTATGTCTGTTGTTTTTAGTAACTGTGGGACGACCCCCGTGTCCATGCTCCCTTTCCATAGGATGGAAAAGGCTCATGATAGGGGCTTCTTGCAGTTCTTGATAAACACAGAGTTCCATGAGTCTGGCCCTGGGGCAGAGTGCATGGGCATGTCATTTATCGCCTGTTCGAAGTCATTTGGCGTCAGGATAACATCGGATAGGCTTGTGTTAATCAAATTTTGTGGCTCTCTCATAAAAAATTAATTTTGATCTTCGACTCATC
Source organism: Cherax quadricarinatus (assembly GCF_026875155.1). Lineage (NCBI taxonomy): Eukaryota > Metazoa > Arthropoda > Malacostraca > Decapoda > Parastacidae > Cherax > Cherax quadricarinatus. The sequence continues at coordinate 7,061,065 of NC_069474.1, read as the reverse complement.
AATCTGGTTAGCGGCTTGCTAAAAACTGAGTCATATTGGACTTGAGTAGCTCACTCATTTCCTTGCTGTCATCTGTGTAGGACCCAATCTTGTTTAAGTAGGGGCCCAATACTGGACGTTGTTCTCGATTTTGATTTGGCATAGGAGAAGAAATACTTTGGGTTTCTTTCGATTTCATTTATGGCTTTTAGTTCTTCCCGCGATTCCTTACTCCTAAAGGATTCTTTTAGCTTAAGTTCGATGCTTTGCTATTTCTCTGACCAGTGTCTCCTTACGCATTTCAGATATATTGACCTATTTTAGCCGCTCTGTTATTCTTTTCCGTCGCCTGTAAAGGGAGCGCCTGTCTCTTTCTGTTTTACATCTACTCCTCCTTTTTCTTAGAGGATAAGCCTTGTGCATACATCGAGTGCCACCGAGTTAATCTGTTCTAGCATATAGTTGGGGTCTGTGTTGCTTAGTATATCTTCCCAGCTTATATCGGTTAGGACTTGGTTTACTTGGTCCCACTTTATGTTTTTGTTATTGAAGTTGAATTTGGTGAATGCTCCCTCGTGACTAATCTCATTATGTCGGTCTGGGCTCCGCGCATACATGACTGAACCTCAATTATGTTGTGATCTGAGTTATATTGTTTTTGATATGGTGACATTTCTTATCAGATCATCATTGTTAGTGAAGATGAGGTCTAGTGTATTCTCCAGTCTAGTAGGCTCTATTATTTGCTGGTTTAAATTGAATTTTGTGCAGAGATTTAAAAGCTCGTGTGAGTGTGAGTTTTCATCAGAGCTGCCTCCTGGTGTTATTACTGCAACAATATTATTTGCTATATTCCTCCATTTTAGGTGCCTTAAGTTGAAATCCCCCAGGAGCAAGATGTTGGGTGCAGGAGCTGAAGGTTTTCCAGACAGTGGTCAATTTTAAACAGCTGTTCCTGGAATTGCTGGGATGTTGCATCTGGAGGCTTGTAGACTACCACAAAAGAAATAGGTTTTGGTTCTCGACCTTTAACTGCTAAAACTTTCCACTACATCATTTGAGGCATTTAGCAGTTCTGCGCAAACAAGTGACTCTGCAATGTACAGGCCAACCCCCCCCTTTTGCCTGTTCACTCTGTCACATCTGTATAGGTTGTAACCTGGGATCCAAAATTTCGTTGTCCAAGTGATCCTTTATTGGGTCTCATAAAGCCGCGAACATTCCCTTTTGCCTCTCAAGCACCCAGGGATAAAGGGTTTTTTTGTTGTTTGTTGCGGGCTTTAGACCCGTATATTTGCAAAGAAAATTTATGGGACTGAGGGTATTTTTGGGTACGGGGGGGGGTTTTTTTTTTGGGCATTATATCTGTACTTTTGGGTTTGGAGGGAGGCCATGAGTGGTTCCACTCCAGGAATACGGTTTGGGGTTTTTACATTTCTCCTTTTCCTGCCATTTTTTTTTTCCTTCCTGGCACAAAAAACCTCTCCCCCTTGATGGCTGGGGCTACCCGGGTTTTTCCCATGGCCTGGATGTTTTTATCTTTTTGTCCCCTTTAGATGGTATGCCGGGCAATTTAATTTTAGCACAGTCTTTCCTGTACTAAAGGGGTACACATTTCGGGGTTAAAAAGGGCTTACAGGAAGGGATTTTTGCATTTTCCTTTTCATATGGGCAGGTTTTTTCGGGGTGGTCATAGTTCACTCCCATCTTTTTTTTTTCCAGATTCCCCATCACAGATACCGAGTGCATAGTATGTCACAGGTTTGGGTTTCCGTTTCCCTTGGGTTTCTGTGACTGTTTTCCTGTTGGTGCATGTTTCCCTGTCTATTCATCCTCCCTAGCAAAACAAGGGAGTCCCCCATTGTTTTTGGAAATATACCCTCATATTGCTAGTGGAGTCCTTTTGTTTGGTATTTCCTTCGGTTTTTCTAGTTTGCAATTTTTGGTTTTATTTATTTTTGACTACACTTGTTTCCTACATGGCTTCTGTCCCCTTGAGGTCATTTTATGTTTTCCTTCCTGCGTAAAAATTTCCCGACTACCTGACAAAATCTCCACTTCACCATTACTGTCCCCCAGGACAGCATCTCCGCTTCCCCTTTACTTCTCCCAGGACGGCACTCCACTCACCACCACTGTCTCCCGGGCGCCCCTCCAGCTTCACCTTTATGTCCCCCAGGACAGCACCCCAGCTTCACCATTACTGTTCCCGGGAAAGCACACCCCCCCCCATTTACTGATACCAGGACATCACCCCAGCCTTACAGTTTCTGCTACATGGCCATATCAAGGCAGTACCATTATCCCAACTTTTTATTTCCCCCATCTGTTGTAGAAACCCCAGGTTTTCTATGAAAGCCTTTGATTTGACCTCTTTTAATACCCTTGTGATTTTAGTCCACAGATTTATCTCATTTGGGCATCCCCAAAAAATTTCCCGTTTTAATACTGCTTGAGCGTTCTTGGATATCGCAAAAGGGGGGAAATACCCATTTTCCACAAAAATGACAATTTAGCATGGGGAAGCCCGTTTGTTTGACTGACCAAGATACAACAGCTTATAATGATTGAAGGGTTTATTTACTGAAAATTCATACACCTTTTGAAAAATTCTTTTAAATAACCTCTGGTATGCAAAACAAAACCCTTTTAAAAACCAGTCCAGGGTTCGGAACAGTAAGGGTTCGGACCATCAAGGGGTTCAGACCATCAAGGGTTCGGACCTCAAGGGTTCGGACCAGTCAAGGGTTCGGATCAGCAAGGGTTCGGCCAGTCATCGACGATCATGGGGTCATTTTTTTTAAACCCTACGGTCGGTGATTTGAGCAAACATGAAGACAATGGAAATTTATCTCCCCGAGTAATATGTGATTTGATTGGGATACAAAAGTATAATTTGCGTGTTGAAGAGCCGGTGACTGTGGCACCCTACAATGACAAACGGTCGACCTCCACCCCTTTTTTACAATCGCGTATCTAGTTTTTTTTTTTTTTTTTTCCGTCTCCACCCAAAAAAATGCAAATTATCATATAGTCGACTGGTGCAAAATTTTTGGGGGAAAGACGCTTTTTCTGTATAATAATTGCTCCGTTGTGTATATTGCGACCGCGGGAACTACAGGTTATATGAAATTCCGTATACGTCGGGACTACAACACGTATTCTGCATTCACTGGTATCCTAGATTTTATGCAGTACATAGCAAGCCAGAAAATTATTTAAAAAAAGCTACCTGTGGGAAGTTTTTGGCGACTTCTGGCACCTCCTCTATAGGCTTATCACCATTTTCAAATTCACCTTTTTTAAAAGACACTTTTGCCTTTTCACAATTACAGGGGCCACTGTATTACACTATACACATGTAACTCAAGTTTTCGGGACTTTTTTTTCCCCCTGACACAAAGTTTAATTTTTATTATTTTTCCACATGGGACACAGGCCCATATTCCCCCTGGGAAAATTGCTAGGTATTGCACACAATTCTCCTTTTTTACTCATATATAATGTTTTCCGCCCAAGATTGGTTCCAGGCCTAGAGGGATTATCGTATAGGGGTACACAAATTAAAGTTCTAGCACTAAGAGACCCTGAAAACACCAGAAAAAAAACCCCAGCACAACGAGGCACGCTACACTGACATGACACTGTGATATGGAAATTTTGGGATATCAAAAAAAAAATTTGTCTTGTGTTGTAGTTATTGGGCCGTTTAGGTTGGTGAGGAAAGTTTGAGTGGGGTTTTTATATTTTGTTTTTGTTCTGTCTGTATAGGCACAATTTATGGTGTTGATTGATTGGGGGGAAGTTCCACTTCCGTAAAACCCCAACTTTGCTAACGTTTATATCTTACCTAACGCCTCCCTTTTGTTTATAAACCTTTATTCACCCCTCTTTCCCTGATGCTTTCTATTCTCCTTTTATCCCATCTACCCTTTTTCTCTCAGTGAAATTACAACAAAAAAAATCTGATATATAGTGGCTCCTACATTCTCTCACTTGGTTTAAAAAGGTTTCCCAACATTCACTTAACACTCCCAAAATCTCTCTCTCTCTCCTCTACATTCCTCTTCTCCAGGGCATACACGCTTATTTTGACCCACCTTCTCGCATCCAACCCTTTTCTTTAACCACATAATTTTTTTTTTTTCACATTCATATTTTCTTTTTTCCTTCCATAACGATCCCTTTTAACATTTTTCTGCTACCTTTCCTTTTTTCTAACCTCTCAATACTCCAATTTTAACCCATTTATTTTCCCCCCACCCAAACTCGCCTACCCCTTCAGTTTGTTTTGCTTAGGGGGCCCGGACATCCAACTTCTTTTCATTCAAACCACAAACATCTGTTTCTGTCATCCCCACACATCCACGCACATTTAAGCATCCCCTTTTATAAAATTTTTTTTTTCTTCTCTTTTTTATAAATGCTACAGGAGAAGGGGTTACTAGCCCATCGCTTCCTGGATTTGGCGTCTCATATGACACCATGGGTTAAGGGGGAAAAAAATTTTTTTCCACTTCCCCCTGGACCTGAAAAATAAAGACGAACAAGAGCTATTTTTAAAAAAAAAGAAAAACCCAGATGTATTATATATGGGGGTGCCGAATAGGCAAATGCAACTTTGGGTTTAAAAAGCAAAAGCTCATCTTGCCCTATAGGGCAAGTGAAAAAATTTATGTATGCAATAATTTCTCCAAAACCATTCTGAACCTAACTCTTGTTATAATAAGGTTAGGTTTTTCTAAGATTCTTTTGGTGCAAAATTAAAAAAATTTACATTAACATTAAAGAAAAAAATATATGACTTAATTTTAAATGAGTTCTTGCTAATTGACCAGCTTTACATATTAGGCACGACATCATTTATATATGCATGTGCGTGTTTGTGTTTTTTTTATTAACACACTGGCTAATTCTCACTGAGGCAAGGTGACCCAAAAAAGAAAAACTTTCACTATCATTCACTCCATCAGTCTTGTCAGAAGGGTGCTTTACACTAGTTTTTCTCCTTCAGAGTACAGGCACTGTACTTTCCATCTCCCGGCCTGCCGGTTTCCCTGACCCCCCTATCTCGCTTTCCTTTCACTATAGACTGATACACTCTTGAAGTCATTCTGTTTCACTCTATTCTCTCTACATGTTCAAACCACCTCAACAACCTTTCCTCAGCCCTCTGGACAACAATATTATTTATAACTCAAGCATCACTGAATTCTCTCTCATTCATTCATTCATTCATAAAGGTTAACTAAAACAGTAAATAAATATATTTATTAAAAAAAATATACAAAAAAATATTTATACAGATTATACATAAACCGTATAAGTATATAAATCAAACATAGATGAAATATTTATAACTGAATGCTTTCACATTCAATCATTCATTCATAAAGGTTAACTAAAACAGCAAATAAATATATTTATTAAAAAATACACAAAAAATATTTAAATAAATCAAATGTACATGAAATATTTATAATTCAAGCAATATCACTGAATTCTCTCATTAATTCATAAAAGGTTAACTAAAACAGTAAATAAATATATTTATTAAAAAAATATACAAGAAATATTTATACAGATTCAAATGTAGATGAAATATTTATAATTCAAGCAATATCACTCTCTCATTAATTCATAAAAGGTTAACTAAAACAGTAAATAAATATATTTATTAAAAAAATATACAAAAAGTATTTATACAGATTAAAATATAGATGAAATATTTATAACTTAAGCAATATTAGTTTCATGTTGATTCTGGAAAGCAATTACCCACATCTTCATATCTAGAAAGAAAAAAAAAGTTAGAAAGATATACCAAGACACCAGATGAGAAACATGATGTACATACATCCTGTACTGCACAGAATGTATTACTATCACCAAGATACCAGTTGAGAAACATGATCTACATACATCCTGTACTGCACAGAATGTATTATCATTACTCCTGTACTGCACATAATGTATTACCCATCACTAAGACACCAGTTGAAAAACATGATGTACATGCACAGAATGTATTACCATCACTAAGACACCAGTTGAGAAATGCACAGAATGTATTACATCTGGAGCAAATTCTATGTTTCACCATCATGGTATCATACCACATCACCACTTATGTTACTATCACCATTTAATTCAAACTTGTTTTAGTTAAAATATACGTATATTAATTCACAACTTGTTTTATATTACTTACCAAGAGATGGAAAGTGCAGTGGAGTATGTGTGTTTAGCACTGAATTCTATCACAGTGTGACTCTGACTGGGGACTGGGTGTGACTGAATAGCCTTGCCTGAGTTCCTGTTGAGGGTGAGGGTGGGTGGGTTTACTGGGAGTATGACCGGATAACCTTGATGATTTCCTGTTCTTGTAGAGGGTGAGGGTGGATGGGTGGTGTGACTGGATAACCTTGATGGTTTCCTGTTCTTGTGGAGGGTGAGGGTGGATGGGTTTACTGGGGGTGTGACTGGATAACCTTGATGGTTTCCTGTTCTTGTGGAGGGTGAGGGTGGATGGGTGGTGTGACTGGATAACCTTGATGGTTTCCTGTTCTTGTGGAGGGTGAGGGTGGGTGGGTGGTGTGACTGGATAACCTTGATGATTTCCTGTTCTTGTAGAGGGTGAGGGTGGATGGGTGGTGTGACTGGATAACCTTGATGGTTTCCTGTTCTTTGTAGAGGGTGAGGGTGGATGGGTGGTGTGACTGGATAACCTTGATGGTTTCCTGTTCTTGTGGAGGGTGAGGGTGGATGGGTGGTGTGACTGGATAACCTTGATGGTTTCCTGTTCTTGTGGAGGGTGAGGGTGGATGGGTGGTGTGACTGGATAACCTTGATGGTTTCCTGTTCTTGTAGAGGGTGAGGGTGGGTGGGTGGTGTGACTGGATAACCTTGATGGTTTCCTGTTCTTGTAGAGGGTGAGGGTGGGTGGGTTTACTGGTGGTGTGACTGGATAACCTTGATGGTTTCCTGTTCTTGTGGAGGGTGAGGGTGGGTGGGTGGTGTGACTGGATAACCTTGATGGTTTCCTGTTCTTGTAGAGGGTGAGGGTGGGTGGGTGGTGTGACTGGATAACCTTGATGGTTTCCTGTTCTTGTAGAGGGTGAGGGTGGGTGGGTGGTGTGACTGGATAACCTTGATGGTTTCCTGTTCTTGTAGAGGGTGAGGGTGGGTGGGTTTACTGGTGGTGTGACTGGATAACCTTGATGGTTTCCTGTTCTTGTGGAGGGTGAGGGTGGGTGGGTGGTGTGACTGATAACCTTGATGGTTTCCTGTTCTTGTGGAGGGTGAGGGTGGGTGGGTGGTGTGACTGGATAACCTTGATGGTTTCCTGTTCTTGTGGAGGGTGAGGGTGGATGGGTGGTGTGACTGGATAACCTTGATGTTTCCTGTTCTTGTGGAGGGTGAGGGTGGATGGGTGGTGTGACTGGATAACCTTGATGGTTTCCTTTCTTGTGGAGGGTGAGGGTGGGTGGGTTTACTGGGGGTGTGACTGGATAACCTTGATGGTTTCCTGTTCTTGTGGAGGGTGAGGGTGGGTGGGTGTTAAACAGAGACTTGTCTGACTGGATAGCCTTGATAAAACCACTATTTTTTTTATTACCTGAGTATGTAATCTTGCTTTTGGCATCACGGACACATTTTCTATGATCATAAAATATTTTATATGAAGAGATAAAATATTTTACCATCATAGAAAAGATTTTGGCATCATGGAAAAAATTTCTATTATCATAAAATATATTTTATAAAAATATAAAATATTTTACATTCATATAAAAATTTTAACCTTCATTTAAAAAGTTTTAATGATCACAAAATATTTTTTTGATGATCCAAAATATTTTACTATCATCGAAAAGATTTTGGTATCATGGAAAAATTTTCTATTATCATAAAATATTTTATATGAAGATATAAAATATTTATGGTAAAAGATTTTAGGATAATGGAAAAATTTTCTATGATCACAAAATTTTATTTGATGTTCCAAAATATTTTAAAATCATAAAAAAGATTTTGGCATCATCAAAAATTTTTCTTTGATCACAAAATATTTTACCATCATATAAAAATTTTAACCATCAATAAAAAATTTTCAATAATCATAAAATATCTTAAAAAAATATTTTATTATATAAAAATTTTAACCATCATTAAAACATTTTCAATGATCACAAAATATTTTTTTTGATTATCCAAAATACTTTACCATTATACACAAATTTTAAACATCAATAAAAAAATTTCAATGATCATAAAATATTTTTTTTATGTAAAATATTTTATCATATAAAAATTTTAACCATCATTAAAACATTTTCAATGGTCACAAAATATTTTTTTTATTATATAAAATATTTTATCAAATAAAAATTTTAACCATCATTAAAACATTTTCAATGGTCACAAAATATTTTTTTTGATTATCCAAAATATTTTACCATCATAGAAAAGATTTTGGCATCATGGAAAAATTTTCTGTGATCATAAAATATTTTATGTGATAGCTAAAATTATTTTAACCATCATGAAAAATTTTTCAATGATTCATAAAATATTTTATTTGATTATCTAAAATATTTTACAAACATAAAAAAGATTTTGGCATCATGGAAAAATTTTCTATTATCATAAAATATTTTATATAAAAAATTTTCAATGATCCACAAAATATTTTTTGATTATCTAAAATATTTTACCATCATAGAAAAAATTTTGGCATCATGGAAAATATTTCATATGATGATATAAAATATTTTACCATCATAAAAAAAATTTATGATATAAAATATTTTACCATCATAAAAATTTTTTAACCAAATTTTAACCATCATTAAAACAGTTTCAATGATCACAAAATATTTTTTTTGATTATCCAAAATATTTTACCATTATATACAAAATTTAACCATCAATAAAAATTTTCAATGATCATAAAATATTTTTTTTTTATTATATAAAACATTTTATCATATAAAAATTTTAACCACCATTGAAACATTTTCAATGGTCACAAAATATTTTTTTGGATTATCCAAAATATTTTACCATCATAGAAAAGATTTTGGCATCATGGAAAAATTTTCTATGATCATAAAATATTTTATATAAAAAATTTTCAATGATCTACAAAATATTTTATTTGATTATCTAAAATATTTTACCATCATAGAAAATTTTTTGGCATCATGGAAAATATTTTATATGATGATATAAAAAACAGTGGTACCATCATGGTACCACTGTTGCTACCACCACTGCTACTGGTACCACACCACCACTGCTGCTACCACCACTGCTACTGGTACCACACCACCACTGCTGCTACCAACACTGCTACTGGTACCACACCACCACTGCTACTACCATCACTGCTACTGGTACCACACCACCACTGCTGCTACCACCACTGCTACTGGTACCACACCACCACTGATACCACCACTGCTGCTACCACCACTGCTTCCCATCACCACCCTTGCTACTATTACCACTACACACTGCTACTATCACCACTACACAGTGCATATAAGATTATCACCACTACACACTGCACATAAGACATGTATGCTCACAACTTGTTTTATATTACTTACCAAGAGAAGGAAAGTGTAGTGAAGTAGTATGTGTGTTTAGCTGAGTTCTATCACATAGTGTGACTGTGACTGAGGACTGAGTGTGACTGAATAGCCTTGCTTGAGTTCCTGTTGAAGGTGGGTGGGGTGTACTGGGGTGTGACTGGATAACCTTGATTATTTCCTGTTCCTGTGGAGGGTGGGTATGTGTTAAGTTAAACAAAGACTTTTGACTGGATATCCTTGATGAAACCACTATTTTTTTTATTACTGAGTCTGGCAAACTTGAGTATAACCTTGCTCTCTTCCTGATAAGGGTGTTAAATGCAAAACTTATTATTATGAGTGAGTCTGGTAGACCTTGAGTTCTTCCTAGTGAGGGATTATAAAAGCTAGAACATTAAACTAGAAACACACAGTACTTATATTCACAGTTTAGTTTAAAGATTTCACGTGGCTCCACATTGGTGAGTTTTCATACTATGCTTCAGCATTTACTTATACACATTTACTGCCATTTATAAATAACAAAAAGGCACAATACCGTGACTGGAACGATACACAAATAACTGGCTCGTCTTCCTTATTTCCCACTTCTACCACTACTACTACCTCTTCTTCTTCTACTACAACTACTGATAAAATTAAGACACATGTGCGCTCTGGTTGTCTTTGTTGTGGACGTTTCGCCAGCCAGTGGCTGGCTGGATGGCGAAACGTCTACAGTGGGGATGCCCGGGTGTTGTGCATGTGTCATTTCATCCTGTCGGTATTATATACAATTCTTGTACTACTACTACTACTACTACTACCACCTCCACCTCTTCCTGCCTATATATAGCCGTCCTGCTCCACCTCTGTTAGTGTGACTTTGTCAATGGTCCAAGTCGGACCGAAACGTCGTCGTAAGCTTCTCTCTTTTATGTGCGGGTTATTTGTGTGTGTTACTGCCATTTGTTTTACTTTGAATCTTAACACTAAGGGCTGGACTCCAAAGTTTTGATTAATGACAAAGGTAATTAATCATGACTAAGTTACAAAGGTATTTACAGATTATGGAAGTACATAATGGATCCAGGGACTGGGCCCCAAAGTTTTGATAGCTGAACTAGGTACTAATCATGAACAATATCATAACAAACAATTCACACTGCCACACACGGTCACAACTGTATTGAGTTATCGGTGCAAATATTTATTGTTGAAATACACACACACACACACGCACACACACTCATATACAAACTCATACTCACATACATACTCATACACACACTCAGGAGCTTGGACTCGACCCCTGCAATCTCAACTAGGTGAGAACACATACACACACAAATGTGGTAATGCTTTATTTACAGCTATCAAAATCAGGGTATTTTTCCAGAATAGTCTGTAATATACCACTGTGGATAAAATACTTTGCCACTTCTTGAACACTTCAACCTGCCAAAAATATGGGTAGTGACATCCAAGAGTTTGGTTATTTTGTTGGATGTACCATAGATACCTCTAGCATGATAGATCTGATTATACATGAACTGACTTATATCAATCTCTCTAAGTCTTAAGTCAATAAAATTCAGTTGAAGATCTTTTCTTATTATTATTCTCAAACTACTGTAAACCAAGATTGTAATCTGCTCCCTCCAATTCTATCATGTATTCGAAGACCAATGTGAGATGGAATCCACAACAAGTACACTCTTAAGGGGGTGCAAACTTTTTTTTTTTTTTTATTTTCCCTTTGCATGATTTCGTTGATTTTTTTACCAGAGACTTTAGGCATATTGAACCTGATGTGGTAAAAGAAGATCGTCCAATAAATAAAGTTATAAAAAATAAATGTGAAAAATTGGACATAACACTTACAACAACAGAAGTCAATAATGGCAATCTCGAAATCATTGTTGATAATTTTTATCTTTTTATTTTAAAAATCCACAAAATAATTAACAAAACCATCTGATACAAGAAATACATTAATCATTATCAAGCCATACATTTACAGGAAAGAGATGACTTAACAAACTGCTGTCATTTCCACAAAACATGAGAATTATTGTGAACCATACGCACCACTAATTCGTAAACACATTCATCTTCATCTTCAATAAAAAAGATGTGATACAGACTGTCAATTTTCTCTAAAACCACTCTGAAGTTTTGACCAATATTCCTTTTCAAAAGGTGAAACTTGATGATTAAACACACTCTGATGTTTAAGAGCCTTACCCACCATCTTCTCAATTTCAGAAACTGTTTTTACTTCTTTAATTAGAGATAAAACCTTCAGAATCTAAAATTCCATTAAATCATCATCAAGCCATATTATATTCACAGGAAAGAGATGACTGAAGTCACTTACTTGAGGTATAATATACCCATCTTCTATAAGTGAATTTCTAGTTTTGACCAATATGCCTTTTCAAAAGGTGAAATTTGATGATTAAACATACTCTGATGTTTAAGAGCCTTACCCACCATCTTCTCAATTTCAGAAACTGTTTTTACTTCTTCAATTAGAGATTTAAAACCTCTTGGTATTTCTTCCACAAAACTTTTAAAATCTGAAAAGTTATTCAATTCTTCCTGTCGTCCTTGTAGTTTCATCATTCTTCCTTGTAGGTCCAAATTTTCAAGTTCTTCCAGTTGCCCTTCTCCTTGAAGTCGTTCAAGTTCTTCCTGTAGTCCTTATAGATTCATTCTTCCTTTTGATATTTCTTCCAGTTGTTCTTGTGAGTCCATTTAGTGCTTTAAATCTTTTTCTGACTGAACCTAACTTTATATAGTTTCAAAGGGGAGGAACTTCGGGTGGGTAAGTTTTCTAATTCAGTGGGTCCATAATAAAATGATTGTCTAAACCTAACTTACCTACCTAACTTATATACATACGAGCATATTCCCCTTCTAAATCTTAAACCATGTCTGTATGTCAAATAACGCAATTACCTTATTTATTGATGTCAAGCTTAATTAGTGAATCATTCAGAAGATATAACATCCTGTTTCTCAACTTCTATATTTTGATCACAAACAGGATGTGGCATCCGGCAGTATTATTAAACAAGATACTATATCCTGTGAGCACAGGATGTAGTATCCTGTTTTTTCAACTGGTGTCTATCATATTAAGATGACAAGAAATACATTAATCATTATCAACTGAAGTCACTTATAGTATATTCATCTTCTGTCCTAACACCATACTATAATTTATTGAGAGTATAGTATATTCATCTTGTCCTAACACCATACTATAATTTATTGAGAGTAGAACTGGTTGTATAGACTGAAGTTCCATGAAGAGATTTCTTCATCCTGAAGTTCCATGAAGATCACTTCACCCTGAAGTTCCATGAATATCCAATATCCCTTCCCTGGAAAGAAAGAAATGAATGCTCAAAATCCTATTCCCAGTGAACATTCCCAGTGATTGATTATATACACAGATGCTGTAATTTCACACATGATATTTATATACATAAAATACACCAAAAAAAACCACAAAAATTACCTACATTTGACCAGATGTAGGTGGACACATGATAATCTAATGTCCACCAGGCTTGTAAGATGTGTCCTGCCCCATTTTCCTCTTCTTGCTTTCTTTGGCCCCTACTACCTGCATGCTCTTGTCCATTTTTTCAAGGTGTGTTTGAGTGAATGCTGAACGTCTGTAGCCAAGTGGTATGCAACTCTTTACATTCTCACTATTGTACTCTGCTACAGCATGGCTAGCTACGATATCAGCATGCCTCTTTGTTTGAAATAAGTCTTTATTGCAGTAAGTCAATATGCGTTGATGAAGACTTTCATTAATGTTTAGCATTCTGCTTTTTACAAAATGCTGCATCATTTCATCTATTGTTAGGTCTTGTAAATATTATGCACTTCCTCCATGTATGCAGGTTTTAACTGGAGCTGTACTTTCATTGTGGTGTGAGATGGTGGGGGAAAGTTTTCTGCTATTGCTTTCTGGTAGAAACACCAGGAATTATCACTTGTTGGGCAAAGGTGATGCTGTGGTTTTTTATCAGTTGAGGAACAATGAAAGAAACTTGCCATGATACAATTCCTCATATCTTCAACATCATGATTGATCTCTCGCAGATTCCTCTGAAAGTAGTGTCAACTTATCGATTACAAAGTCTGTCAACATGCCCGTTTTCTTCCTCTTTCTCCCATTTTTAAATTCTTTCTGTGACTTTACTAAATTTGTTAGTCTGTTCTTTAGACATTTAACAAAGTGATTGATACATTCCTCTTTTTCAACTTTTACACCTGGATATGGACCCTTACCATCGTTGAGGCCAACAATTGCTTTATGTATGTTGCTATCACATCACACACAATTGTTTTGTATCTCAATTTATTTTCAATTGATCGCTGCCACATCATTACCGCTGCTTCATTTTCCATCTTTGCAAAGGATTCTTTATGGTTTATGTTGCATTCAAGTTCGTGTCTTTTGCGAAAGTTTTTATATTCCTCATTAGTTATTTTTTTTCCATCAACTATCCATAGAAGAACACATATTACAGAAATTGCTAAAAATTTGATAATCAACCACTAATTTTGTCAAGGTATCTATAACTACACCAATGCCTATATTTGAGTTATGTCTACTTATTTCTCTTATGCGCCATATTCCGTCATATATTACATCAATGTCAAGAATTTTTGCATCATCTGGTACAATGCTCAGTTTGCAATATTCTCGAACAATAATGTCCTTAGATTCAGCAAGTATTTTCTTACATGACTCAATAGATCTTTCTGTTATCATAGATTCATATTTATTGTATGTCTCCAGACTGATATATGGCAAAGTACACACTGCATTTCTACGAATAAATGCACGATATCCCTGACCTGCTAACAGTTCCCCATACACCATCCTACCAGTTACAACATTCATTTTTTTGTACTTTTTGAGTGGTTTTTTTTCCCAACTTATAGTGACACTTCTTACATTCTAGAAAAAAAGTGCTCTCTAGATGTTGTTCATAATATACAGTCTTCATATTTGCAACACAACACTTAGGGCAAAGTACTTTCGATAAGACATTAATAAATAATTTTCTAGTATCAAAAATCATCATCAAATTCTTACCAGTAATACTAGGATCTATAGTCTCAAATGATAACTCTCTCTTTGTGGCACTTGACACCCCAACAGGTGCAAGTGTTGACACTGGAATATCACTCACAACACTATTATAAATATCAGTAGTGGCCATGGAGCTGTTGGCCACATCTGGGGTGGCAGTGGAAGTACTGGCGCAGGAGATGTGGTAATGGAGATGCTGGCCATAGATGTGACACCTCTTTTGGTCTTTGATTCTTTTGGTTGGCCAACTGAATGTCATATTTTAAATCTGTCTATTTTTCCTTTATTATCAATATCAGTGGTGGCCATGGAACTGTTGGCCACATCTGGGGTGGCACTGGAAGTACTGGCCATAGGAGATGTGGTAATGGAGATGCCAGCCTCAATATCAGTGGTGGCCATAGAACTGTTGGCCACATCTGGGGTTGCAGTGGAAGTACTGGCTACAGGAGATGTGGTGATGCTGGCCACAGATGTGATACCTCTTTTGGTCTTCGATCTTTTTGGTTGGCTAAGAGTTTTTAGACCACTACTTATTAGTATTTCAAGATCTTTCAGATTATCTAAAAAGTGAAAATCATCCAAAAACTCTATCAATTCTTGTTCATTCAATCTTCCTATTTCTTCCAGTCTTCTTCCTATTTCATCCAGTCATCCTTTTAAATTAATAAGCTTTTTCAATTTTTCCCGTCTAATCCTCCTATCTTGTGGATCCATGTTGAATTGTCTAAACCTAACTTACCTAACTTATATACATACTTCTCCTTTTACTCCTCCCTTCAAGGGGAGGAGCTTTGAGGCCCACTTTTCCTTTTACTCCTCCTTCAAGGGGAGGAGCTTGGATAAACACATTTCCTTTTACTCCCTCTTTTTTCAAGTAGAGTTTTACAATTACTGGCCACATCTGGAGTGACCACGTAAATCTGAGATAACCAAGGATGGGCTAACCACTTCTGGAGAAGCCCATTATGTCTGTTATGGTCAAGGAGGTGTTATTAGGTATAATTTACCTTATATATTGATGAAGCTTAATTAGGTGAATTACATACTTTTTTTCATTTTTTATTTTTTATTTCACATTTCCATAAATTTAATTAACATTCCAGGATATTTTAACATGGAGAGGGCCAACCACTTCTGGATATGCTGTTATGGTCAAGGTGGTGTTATTAGGTATCATGATACAAAAAATACATTAATCATCATGAAGCCATACATTCACAGGAAAGAGATGACTAAAATCACTAACTGGAGATACAGTATATCCATCTTTTTTAAGAAAAGTTCTAAGTATAGTTCTAAAATTTTGCTTTGTCCTAAAATTATGAAAATGACCACTTTTGGGATGGAAGAAAAGTAAATTATCAGGATTATAGGTAAAATATATATCTCCTCCACCATAAAAGTCAAAATCATCATCTCCATTACAAACTGCTGTCATTTCCACAAAAATGTGAGAATTCTTGTAAGCCATAGATGACATTTTTTTACTCCACATATACCTCAATGCACCACTCACCTATTTTCCCTCATCAATTCTACGACTAACCTAATCCTTCATAAATATATTCCTACATATTCCTACAATGCACCACTAATTCATAAAAAGTGTCATCATCCTTTTCAAGATAAAAGATGTGATACAGACGGTCA
This sequence comes from Cherax quadricarinatus, assembly GCF_026875155.1. NCBI lineage: Eukaryota > Metazoa > Arthropoda > Malacostraca > Decapoda > Parastacidae > Cherax > Cherax quadricarinatus. Next base: position 7,044,730 of record NC_069474.1, on the reverse strand, counting down.
ATTTTCTCTAAAACC
>NC_069474.1:7040529-7044215 GCF_026875155.1 Cherax quadricarinatus | reverse complement strand
TCACATCACTAAATTTTCCAAACTTAATAAATTTTTTTTTTTTTTTATTTTTGGATAACTCCAATTTCAATTCCCGGTACATAACCAACATCCGGTAAAAAATTCATCGAAGAGTATTCATTACAACTGTCCAAAGGCTGTAGTTGAATTTCCTTCTGGTCCCTCACATTATGACTTTGACTTCTTCTTCTCCTTCTCCTCCTCCTCCTCCTACTACTACTACTACTACTACTACTACTACTACTACTAACACTGTGTGCTCTTCTGAATGGAACCTGATGCTTCTACATCAGCTGATCTTGTTTCTTTAATACAATTACCAGTATAATAATTTTCATAATTTTCATCTCTTTTTTCTATATTCATATCACCATAAGCACAATTTTTTTTCAGTCCATTCATTATAACTGTCTAAAGGTTGTAGATGAATTTCCTCCTGTGTGCTCGAAGGTGATGATAGTTGTAGTTCTCTCTGGTCATCAAGAAGCTCCATTTTGAGTTGAGGGAAGAGGTACAATAACCTTTTTCAAGACATAATTGGTTTTATTGTACATTGTATTGATTCTCTACAAATTGGACATTTTTCCAGTACTGCAGAACATGAAGAACATAAAACCATGTGTTTGCATGGCAAAAATACTCTCTGTCTCTCTGAATCCATACAAATTTTACAAATATTTTCCAATTCCTCTTCTGTTACAAGTTCTTGATCCGGAAAATAAGAATACTGAACTTAACATAAGTCAATATACTAAATTTAACATAAATAAATTAACAATATAATATGATTATAACATCAACAAAATTAAAGTAGTTAAAATAAATATAAATACTTACAAGATTGTTGAAGTTTTGTTGAAGAAATTTGCAATGGACTTTTAGTTTCAAGTTGATTAACAATGGTAGTCTCGTCAATTGGTAGTTCTTCATCTATATCAATATGCTGATTAGTAGCAGGAGTAGTAATCTCATTAGTTTGTAGTTCTTCATCTATATCAATAAGTTGATTAACAGCAGTAGTCTCATCATCGTTAGTTTGTAGTTCTTCATCTATTTCAATAAGCTGATTAGCAGCAGTAGTCTCATCATCGTTAGTTTGTAGTTCTTCATCTATATCAATAAGATGATTAGCAGCAGTAGTCTCATCATCGTTTGTTTGTAGTAATTCTTCTTATGTAATAATTAAAAACTAATTTAAAAGTTAATTGAATAATAATTAATGATGCACTAAAAACCGAAGAGAATGAAATAATAGCACAAACCTAAGGGGAATTCAATAATAGATGTATCTTCGATATTCTGGTGTATTAATGATTGCACTAAAAACTGAAGAGAATGAAGTAATAGCACAAACCTAAGGGGAATTCAATAATAGATGTATTTCGACAATGGTAGTAAATAAAATTTCTATTTTCCCTTCTTTAATCATTTCTACTCTTTCTCCATGTACATTGAAGTTGCTGAATACATTGTTGAAGATTAAAGAAAGGCTGTCCAGTCTGTTCAAGCTTTTGATGAAGAGTAACTCTCACTTTATCTTGTGGAAATCCAATGGAAATAACTGTACATATAATATCCAACTCCATTAGAGTATTTAAATCAATTTCACTAATAACATTTTTAACTGGTGCAGACAAATCATTACTTAGTGTTGCTGTTAGATTAGTAATAGGAGCTACAGGAAGTCTTTCTTGTTGAGCCTGTAAAAATAAAATAAAAATAATGGATATTCTCTTTTTTTCAGTATCAGAATCTATAGTTTAGTCAATAAAAATTTCAATTGCTAAGCACAATACACTTTCTACCTTGTCAATGAAATCTTGTCCTTTTTTCAAAAGCAAGAAGTTACACTCTGGATACCAGCGTGCATGTTCATTCCAGGGCAGACCATTAGATTCCCAATTATGTATCCCATTTCCACAATGGAAACATCACACATGATCACTTAGACCTGAATTAAAATCTAATATGAAGCAATAATAGACAGATACTCTTAGTAATTACAGTACAACATTTTTTCAAAGTTAACCTTATGCTCATAATAAAAATATCAAGAATAACTTACCACAGTAAAAGATTCCTGCTTCTGCCAATTCTTCAGGTTTTTGTTTAACACCTTCTGGCCATCTGGCAAAACTTTTTACTCTACTCTCATATGTTAAATACTCTGTTTGCTTAGGACCACTGTGTTGAGGTAAACACAATCTATGAAAATGTTCTCTTTCTTTCTTTAGAGATCCATCTTAAATTAAATAAAACATACATTAAAAATATACATTAAGAAAATATAATTATAATGATTTTTTTTCTCCATTACTTTCAATAAATAGATAAATAATAATACTTACTGCAATGTGTACCACAGACATCTATTTCCATCATCTTCTATTTTGCAATTTAGGAATAGATGATAGGGAATCAAGTATTTTATCATATTTAATTGGAATATTTCCAACTGGCATTCCCCTTATAAATGGACACCTTGGAAAATGTTTTTCATGCTCTCTTCTAGGTGTATCACCTTCCCACATTCCTACAATGCCTCGACACAAGCACAATGATCATCTTTTCTAATATAGTAAAATCTATCACACTCACAATCTAGACCCTTAAAATTTTCCAATTGATATTCTTCATTATTCATTTTGTATACTGTTTAAATCAACAATAACCTCTGAATAACTTGAATCTTTTACCACAGATAAGAGGATGTTAACCGTATAGTGTTGCAGGTGTGTGTGTGTTTTTTTCCACTCCACACTAATATATATATGTAGTAATGTCGAGAAGTTTTTTTTACACATTCTGTCATTATAATTTTAAATATAAAATCAATGAAGAGTTTATTTATTCAGGTTAGTAATGAAAATTTAAAAAAATAAATGGAAAAAATTTTTAATAACAAAATATACAGAAATACAAATTAATATATCAAATGTAAACATTTACTTTTTTTCATTTTTTTACACCCTGAGACAAACTTTTATTTCATACAGCCAATTTTGTTTTAAAAAAAATTATAAAAAATTAATTCATATATTCTAGAAATTCAAATACCATAAAACTCACAATTCATTTAGATTAAAGTATTACCATCATATAATATTCTTTCTTTCACACAAAATTTTACCAACATAGAATTCACTCATCTGGCAGTAGTCTAAAGTCTATAGGATGTTACATCCTTTACAGTATAGGATATAACATCCTGTTTCACTGGTGTCTGTTTTTATATCAAGCTTATGAAGACAAACTAGAAATTTTTTATTTTACCATCTCATTAAATGTAAACATAACTTTTACATCCTAAAACACTATCTCATTTTAGTTTACCGTTTTACTGTTCACTTACATATTCAGCTATATGCAGTATCCATCTTCTTTAAGAGAATTAATTATTTCATCTTTGAAATTTTCTTCCCTCATTTGAAAGACATCAAAGACTTTACACTTGAAGCAGAAGCATGTAATATTAACAGGGTAAAATGTAATAAGCCTTTCTCCTCCTCCATATTCAAAACATTTATTTTTGTCGCAAGCAGCCTTCATCTCCACAAAAATATGTCTATCCTTATAAGCCATTCTGACAAGTAGTTGGTAAAAAATGGAATTGACTTTAACCCTTTGACTGTCTAAAGGCCCAATCCTGAAGTGTCTCCTGGTGTCGCAAAATATTTGAAAAAAAA
>NC_069474.1:7018029-7035529 GCF_026875155.1 Cherax quadricarinatus | reverse complement strand
TTAGCTGGTTATTCACATAATACTGAATTAAAATATTTTACAAACATTTTATCATTATAGAATATTTTTTTTATATATCATAGAATATTTTACCACTATACACAAAAATTAAAAGTTTTTACCATCATAGAAATTTCTTTACTACTACTACTTCTTCTTCTTCCCACACATCACTAGAAAAAGTAATACGAACAAAAATTTTCTGATTGTCTAGAGAATTGCCCGTTTATAAATGTCCTACCGAAACTGCTGTCGAGACCTCATTTACATAAGACTTGAATGAGGAAATCAATGACATGATCTTGTTGTTTCTGTCTTCTTTGTTATTCCTTACAAAATCATTCATAATTTTTTATTTTAAAAATTTATATTCAAAGTTCGAATTTTTTGAAACAAAAAATTAGATTCCATATATTGTAAATTTTTGATTGAATCTATTAATTCAGAAAAATAGTATTCTTCCTCTACCGCCATCAGTAACTGATCTCTGACTCTTAGATCAAAATTATATCCAAAGTCACATTTCATAGCTAACTTTTTAAAATCTTCGTTTAAATCCATCAAGGATTCATCATGTCTTTTCTTCCTTTGTTGTAAGTCTATCAAACTGTAATGATATTCTGGTTTCACTATATAATGATTTTTCAATTTTATCACCAAATCATTGTAACTCAGTGTTTGTGGTAATTGTGGTGTACACAAATAACCTAAACTGATATAAGTTTTTAAGCCTATACACATTAATAAGATTCTCTCTTTTCATCATTATTGTCAATTTTCCAAAGAACGAAGTGAATTTCTAATAAATTTAGCCATAACTCCAGATGAATTATATCTGGATTAAAAGGCTCTATTCTTTGTAGTAATTCAGTAGTCATATCGATTGTTTTCTATTAGGACAAAAAATGTCTTTAAAAAACTGCATCTTGTGCATATTACAGGACTCATGAAATCGTAATGTCACGATTGCAAACAAACCATACCCCGGCCAGGATTGAACCCGTGGTCAGAGAGTCTCAAAACTCCAGCCCGTCGCATTAGCCACTAGACTAGCTAGCCACAATAAGATTTGTCCAACTAGGTATATTTCTACACCATAGGAAGGTTAGCACAGGCACCACTGTGACCACAAATGCAAGTTTATACAGACGAATATCCAGCTAGCGTGGCCGTGATGAACTCTAGCTCAAGTCCCTTCACTGCCATCAATATGACTTACGAAATCGTAATGACACGATTGCAAACAAACCATACCCCGGCCGGGATTGAATCCGAGGTCTCAGAGTCTCAAAACTCCAGCCCGTCGCGTTAGCCACTAGACCAGCTAGCCACAATAACATTCGTCCAACTAGGTATATTTCTACACATTAGGAAGGTTAGCACAGGCACTACTGTGACCACAAATGCAAGTTTTTACAGACGAATCTCCAGCTAGCGTGGCCGTGATGAACTCTAGCTCAAGTCCCTTCACTGCTGTCAACATGACTCACGAAATTGTAATGACACGATTGCAAACAAACCATACCCCGGCCGGGATTGAACCCGCGGTCAGAGAGTCTCAAAACTCCAGCCCATTGCGTTAGCCATTAGACCAGCTAGCCACAATAAGATTCGTCCAACTAGGTATATTTCTACACCATAGGAAGGTTAGCACAGGCACCACTGTGACCACAAACGCAAGTTTTTGCAGACGAATCTCCAGCTAGCGTGGCTGTGACGAACTCTAGCTCAAGTCCCTTCACTGCCATCAACATGACTCACGAAATGGTAATGACACGATTGCAAAAAAGCCATACCCCGGCCGGGATTGAACCCACGGTCAGAGAGTCTCAAAACTCCAGCCGTCGTGTTAGCCACTAGACCAGCTAGGCACAATAAGATTCGTACAACTAGGTATATTTCTACACCATAGGAAGGTTAGCACAGGCACCACTGTGACCACAAATGCAAGTTGTTACAGAGGAATCTCCAGCTAGCGTGTCCGTGACGAACTCTAGCTCAAGTCCCTTCACTGCCATCAACATGACTCATGAAATCGTAATGACACGATTGCAAACAAACCATACCCCAGCCAGGATTGAACCCGCGGTCAGAGAGTCTTAAAACTTCCTGACCACAGGTTCAATCCCGGCCAGGGTATGGTTTGTTTGCAATCTTGTCATTACGATTTCATGAGTCATGTTGATGGCAGTGAAGGGACTTGAGCTAGAGTTCGTCACGGCCACGCTAGCTGGAGATTCGTCTGTAAATACTTGCATTTGTGGTCACAGTGGTGCCTGTGCTAACCTTCCTATGGTGTAGAAATATACCTAGTTGGACGAATCTTATTGTGGCTAGCTGGTCTAGTGACTAACGTGACGGGCTGGAGTTTTGAGACTCTCTGACCGCGGGTTCAATCCCGTATGGGGTATGGTTTGGTTGCAATCTTGTCATTGTGATTTCGTGAGTCATGTTGATGGCAGCGAAGGGACTTGAGCTAGAGTTCGTCACGGCCACGCTAGCTGGAGATTCATCTGTAAAAACTTGCATTTGTGGTCACAGTGGTGCCTGTGCTAACCTTCCTATGGTGTAGAAATATACCTAGTTGGACTAATCTTATTGTGGCTGGCTGGTCTAGTGGCTAACACAATGGGCTGGAGATTTGAGACTCTCTGACTGTGGGTTCAATCCCGGCCGAGGAATGGTTTGTTTGCAATCGTGTCATTACGATTTCGTGAGTCATGTTGTCGGCAGTGAAAGGACTTGAGCTAGAGTTCATCACGGCCATGCTAGCTGGAGATTTGTCTGTAAAAAGTTGCATTTTTGGTCACAGTGGTGCCTGTACTAACCTTCCTATAGTGTAGAAATATACCTAGTTGGACGAATCTTATTGTGGCTAGCTGGTCTAGTGGCTAACGCGACGGGGTGGAGTTTTGAGACTCTCTGACCGTGGGTTCAATCCCAGCCGGGGTATGGTTTGGAGTGCATATTGCAGTATAGAGCACTGTCGTTCTTAAAATTTCTTATGATAGTTATTATACAATGCAATTTATATACATTCTTTATGAATTTAATATTTCTCAGAAAGTAAAGGACTATATATTTTTTAGTAAAGTTTTATTTTTTATGATACTAAAAAATTTTAAGTTATGCTAAATGGTACATTATAAAAAAATTTAACAATTATTTAAAATTATTATTTTATTTATTTTTATTATCACACTGGCCAATTCCCACCAAAGCAGGGTGGCCCGAAAAAGAAAAACTTTCACCATCATTCACTCCATCACTGTCTTGCCAGAAGGGTGCTTTACACTACAGTTTTTAAACTGCAACATTAACACCCCTCCTTCAGAGTGCAGGCACTGTACTTCCCATCTCCAGGACTCAAGTCCGGCCTGCCGGTTTCCCTGAACCCCTTCATAAATGTTACTTTGCTCACACTCCAACAGCACGTCAAGTATTAAAAACCATGTGTCTCAATTCACTCCTATCAAACACGCTCACACATGCCTGCTGGAAGTCCAAGCCCCTCGCACACAAAACCTCCTTTACCCCTCCCTCCAACCTTTCCTAGGCCGACCCCTACCCCGCCTTCCTTCCACTACAGACTGATACACTCTTGAAGTTATTCTGTTTTGCTCCATTCTCTCCACATGTCCGAACCACCTCAACAACCCTTCCTCAGCCCTCTGGACAACAGTTTTGGTAATCCCGCACCTCCTCCTAACTTCCAAACTACGAATTCTCTGCATTATATTCACACCACACATTGCTCTCAGACATGACATCTCCACTGCCTCCAGCCTTCTCCTCGCTGCAACATTCATCACTCATGTTTCACACCCATATAAGAGCGTTGGTAAAACTATACTCTCATACATTCCCCTCTTTGCCTCCAAGGACAAAGTTCTTTGTCTCCACAGACTCCTAAGTGTACCACTCACCCTTTTCCCCTCATCAATTCTATGATTCACCTCATCTTTCATAGACCCATCCACTGACACGTCCACTCCCAAATATGTGAATACATTCACCTCCTCCATACTCTCTCCCTCCAATCTGATATCCAATCTTTCATCACCTAATATTTTTGTTATCCTCATAACCATACTCTTTCCTGTATTCACTTTCAATTTTCTTCTTTTGCACACCCTACCAAATTCATCCACCAATCTCTGCAACTTCTCTTCAGAATCTCCGAAGAGCACAGTGTCATCAGCAAAGAGCAACTGTGACAACTCCCACTTTATGTGTGATTCTTTATCTTTTAACTCCACGCCTCTTGCCAAGACCCGCATTTACTTCTCTTACAACCCCATCTATAAATATATTAAACAACCACGGTGACATCACACATCCTTGTCTAAGGCCTACTTTTACTGGGAAATAATTTCCCTCTTTCCTACATACTCTAACATGAGCCTCACTATCCTCGTAAAAACTCTTCACTGCTTTCAGTAACCTACCTCCTACACCATACACCTGCAACATCTGCCACATTGTCCCCCTATCCACCCTGTCATACGCCTTTTCCAAATCTATAAATGCCACAAAGACCTCTTTAGCCTTATCTAAATACTGTTCACTTATATGTTTCACTGTAAACACTTGGTCCACACACCCCCTACCTTTCCTAAAGCCTCCTTGTTCATCTGCTATCCTATTCTCCGTCTTACTCTTAATTCTTTCAATAATAACTCTACCATACACATTGCCAGGTATACTCAACAGACTTATCCCCCTATAATTTTTGCACTCTCTTTTATCCCCTTTGCCTTTATACAAAGGAACTATGCATGCTCTCTGCGAATCCCTAGGTGCCTTACCCTCTTCTATACATTTATTAAATAATTGCACCAACCACTCCAAAACTATATCCCCACCTGCTTTTAACATTTCTATCTTTATCCCATTAATCCCGGCTGCCTTACCCCCTTTCATTTTACCTACTGTTTCACGAACTTCCCCCACACTCACAACTGCCTCTTCCTCACTCCTACAAGATGTTGTTCCTCCTTGCCCTATACACGAAATCACAGCTTCCCTATCTTCATCAACATTTAACAAATCCTCAAAATATTCCCTCCATCTTCCCAATACCTCTAACTCTCCATTTAATAACTCTCCTCTCCTATTTTTAACTGACAAATCCATTTGTTCTCTAGGCTTTCTTAACTTGTTAATCTCACTCCAAAACTTTTTCTTATTTTCAACAAAATTTGTTGATAACATCTCACCCACTCTCTCATTTGCTCTCTTTTTACATTGCTTCACCACTCTCTTAACCTCTCTCTTTTTCTCCATATACTCTTCCCTCCTTGCATCACTTCTACTTTGTAAAAACTTCTCATATGCTAACTTTTTCTCCCTTACTACTCTCTTCACATCATCATTCCACCAATCGCTTCTCTTCCCTCCCGCACCCACTTTCCTGTAACCACAAACTTCTGCTGAACACTCTAACACTACATTTTTAAACCTACCCCATACCTCTTCGACCCTATTGCCTATGCTCTCATTAGCCCATCTATCCTCCAATAGCTGTTTATATCTTACCCTAACTGCCTCCTCTTTTAGTTTATAAACCTTCACCTCTCTCTTCCCTGATGCTTCTATTCTCCTTGTATACAATCTACCTTTTACTCTCAGTGTAGCTACAACTAGAAAGTGATCTGATATATCTGTGGCCCCTCTATAAACATGTACATCCTGAAGTCTACTCAACAGTCTTTTATCTACCAATACATAATCCAACAAACTACTGTCATTTCGCCCTACATCATATCTTGTATACTTATTTATCCTCTTTTTCTTAAAATATGTATTACCTATAACTAAACCCCTTTCTATACAAAGTTCAATCAAAGGGCTCCCATTATCATTTACACCTGGCACCCCAAACTTCCCTACCACACCCTCTCTAAAAGTTTCTCCTACTTTAGCATTCAGGTCCCCTACCACAATTACTCTCTCACTTGGTTCAAAGGCTCCTATACATTCACTTAACATCTCCCAAAATCTCTCTCTCTCCTCTGCATTCCTCTCTTCTCCAGGTGCATACACGCTTATTATGACCCACTTCTCGCATCCAACCTTTACTTTAATCCACATAATTCTTGAATTTACACATTCATATTCTCTTTTCTCCTTCCATAACTGATCATTCAACATTACTGCTACCCATTCCTTTGCTCTAACTCTCTCAGATACTCCAGATTTAATCCCATTTATTTCCCCCCACTGAAACTCCCCAACCCCCTTCAGCTTTGTTTTGCTTAGGGCCAGGACATCCAACTTCTTTTCATTCATAACATCAGCAATCATCTGTTTCTTGTCATCTGCACTACATCCACGCACATTTAAGCATCCCAGTTTTATAAAGTTTTTCTTCTCTTTTTTAGTAAATGTCTACAGGAGAAGGGGTTACTAGCCCATTGCTCCCGGCATTTTAGTCGCCTCACACGACACGCATGGCTTACGGAGGAAAGATTCTTTTCCACTTCCCCATGGACAATAGAAGAAATAAAGAGGAACAAGAGCTATTTAGAAAAAGGAGAAAAACCTAGATGTATGTATATATATATATATATGCATGTGCGTGTCTGTGAAGTGTGACCAAAGTGTAAGTAGGAGTAGCAAGATATCCCTGTTATCTAGCGTGTTTATGAGACAGAAAAAGAAACCAGCAATCCTACCATCATGCAAAACAGTTACAGGTTTCTGTTTCACAGTCATCTGGCATGACGGTAGTACTTCCCTGGGTGGTTCCTGTCTACCAACCTACTACCTATTATATGATGGTAAAATCTTTTATGATGATAAAATATTTTATATGATCATAAAAATATATTTTACATTTTAATCATAAAAAATATTTTACCAGCATAAATTTTTTTTTATTCTAAAAAAATTATATGATCGTAAAAAACATATTATCATCATAGAAAAACTTTCTACTGTTTGTTATAAGCCACCATTGAGAAACAGGATGTAACATCCTGTGGACTTTAGACTACTACCATATGGAGTGAATTCTATGTTAGTAAAATATTTTATATGATATTTATATGATCCTAAAAAAATTATAGAATTTTTTTTTCTGTTTTTCATTATAAGTTACCAGTTGAGAAATAGGATATTACATCCTGTACTGCACAAACACACATAACAACAGCTTTTTTGTAGACAATATTTTTCTTTTTATATATATTAATACTCCATCAAAGAAGAATTATATATATATATATATACGTAGTGGCACATATAAGAACCCATAAGGGTAGAGGTGCTTTAAGGACCAATGAGAGAAGAGGTTGGGACAGGACAGGTTCGGTGAGTGGGAGCCCTGGACAGAGCGTGTATAAGTCCATGTTACTGATAACAGCTACCCTTCCCCCTCCCTTAAGATCCCCAGTATCAACTATAAAATTTTCAGCATTCATTAGAAGACATAGTGACTTCTGGATCGACTTCTGGATCATCATCATAAATATCAAGTTCTTAAAAAATATGCTGACTTTTTTTGGATCAAGATGTTGTGGCATCATAAATATCAAGTTTTTAAAAGATATGGATGGCGACTTCTGAATCATCATAAATATCAAGAATTTATATGAAAATGGCGACTTCTTCTAATTTACTGCAAAAGTTGGAACCTTATGATCCAAAAATAATGTCTTTTGAATTATGGCTAAGTTTACTGGAAGTTCATTTCACTCATTTTAAAATCAATGATGATGATGATAAGAGAAACATTTTGTTAGTGTGTGTAGACTTAAAAACTTATAAAAGTTTAGGATTTTTATGTGCTCCAAAATTACCACAAACTTTGAGCTACAATGATTTGATAATAAAACTGAAAAATTATTAGATAGTGAAACCAGAATATCATTACAGTTTGATGGACTTACAAACAAGAAAGAAAAGAAGTAATGAATCTTTGATGGATTTATACTACGATTTGAAAAGGTTAGCCAGGAAATGTGACTTTGGTGAAAATTTTGATTCAAGAGTTAGGGATCAGTTACTGATGGCAGTAGAGGAAGAAGACTATTTCCCTGAATTAATGACTAAGATAAAGAATGTGAAATGTTTCAAATCTGAGTTTTTGCTTGAAAAAATTCTAAACTTTGAAATGAAAATGGAAATAAAAAATGTAAAAAATTTAATTTAACTGACCATGCTTCACACTTATGACTACACACTAACCAGCATAAAATTTCATGTATATTTAATGAAGAAAAAGGGAGTTGTTAACCAATTGCTGGCACAATTTAGTGCATTTACTGTTTTATTTCACAAAATGTAAAATATTTTTCAATCTGCCTTTCTTTTACTCCTCCTACATGTATATATTTGAATATTTCTGGTCAAATGTTTGAATTACTTTAAAATAACCCTAGTGAGTATGTATAGGCATTACATTCTGTTTTTTTATTTTTATCATTTTTATATCATTTTATAATTTTATTCATCCTTTTTAATCTAATAATTAATTTTGAAAATAAATAAAAAAAATTACCATTTATTTTTTTTTAATAGGGAAAAATTAAGTACAACTGATTTAGATTTAAATGTAACACATTCATTCTAAAAAAGAAAGAAATGGTCATATAAAATTATTTATTATTTTTTAAAATCTTCAACAATATCCTTTACATCATTTTCATTTCATTTAGTATTTCACATTTCTTACATATTGTTCTGAATGAATAATATGTAAAATCTACCCTTTTTGTATAATATTAAATTGAATTAAACTTGTATTAGTAAAAATATCAAAATTTCTGATTTTGATTTTAAATGTGATTCCTTACATTTATATAAAGTTAAAGATGGCCTCGATCGACTAATAGGAGATCGAGGAGCATAGGTGAATATTTTATTAGCTTCACTATAATTAATGAACTCAGACTCTGAGTTAAAATCGGGGGCAGAATTTCTGGGTAGATTAGATTCAGTTGGTCCTGGTGGTCCGTGACGGTCAAGTGACACAGGCATTCTAGTGACGGTGGGCTATGCCATGAACTATCAGGAGACAGATAGATCTTATAATGTACTTGCATTCTTTTTTAAGTGATATGATTATATTATTTTGTATATTTTTTTGCATAGTTTCATCTTTGAACAAATTCATAGTAATGTAATTTACTAAGAAAGTAGCATTAAAGGTAAGGTACATAGATCCACTTACTCTTTCAGGTAGATATCTTAAAAACCAGTCAGATTTTATTGCCACAAAAATATAACGACTATCATCGTAAACCACTCGTAAGATTAATATGTATATACCTGAGTGGAAAGTGTAATTATCGAGAGGGCCATTACCATAATGATGAATTTCATCACATTTAATGTAATACAGACGATTCGCTTTTTCTCTAACCACCCTGAATTTCTTCACTACTTCTTCTTTCCACATCTCGCTAGAAAAAGTAATACAATCTAAATAATCTTGATAGTCAAGAGCTTTGCCCGCTAGTTTGTAAATGTTCGAGACTGTAGAGACTTCATCTATGTAAGACTTGAATGAAGGGATCGATGACATGATGACTACTGCTGCTGTTGCTGCTGTTGCTGCTGCTGCTATATTCTGAATTTAAAATTTTTTTAAATTTTTTCCCAGATTTGGCTAAAAATTTTTAGAGTTAAAAAAAATAAACATCCATATATTACAAATTATATTCTTTCTTTAACCTGTTATGAAGCAGGATACATAAACAAACAAGTGTCTTTGTCCTTTAATTGTCAAATAACGTAGTTGTTAGAATGGAATGGGGTTTACACAGGAAATTGTATAAATATAGTTGTATTATATTATATAAATATCGTTCGTGCCAAATATATAATAAAACTGGTTAATTAGCAAGGACTCATTTACATCTTTTCTAAAATTTTCTCATACATTTAAAAATATATTTTTTCATTTATGATAATGTCAAAAAAAATTTAATTTTGCACCAATAGCTCTTAGAATTTATTTTAGCCTAACTAACTAAATATATTATAATTTATATACTAAACAAACTCTGAAATTTTTCATTATGTTCAAAATGTTTTTGGTGAAATTATTGAATACGCAATTTTTCAAAGTCAAGATTGCAAGTTATGCCTATTCGGCACAACACAAATCTATGTGTGCATTATAAAGATACTATGAAAAATAAAAATAATAATAGTAGAACTTCAGAGACAGAGCTTGTAGATCGTGACATTAGTGTGGCCTGAATCTATTGTCACACACACCAATGTAACGATCTCTAAGTTCTGTTCTGTTTTTTTTCTGCACTTGTTGTGAGGCAAAGAGCATTATGTGTATGTAGACCACCGATGATTTTTGAACCTATTATGAAACAGAGTTTGTAAATATTGATTTTACTTTGGTTTCATCAATCATCTATAATCTCTGTAACACAATAGATCCATAAAAAAAGGAATATATTTGAAATTGGTTCTTGTAGATTACACATAAACATCCTTAGCTTCACTGATATTGATGAATTCAGTCAAGCTCTTTTTTAAAATAGGAGAAAAGGAAATAATATTATTTCCATTTCCATAGATGAGTTTCATCAGTTGGTCCTGGTGATTCCTGACAGTCAAGTGACACAGGAACTCCAGCGATGGTGGGTTACGCAATGAACTCACAGGAAACAGAAAAAAAGAGGGATCAAACTGCAGTATACAGTATTTGTCATCTTGAAGTGATCTGAATATATTTTCTTTAAGTTTTTCATTTTGGATCCACTTCATCATAATAACATTGACAAAAATATTGGCATTGTAAGTAAGGTACATGCGCCCATTTATTTCATCATCACGTAGTTTTTTGAAAGAACATTTAGAAACTATTGCCACAAAAACATGACTACCATCATCATACGCCACTCGTAGAATTAATTCATATCTACCTCCACTGTTAGAGTAATCTGCATTGTCATCATCGTCGTCATTTTCACTTGTACTCCAATCATGATATTGAATATAGTACAAACAATTCACTCTCTTTTCAGTCACTTCAAAATTTTTCAATACTTCCTTTTCCCACACTTCCCTAGAAAGAATAATGCATTTCAGAGAATCTTGGTAGTAGAGAGCATTGCCCACTAGTTTGTAAATGTCCGAGACTGTCGAAACCTCGTTTGCCAGAGACTGGAAGGAAGAAATCGATGATGATGGTGATGGTGACTATTTCTTCTGCTGATGGGAGATTGGCAAAGTCTCACTTGTGAGAGACTTGAAGAGGTTGATGGTGACTGTTCCTTCTGCTGATGATGGGAGATTGTCGAAATCTTCTGGTCAGTTATGAACAAGTTATGAACTGGCACCTAGCCACCATGTAAGGACATGTATACTTTTAGTATGAATTCTTATATATTCTCACTCAACTGATATGTAAAACTTTACCACATATTTTCTCTTGTCTTATATGGAATGTAAGACAACCGAAAATAATTAACAAATAACATTTGAAATGTTGCTGAATTGACAACTAGCCAATAAATATTTCCTTAACAAGAATAAGGCCCTTTACAATATGGACAAGGCCATTTTTGTCCTCTTTCAAAATTTTCCTTAACAATATTAAGACAGTCATATGTTGAGTCTATTATATTATTTAATTTTTTAATGTTTTATTTTGTTTTTTTAAATATTTCTTTTGATTATTTAATTATTTCTTTTGATTCTTTCACTTTCTTTAAAGTTAAATTCAGACCTTCATGAAGAATTTGGTTTTCAAAGTCACTTTCTTTTTTTTCTTTTTAAAATACACCACCTTGTAGCAAAAACAGTCTTTTCTGTGTCTGTTATAGTACTTTCATCATTTATTGTTTCAGTAATAGCATCATCATCTGTTTTTGTTGTAGTATGTTCATCATTGTCTGTTTCTTCTGCTGTTTTTTTATAGTACTTTCATCGTTATTTTTTTCAGTAATAGCATCCTCCTCTTCTGTTTTTGCTGTAGTAGTGTCTGTTTCTTTTGCTGTTTTTCTTGTAGTACTTTCATCATTAATTGTTTCAGTAATAGCATCATCCTCTTCTGTTTTTGTTGTAGTAGTTTCTCTTGTAGTAGTTTCATAAACTATATCATAATCTTCCTCTTCTGTTGTTTTTGTTGTAGTACTTTCATCATTAATTGTTTCAGTAATAGCATAGTCGTACATTTCAGATTGCTCATCAACATTATCATCACCATTAGTATCAGTAGTTACTTTCTTAAACATATTCTTAACACACTGCTATACATCATCAGCAATCAGATCTATTGTTTCAATCTTATCATTTGGAGTATCCATTTCTTTAATTATTTTCTAGGAGAGGAATAGGAGACACTATTTCTGAGAAAGGAATAGGAGATGAAGGCCGAGAAAGAGAAGGAGTAGAAATGGGGGAAGAAGTAGGAGGCAAAGGCCAAGAAAGAGAAGGAGGAGTAGAAATGGGGGAAGAAGTAGGAGATAAAGGCTGAGAAAGAGAAGGAGGAGTAGAAAGAGAAAGTAAAGTTGCTAGAAGTACAAGATCATTTATAAAACTAGTGGTAGTAGAACTAGTAACAGTAGTAGAAGTAGCAGTTGAGGTAGTAGGAATAACAATGGTAGCAGGATCATTCAAATTTAAACAAATAACAAAAGAGGAAGTAGAAATAGGAAGAGGATGAGGGAAAGGAAGAGCGGGAGGAGGAGAATAAGGAGAAGAGGTAGTATGAGGGGGGAATAGGGGGGAGAAGAAGAAGAAGAAGAAGAAGAAGGAGGAGGAGGAGGAGGAGGAGAAGGAGGAGGAGGTAGGGGAGAATAAGGAGGAGGAGAAGAGGGAAGAGGAGAAGGAGGGGAATAAGTAGAATTAGAAGGAGAAGAGTTAAGTGTTTGAAGATTGGACAGAAGAGGGTTTTTTTTCAAGAATTTTAGAAGCTGAGGGCATTTTCATTTATTAGAAAATTATTGGAATATCGATTACACACACCTGAAATGAAACAAATAAAAATTAATATTTCATATTTTTTAGTTCAGTTTTAAATTACAAATTAATATTTCATATTTTTTGTTCATTTTTAAATTACACATGATTTTTTTTAATAAAATGTTGCCTTTTTAATTTTATATACCTAAGGGTAATAATATGACACAGTTTTATATACTCTAAGTAAATAAATTAAATAAAATGTACATAAAATTCACAAAATATATATAAAATTAACAATTCATGTTTTTAGGTTTAAAATTATTTCATGGTTTATTAGACTCATCAACCTATGAGAGTTATGATCAATACTCTTAAATATATATAAGAATTGAAAATTACTGTCACAGGCTAATTTATCAAATATCTTTCCATTTCTGAAGAGTATGAAGAATCTTCTTTCTAACTTAGAACGAAAAATAATAGTTCAGTATTAATTAATTAACTAATCTATCATTTTCCAGGCATAAAGTTAGTAAGGATATAAAAAGTTTAAAGCTGGTAGGGTGTTTATAGACCTATAAACCTGCTACAGTGTTGTTACTCTATAATATAAGAAAAAACAATTTAATAGATATACTGGCCAATATCTAGGTATTTTTTTCTGACTTATGTGATGAAGTGATTGCAAGAATTGATGGAGGAGCTGATGGTAATAAGAGATAGTGGTTCCATTAATTTATTACAGTTATCCTCTTTCTCAAATATATATATATATTATATATATATATATATATATATATTATATATATATATATATATATATATATATATATATATATAATATATATATATATATGTAATATAATTATTGATTTGAAAATATTTGTACTTTCAAAATACTCCACTTCGCTAGTTCACACGTCATTATATGAGAAGAATTATCTTTAATTTGATTTTCATATAAAATAAAAAACTTCTTGAAGAGCCCTTAATATTACTTTTATACTATTTTTATTATTTTTGTACTCATAATTTGGATTTTCTAAAGTATAATCATCTAAAGCGAATGTTTGATAAAATCTAAAAATTTCAGAAACTATATATTCTATTCTATATATTATACCCCATTCTCTTCCTCCAACACAAATCATTTTGGGAAATTTAGTATCAAATTTCATATATCTAATAAAACCGGGACTAGATACATTGTATATTAAACGAAAATATTGAAGTATTTCTGATTTTATTATACTTTTATTTGGCGGAAAATTTTTCCAGTGGTAACTTTCCAACCAATCTAATGATTCAAAATAATTTGAGTGACATTGGTTAGTTTCTTTGTCTTTTCAATTGTTTCTTCCACAGTATTATTAACTTTATTTTTCATTGAAAGGTCTATTTTGTCTACATCATTATCAATACTATTTTTTAAAACAATTACAAAATCATATTTTTCTAAAGATATTTTTGGCAAATAATAATTTGTAATTGTTTCATTTTTGAAAATATGATTTAATAATAACGAGTTTAAATAACCTAAACCTTTTTTTATATTAGTAATTAAAAATTTCTTTTTGTTGTATTTAGTAAAGAGTAGAATTAACAACTCGGAAATATTTGAGCCTTGAAAGTACTCCACTTTAATAATCTTATTTTTGTTTTGATAAAGATGATTGACTATTTGCACTTGTTCACATGTCATTAGAGCATTTTTAGTTTGATTTTCATATAAAAAAAGAGTATAATAAATGTGTCAGAATTGTGTATTATTAAAATCATCAGTGAACAAATTATAAGTCAAAAAAAATAAAACACAATCTATAGAGAAAATCTATGATTTCATACAAAGGAGAAATATTTGATATTTTCAATAATAAATATAATAAATATTGAACTTCACTTTTGAATTGACATAAACTTATTATCAAAATTATAAGCTGATGACAACCATTGATGTAAAGTGGATGATTAAGTAATTTAATAGCATATGAATAATGTGGATGATTATGTAATTCTAATAAATCGGTTGTTAAATTATAGATTTTATTATGCATTTCATGGTACTCAAGTATTTATAAAAGTTGAAATCCATTGTTATTATTTATGAAAAATGATCGTAAAATTTTTATAGGATCTGATTTATTATCATCATTATCTGTTCTTCTGTTGAAGGGACTTTGAAATAATGAATAAGGCTCTCTACAATATCGATAATAGAGTTGACGAAATGGCATATAATGCTGATTAATAATCACGTTTTGCCATTGCGTACAAACTGGAGCACAACAATTTAACATATCCTCATAAGGAAGTTGAGCAAAAATGTCTTGGAGGAATATTTCTGATATTGCTACCATTGTTTATTTATAAGAAGATATTGCTATAGTGTTTTTTTATAGCTTAATAAAAAATTTTTTACAATTAATTGATAATATATATACTTAATGCGAATATGTAAAACTGGTCAATTAGCAAGAACGCATTTAAAATTAAGTCCTTTCTAAAATTTTCTCTTGTATGTTTAAAGATATATTTTTTTTCATTAATGTTAATGTAAAAATTTTTAACTTTGCACCAAAAGAATCTTAGAAAAATTACCTACCCTTTTTATAACAAGAGAAATTTATTTTAGCCTAATCCAGCTAAATATAGTTTAATTAAATTTACAATAATTTAATACTAAACAAACACAATGAAATATATTTTTTTCGTTAGGTTCAGAATGATTTTTGCAAAATTATTGCATACACAAATTTTCACTTGTTGTATATGGCAAGATGAGCATTGCTATTTAAGCCAAAATCGCAAGTTCTGCTTATTCGGCATGATATATATAGTTTGCTGATGATGTGGAGCAAAATATTCATCATATATATGATGATATAAGTCGTTCTGTTGGTTTATTTTTATTTCGATAAAGATGAATGACCACTCGCACTCATTCATAATAATAATCCAACAATGAGGCTGATGTGATAGGCTTTAATATTTTCTTGTTATTTTCATATTGATAAATGGGACGGAAAGTTCTTTCTAAAGTATACTTATTCATTGTTGTCAATGTTGTAATCTGATAAAATTATAAAATTTGGGAAATTTTATCTTCTCTGCTATATGTATAATTATATTCTCTTCCTCCAACACAAATAATTTTGAGAAATTCAGTATCAAATTCCATATATCTAACAATACCGTTAACTTTAGATATATTGTATATTAAACGAAAATATTGTATTTATGATTTTAATGTAATTTTATCTGGCCAATAATTATTAAACAACCAATCAAATGATTCAAAAATAATTAGAGTGACATTAGTTAGTTTATTTATGTTTTTTATTATTTCTTTCGCAGTATTATTAACTCTAGTTTCCATTAACCTTTCAGTTTCTTGGTCCATATCATTATCAATTCTATTTTTTAAAACAATTCTGAAATCATTTTTTTCTAGACTTTCTTTTGACAAATAAAAATAATTGGTAATAGTTACATTTTTGAAAATATGTTGTGATAATGACGAGTTTAAATAACCTAAACCTTCTTTTATATTACTAATTAAAAATGTCTTGTTATTGTATTTAGCAAAGAGTAGAATTAACTACTCGAAAATACTCGAGCCTCGAAAGTACTCCACTTTAATAATCTTACTTTTGTTTCGATAAAGATGATTGACCACTTGCGCTCGTTTGCACGTCATTAAATGATAAGAATCATCTTTAATTCAATTTTCTTATAAAAAAAGAGCATGGTAAGTATCTAGGAATAGTTTCTCATCTATTTCTTTATTGAACAAATTGCAAGTAAAAAAAAATCAAACATAATCCATAGAGAAAATCTATAATTTCAAACAATGGAGAAAAATTTGATATTTTCAATAACAAATGTAATAAATATTGAACTTCACTTTTGTATTGACATAAACTTATTATCAAAATTATAAGCTGATGACAACCGTTAATGTAAAGTGGGTTATTAAGTAATTTAATAGCATATGAATAATGTGAATGATTATGTAATTCTAATAAATTGGTTGTTAAATTGTAGATTTTATTATGCATTTCATGGTACTCAAGTATTTTTAAAAGTTGAAATCCATTGTTATTATTTATGAAAAATAATCATAAAATTTTTATAGAATCTGTAGATTTATTATCATCATTATCTGTTCTTCTGTCGAAGGGACTTTGAAATAATTAATAAGGTTCTCTACAATATTGATAATAAAGTTGACGAAATGGTATATAATGCTGATAAATAATCACATTTTGCCATTGCTTACAAACTGGAGCACAACAGTTTAACAAATCCTCATAAGGGAGTTGAGCAAAAATGTCTTGGAGGAATTTTTCTGATATTGCTACCATTGTTTATTTAAGAACATAAGAACGAAGGAACACTGTAGAAGGCCTACTGGCCCATGTGAGGCAGGTCCAAGTCTCCTACCGGCTTAAGCCAATGCACCAAACCTAGTCAGGTCAGGTCACATTGACTTAAGGGAGGAACACGGCAACTGACCTGGTAGCACAAGCTATTAGGTCCAACTCTCATCCACCCACACCCACTCATGTATTTATCCAACCCCCTTTTTAAAGCTACACAAGTTCTGGGGCCCCATAACTGT